>CM070716.1:63861614-64182598 GCA_036346275.1 Otatea glauca | reverse complement strand
TAGCTCACTCTATTTGGTTCTTGCATGAGCTAAGTATTTGCATGTGTTGCAAATAAGGAGCTCATGCTTGCTTCTTATTGAATCTTAATCGAATTGGTTTTTGCATGGAGCTATGGAATTGCATGTGTTGCAAAAGGGAGATAGCTCATGTAATTTGGTTTATATGGTTTTGCATAGAGCTAAGTTTTGCATATGTTGCAAAAGGAGAGCTCATGCATTTGTTTTAGCTTGTGATTTGATCATGTGTCGATCATCACAAGGCTAAGTAAAGTTTATGATTTTTCTATTTGCAAATAATCTAGAGGTTATGGTTTTGATCCTAGAGCATGTGTTGGCATTTGCAAATGTGTTTTGCAAAATGTCGGGATTATGTGTTGATCCTTACATGGCTAGAGGATTGATCTAATGGGTTCTCGGTTTATTTGCAAATATGTTTTGTAAATTGTTTTGATCATGAGTTGATCATCAAATGGCATAATATTCGGTCTTATTTGATTCCCTATAGCTTGTAGTCATGCTCTTAATCAAGTCTATGTGAGGGATTTCGAGAAATCAGATTTTAGACTTGAATGACTACATTAGTGTCTCTATTTTTGTGATATTTAAAAATATCTATGGTTGCTTAAATCTTGAAAATGGGTGGAGATTGTAGCCCTCATGATAAGCTTCGCATAGAATCAAAAATCACCTAAATCGGAGTTCGGAGTAAAAAGTTATGAGCGTTTTAGTGGCTCTGACAGTGGTAGCACCGCCCCTACATGGGCGGATGGGCGGTAGGACCGCCCTAGCGGTGCTACCGGCCCCAGATGGGCGGTAGGACCGCCCGGGGCGGTACTACCGGCCCATAGGCAGTGTAAAAACTCAAGAGAAGTGTTTTTGGTGGAAATGGCGGTGCTACACGGTCCTAGATGGGCGTAGCACCGCGCATCTGAGCAACGGCTAGTTTTTGGTGTTTTAATGCACGTATGACCGTTGGCCTAAAGGTCGGTGCTACCGCCCTAGTAGGGTGGTAGCACCGGTTTGCTGCGCTTTTACCCCATTTCACCCTCCAACGGCTAGTTTTCTTGAGGGGCTATAAAGGGGCCGAGCTAGGAGGGTTTTGTGGTCGTTTAGCACCCATTTGAGGTATTCTTGTGAGAGCAAACCCCAAGAGCTCATAGAGCCATATTTGAGTGATTTGAGATGAATTTGATTTAGAGTTTCTTGTGTAGAATCTCTTTGGTGTTGATTTACTTTCTTTTGAGCTAGTGTGAGCCTCTCCTCCATATTGTGCATGTGTTGCACTTTGTGAGCAAGGAGAGAAGCATCTAGTTGCATGTGTTGCATCTAGAGAAGGATTGAGCATCCTTGTGCATGTGTTGCACTTGGTGAGGTTCAAGCCAGAGGGCTTGGCTTATTACTCTTGGTGTTTGCCGACACCTAGACAGGCAGGTGGGCGTCGTGCACGGTGACCTTCTCAAGGAGATTGTGAGAAGGCCCAAAGTTGTGAAGGTCTGAGCTCGCCTACCCGAGAGGAAAGAGCTACCACTAGTGGAATCGAGGCGGGTGCTCAATTCGTGAAGCCGATCCAAAGTGGTTTGGGCTTGCCTCAACGTGGATTAGGGGAGACCGACAAGTCTCCGAACACCACGGTAAAACATCGGTGTGTCTCTTTGTGTTTGTTTTCAATTCTCTATTTACATTGTTGCAATTTACATTCCTAGAATTAAATTGCTTGATTGTCTTTAGGATTGTATATTCTTTATTAGAGACATAATTAGCTAGTGCACTTAGCAAGCCTAGTTGATTTAGGCTCTTATTTGTCAAAACCTTAGTTTATCGCTTCCGCATTGATTATTGTTTAGGTTTTGACATAGAGATCAATAGAGCGTGTATTTAGTGAGAAGAATTTTTAAAACCGCCTATTCACCCCCCCTCTAGTCGGCATCCTCGATCTTACACGAGCTGGGAGTCTCCCTTCACGACAAGCCAGCGCACGCCCAGCGACTTGCACGCCCGGAGGCTGGCCAAAAGGGCCTCGTATTCTGCCACGTTGTTAGTTGCGGGAAAGCCGAAGCGAACCACATACCTCAGGCTGTCTCCCTGGGGAGTGATGATGAGCACGCCAGCCCTCGAGCGCTCGAACGACCTCGACCCTTCGAAATACATGGTTTAGGGTTCTTCTTCCTCGACCTCGGACTCAGCGGTCGATTCC
The DNA here is from genome assembly GCA_036346275.1 of Otatea glauca. Classification (NCBI taxonomy): domain Eukaryota; kingdom Viridiplantae; phylum Streptophyta; class Magnoliopsida; order Poales; family Poaceae; genus Otatea; species Otatea glauca. The sequence goes on along the minus strand of CM070716.1, from coordinate 64,180,404 downwards.
GCCGCCTGCTCGACCACGAAGTCGGCGAGCGCCTGCGACTTGATGGTAGTGCGTGCCATGAACCGGACGTCGAACTCCGCCAGCTCTATGGCCCAGTTGGCGTTGCGACCTCTAGCCTCCGGATTCTTGAGATTTTCTTTGGCGAACCCGCTGGAATGAGCACTACGGCGCTTGAAAGCAATGTCGAAGCTTGCACGAAGCCATGAAGAGGGCGTAGCGCTTATGAACACGAGGTAACGCTCTTCGGTCCTTGAAGCACCTCGCCGACGTAGTAGATCGGTGTCGCCGACCATCGCGCTTCACCACGAGCGGCGGCCGACGGCTGGGGTCGTGGCGCGAGATAGAGCGACAACATCTCGCCATGCCGCGGGGTTGTGAGCGAGGCGGTTCGAGAGGTATGCCTTCACTCGTCCGAAGGATCGCCCGAGCCTCGGACGCCCACTCAAAGCCCCCGTGCTTGCGCAGAGTCTTCAAGAATGGAAATCCGCACTCACCGAGCCTCGAAATGAACTGACTGAGGGCAGCTACGCGGTCGGTGAGGCCCTAGACCTGCTTTGTCGACGCCAAGGCGGTCATCTTCTTGATTGCCTCGATTTTCTCCGGATTCGGGCCTACTCCCGAGCCCCTGATCATATAGCCAAGTACCTTGCTACAGGTCACGCCGAAGACGCACTTCTCGGGATTGAGCTTGATCCCATACTTGTTCAGGTTGGCGAAGGTCTCCGTGAGGTCGTCGATGTGGGCGCCCTTGGAGGAGCTTTTGACGATGATGTCGTCGACATAGACCTTGAGGTTCCAGCCGATCTGAGAGTCGAAGGTCATGAACATCAGTCGCTGGAACGTCGCGCTGGCGTTACGAAGACCGAATGACATGATTGTGTAGCAGAATGTCCCGAATGGTGTGGTGAAGGCCGTTTTGTCCTCATCACCGATCGCGAGCTTAATCTGATGGTAGACGGAGTAGGCATCGAGGAAGCTCAGCATCTTGGCGTTGGCGGTGGAGTCCACAACCTGGTCTATGCGCGAAAGGGGGAAGTTATCCTTCGGGCACGTCGAATTCAAACCCGTGTGGTCGACGAACATCCTCCATTTCCCGCCTTTCTTCTGCACAATCACCGGGTTGACTAGCCACTCGGAGTAATCGATCTCGCGGATGAAGCCTTCCTTCAGGATCTTGTCAAGGTGTTCCCTTATTATTGCCATCTTCTCAGGAAAGAAGTGCCGCAGCTTCTGTCACACGGGCCTGCAGTTGGGCTTTATTTGTAGTTTGTGCTCGATCACCTCCCTTGGGACTCCTGGCATGTCCGCGGGCTCCCAAGCGAATATGCTCTTGTTGCCGTGGAGGAAGGTGACGAGCTCGAGTTTCTATTTTGGGTCGAGCTCGGCGGCGACGTGAACGCACTTGCTCGAGTCGCCCCCTTCGAGCTGCACGGCCTTCGTCGGGTCGCTGGGCTAGATCACCGCCTTTCGACGGGTATTCTTCGAGGTCCCTTTGGGACCCCGCTGGGGCAGCATGCCGGCGAGTGCCAAAGCTTTTTCTGTGCACCGCCTTGAGGTCACCGTGAACAGTTATAACACTGTTGAGCCCCGGGAGCTTCATGCAGCGGTGACCGTAGTGGTTCGCCGCTATGAACTTGATCAACGTCGGCCGCCCGAGGATGACGTTGTACGGGAGGTCCCCGTCGACGACCTCGAAGGTGACCAACTTGGTGCGAAAATTCACGAAGTCGTCAAAAGTTACGGGCAGAACCACTTGCCCGAGCGGAGTGGTTGAGCTCCCTGGCACGATGCCGAAGAAGGCAACTGCTACACTCCTGATCTTCGACCGGGGAATCTGCATCCGGTCTAATGTGCTTGCTAGGAGTAGATTGAGGGAGCTCCCACCGTTGACCATGACTCGCCCGACCACGGTATTGCTCAGGGTCGGGGCTACGACCAAGGCGGTCTTATGGTCCTTGGACATGCCCAGGGGAGCATCCTCCCCGGAGAAGGTAATCGGGGTGCCAGCCACTTACAGGGTAGGTTGGCGGGCTTCCCAATAGAGGCTTGATACACGACGCGTGTGGCTTCCTTAAGCTCGCGTCGGGACCGATATGCCGATGAACAGCCGAAAATCACGTCGATGCGGAGGTCGCCCTGCTAGAACTCTAGGTCGAGGCCTCCCAGGGCCTTGCCAGCATCGACTCTATTGGGCAGCTCATCTTCTTTCGGGAGCTTGGGCATCTCTCCACGCCCGTCGTAAAAGGTGTCAGCTTGTTCTGCCACGTCCTGCAGTTTCGCAGGTTGTGGCCGTGGACCTTATGGAGCAAGCAGAACTTGTCGGAGCTATACCTGGGTCACGCTCCATTGTCCTGCGGTCGGCGTCACCCCGTGGGGCCCTGCCCGGTTTTGTCCTTGCAGGGGTCGGGGGCGCGCCTGGTAAGGTCGTGGATGACCTCATTGAGTTCGAGGCTCCTCTTGGTCGAGTTGCCGGGCCTCCATAACCTCACGCTCGCTGTCTGTTCATCGCAGTGACCACGTGCAGCAGACCACCGCTATTACTGCGGTCCTTCTTCTGCTTCTGGCCATGCGGGTTCGAGCCGTCGCCCTTGGCATTGGATATCCCGGCCTCGTCGAAAATGAGGCCGAGCTTACCCTGATCGTAGTCGTGCTTCCAGCGCACTAAGATCACTGCATCCGCATCCGCGTACCGCTCCGCCATCTGAAACAACTTGTTGACGTTGAGTTTCGTCGTGATATCTAGGTCCTCAGTGAGGCGCCGATCGCGGACGCCGAATTTGAAGGCCTTGATGACAGCCTCGTCGAAGACGCTCGGTATCGAGTTCCTCATACGAATAAATCGACGCACAAAGTTGCGGAGGGGCTCGCCCTTGCCCTGGATGATGCGATCCAGGTCTTTCTCCCATCCAGGGCACTCGTAGCAGCTCTGGAAGTTCGAACAAAGAGCTCTCTGCACCTGGCGCCATGATCGGAAGGCGTCGGGCGCGTGGTTGAAAAGCTAGGTGCGCACGACGCCGTCTAAGACAGTCGGGAGGTAGTTGGCCATTACGGCCTCATCCCCACAAGTCGCCAAAACCGCGGTGGAGTAGATCAAGAGGAACTCATCGGGGTTCCTAGTCCCGTCGAATCGCTCCATCACTGCGGGTTTGAACCGGGCTGGCCAGAGCACCCAACGAAGGTCGACGAAATACGCTGGGCAGCCGTAGGCCAGAGCAACATCGCACCGAGCATGGCCACTGCTACCGAAATCGGAGCCGGGGTCCCCATGGCGACCGAACTCAAGGCGACAACGCACCCCCACGCCGATTCTGATGGTCGGCACGAGCATCGCCAGAGCGGTAGCGCAGGCGGTCATGGATGTTTTGACACCTGGGCGGCACGTCCGGAGAAAGACTTTCGGGTGCGTTGTTGCTCGAGCAGGCGTCACTGCCACTCCGCCGCCGGCGGGCACGCTCTTATGGCGTCCGCGCAACGGGTTGTCGTCGCTGGCCAGAGAGCGAGATCCAGGGCGTTGGGCCCGCACTTGCTGTGAAGGTGCAAGCTCAGCGATGGCCCTATCAAGCTCCTCAGCGAGGGCTCGCCCGAAGTGAGCCGACCTCGCCCGGGCTGGATCGGTCATGACTCGGGCGATAGCTCGCAGGCGTTCTCGGCCATTGAGACTATCTTGGCGGGCGGGATCGTCGCCGCCCAGTCTTGGATCTCCCCGCGCTCCTCCCGCCGGAGAGTGGTGATTGCCTGGTTAATGGCAACCCGAGCCAACCGACGCGCCTCTTGCGGGGCTTTCGGGTCATGATCGTCTGTCCCCGCGGCTGCCGGCCATAAAGGCAAGGCGCTCGCATGGCGGCAGCGAATGCGAGAACATTGGGGTGGAGCCCTCACACTCGGGAACCGCATCTGAGTTCAGGCTCGCTGAGGGCGACATGTTGTTGTCGCTACCGGAGGTGTTGGTGACGCTGTAGCGATAGACTTCGAACGAATGAAACTTCGGGCCCCACGGTGGGCGCCAGATGTCGGTGATCGGAACCACCAACCGCGAGGGGGTGTGGAGGATCGTGTGAGGGCGGAGCCCGAGGTCGTGTTCGTTCGGGAAAGGGCATCATCGCCCATATGTTGGGGAAGAACAGGGAGGAGAGACAACTCTGTGGACACAAGGATTATACTTGTTCGAGCCCCAAGTCCGGGTAAAAGCTCTACTCCAGTCTTGCCCTCAGGCAAAAGTTGAATGCAATGCCCTGAGAAAGAGTACAATGGGAGCTCAAGCTCGGCTCTGCTCTAGCCAGAGCGTACATGGGAGAGTGTTCTTCCTTTCTTTTTCTTTTCTCTCTCTCTTTCTCCTAGATCCTTCTCGCCCTATTTGAGCCCTTCGGGAGCTTCCCTTGCTCTTTCCTGAGACCGACGTCATGCAGTCGTCGTGATGACGCGAGTTATTGTGAGTCGAAGGGAGTAGTTGTGAGCTTACGGAAGTTGTTGAGAGTTGTTGGCCCTAGTTCCCACGCAGAGGATGGGTTGGGCCTAGTTCCTACGCAGGGGAAGGTTTCTACTTCTCCAAAATGGACCGTTACAAGAAAAGCCTCGGTCTGGAGGGTACGAGTGTTACAGCTCTGAGCTCGGGTTGGAGCCTTATCCTCCTGCCCAAACCCGAGCTCGCTGAATACGGACTCAAGCCCGGGAAGCGCATGCTCGAGCTCGTACGTGCGAGCTCGAGCCCGGGGACGCGCGCTTCGGACTCGTGGGAGATGGGCTTGAGTCCGAGGGGTATTCACCTGCGCCGAGGCTACCAATCCTCGATAGGAGATGGGCTTGAGTCCGAGGGGTATTCACCTGCGTCGATGCTACCAATCCCCGACAGCTAGCCTCCGAACGACCAGATTCTCTAGCTAGCAGATTCTTCAGGTAGCCGTTTCTCCAAACAGCTGGCTATAATCTATAATCTGCACAATTAAAAATTGTCCTGAACTGGACCTATGTCTTATTGTCAAAAGGTGCAGTTACAAAATCTGCTCTCTGGAATCAAATTAGCTGAACTACTATTGGAACGACTATGTGCAAAATACGCTGGAGCATAAAATGGTTTTAAGTTTCGAGTTCAACAGATGATTTTAAACGAATGACCAAAACGCCCCCAAGTTCATTTAACAGACTATAATACTATATAAAGCCCCCTTCATTTCAGCTTTGGATTATGCAGATTATGGATTATAGCCAGCTGTCTGAAGAAGTGGTTACCTGAAGAATCTGCTAGCTAGAGAATCTAGTCATTCGGTAGTCCATCCAAGAATCTGATGGGCTGAGGAACTCGGGCGGAGGAGTTCGGCTCGCTGATGAAGGAGCTCCGGCGGAGGAGGAGCTCGGCCGACGGAGGAGCCGGCGGGCGAAGGGGCTGTGGGCGGAGGAGCCGGCAAGCAGAGGGGCTGCGGGCGGAGGACCCATAGCGGCCGGAGCTCAGGCGGAGGATCCGTGACAATGGTCGAGAGCGGCGGGCTTCGGCGCCGCGGCGTGTGCAGGCTTCAGCGGGGCGCGAACGGGGGCGTCGGGCCGAGCGGGTGGCGTCGGAGGGGCTAAGGTCCGGTGGAGTCACTGCGGCGAGGGGGCTGCGCGAGGCGGCAAAGCTTCGAGCGCCGCAGCAACGGAGGAGCTTCGGCGAGGGCCTTGAGCGGAGGCGTCCGGGCCACGAGCGGCGGCGCCGGAGAGGCTGATGTCTGACGGAGGCATGGACGGCAACTTGAGGCTGTGCAGAGGGGCGGAGTGGGTGCGGGCGGTAGCAGCGGAGTGGGTGCAGGAGGAGGGGGATGAAGCGCCCGTGGGGAAGATTCCGTAGAAGCTATGGGCACGCCGCTTCTGATTTTACGTGTAAAGGGTGATTCTGATTCTTGGAGAAGTTGTCTAGAATTCTATTGTTCGGCGCACAATCCGTTTTTATTTTAAGCGTGTTTAATTTAAGTCAAAGCGAAGGGGGCCTAAGTCTGGTGGCAAGAAGTGGAGCTCAGCTTGATAGATAATTTGTGACGATTTTATCTAAGTTTGATTGTTCTGGAACATAGATAAAGCAAAGAAGGCAATGGAACTATGAAACAAAAGGTATGGTACGAGCATTTACAGCAAATGTGATCATGATCGAGAATTATGTTGCATGCTCCATCATCACGGTGCTAACTGAGGGAACCAAGCACCACAAGAAACTACATAACATATGGAACATTAAAACTTACAGTAGTACAACAATCCTATCATCTACATCGATATTAAGGTGTGAAATAGAAAACATGCAATGCACATTACTAATGATCTACCTGTCCATCTCCCTCCCCTGTCACTGTCCCTATCCCTGTGATTGTCCCCGGCCCAATGCTTGGGCCCGACAGGCCGTTGGTGGTTGTTGTCTAGGGCCCGAAAGGCTCCACCGCTCTGGTGCTCGAACGACCCTATCTCTAAGTGAACTTTTTTTTCTTTAATATTTATTTTTATTCTTTTTTTCAAAACTATGCGTCCGAAAAAAAAAATTACGAAAATACCCCGTCGCTCGTGTGTGGGCGACGCCCATACTGGCGATTAGCCCTCGCGCCAACGGCTCGACCTAATCATGGCGCGTTTGGTGGCCCCTATCGCCCCTACATGGGCGATCGCCCATGTAGGGCGACGGGCTCCTTAAGCCGGTGCCTCCTTTCGCCCGGCGCATAGCGTAGCTGAGCCGCCGCGAGGCAGAGAAAGAAGAGAAGAAAGGAAGAAAGAAAGAGAGAAGAGAAAAAAAGGAAAAAAAGGTAAATTCTGATTTTTTATAGTTATCTGTAAGAATTTTTTAGAGATAATTGTAGGAATTGTTTTATAGGTTGCGTAATTAAAGTATCATTTAATATTTAGGACTTTGTTGTAGTATTTAGAAATTTTAGGATTAAGTAGTGTTTAGAATTTTAGAATTGTATAGCTCTCGTGAAATTTAATGTAGCAGTTACTTAATGTAGTATGTAGTATTTAGAAACTTAATGTAGTATTTCACTATATGCAAATTTAATGTAGTATTTTGTATGTAGAAATTTAGTTCAATGAAACTATAGGTAATATTTAGAAATTTAATTTATTAGGGTTGTGTATTACTAATTTTATTACGTAAATAATGTATTAGGCAATGTAAATAATTTTGTAGTACGATCAATGTACGTTTTGTAGATTGTATTTTAGAGTAATATTTTTACATTTGACGTTGCGGCATGTCGGAGAAATTGTATTTCCAAATATTTTATGGAGATGGGGAGATAGCACGGGCGGATGGGGTGGATCTATCATCATTTTCAAGAGTCGTCACGGGCATATGTAGACCGAGCGATAGGACATCTGAGGTTTGTTGGAGTGGATGTCTCGGATGTTCGGTTGGATGCCCGAGTGTTGGTTGCGGATCGAGCAAGAGGAGCCGAGCGCAAGACCGTTTTTACGGAGAGTTGATTCCTATTAACTCGACGTCAACATGGAGGAGTTGGTGCTGGTTCCTTGAAAGAGTGAAAGTCGGCGATTGTTCTCGACAGTTCGATGTTTGTGTCATCCATGACCGACATGCGGGGATGTTAAGGGCGATCGTGGATATGCAACAAGGGTCGCCGTCGTGGGAGCAGCAAAGTGGCGGACACTGAGGAGCAGGTGGTGCATGAGGCACATGGTGCCAATTTTTCCGTCGATTCGGAACAAGGAGCTTATGAACATGTTCAAGCGCTGGCAAACAGAACCAACGGAGGAAGTTCGGCGCTTTGGAAGACGTTGGGCGAACTAACGAAGAAGCAATCAATGGATCCCAGAGGTACCGCTAGTTCATCAAGGAACCCGATAGTGTACCATGAGCAGGAGAGGACCCCACGACCTTGTGTGCGCCGTTGACAGACCCCAAACCTCGGTGTAGGCCGAGTACCAAGATAAAGAGTTTCACCGATTGGATACGACATGAGCCTTTGGAGAAATGGTCCTTCGCATGACGAGGGCGGCTCGCGTTATGGGATCATGACAACGAACTCGCGGAGATTTACAATCTGGTAATGAAAGGCACCGGATGCCTTCCACCGGTGGGTATAGTTGAGGTGTCTTATTAGGGACACAGAGATATTTCATTGAGCGATACAAGACCTCCACAAGATGTATGTCGGACAATCGATCGTCGTACTCAAGCTGTTGTGTCTACCTACATGTCCAAGAAAACAAGAAAGCGCAGACACATCGGGTTACACCGGAGAGTGGCGTGGAACGGAGATACCACGCGCTTCGCGGTGACCGAGGTCGCAGGGTGCCCACCGGAGAGGACTTCCCATCTGTGCATACTCGAGCGGTGATTGCGAGTGCTCTGCCGAAACCACGCTGCTGCGCTTGCCGTGCTCGCGTGACGTCATTGCCGCAGCCGCCGAGGCGCATCAATCACGCCGTCCGTTCATCTCCCGTACTACTACAAGCGAGCGTTCTCAACACGTGGCATCACGAGGTGTACAGTGCACCGAGTGGATGGATCGTTCACAACACCTCCCCTCCGGACCATCGATGGGTACCGAACATCCGAATGTTGAAGCTGAAGGTCGGGCGTCGAAGGACAAGGCGCATTCGGAACGATATGGACGAGTCCGAGGCGCGTCGCAACCGCGGATAATGTAATTTTTCATGTTGTTCCTATCTTGTATTTTTCAATGGACCGGTAAGTTGTGATGTAAGTTGTAATGATCGATGTAATTTTCAATGTACTAGTAAGTTATTTTTCGCATCATGTAATTCTCCGATGTACCAGTTAGTAGCTACGAGGATAATGTAATTCTCGGCGTTAGTGCCTCGTCGAACATGTCCTTCTCTTTCGTATGTTTGTAATATGAGATTTTTTTTGGCTCTCTGCACTTCGGTTGTATCGTTTGATGAGTATGGTACAATTCGTTATTTCGCATTTCATTTTGTGTGCACATGTAATTACTGACAAATTTGTTGTATTTGCTTTGTAACGAGCCACGATGGCGCGACCTTGCCTCGAGTGCTGGGCGTGACCGTCGATCGACCCACCGGTCTAGGTACTCCGCAGAGAGAACCGAGAGCTAGGGACACTCCGACCTCGGGTGCCCAACGAGTACGCCGCGATCGACCCACGCTGGTTCCACAGATGTCGCCAACGCTTGCACTCTTTTACGTACATGTACTTACCGTGAATGCAATTCTAACGACGCAATGAACTACATGCGAGGTTGCGGCGATCGCTTACTTCCTCTTTGTAGGATGGTAGAGAGGTGATCGCCCGTTAGCGGGCAAGGAGGTCCTACGGTTCGGTGCGACCGTCCTGGCTGGCCGCGACTCGTGGACCGGTGGAGACCGGAGACGCACACGTTCCACCTTCCGCGGCGAGAGATGGCTCCGGCACGCGGGGCGTGTCGTACCTCTTAGGCCTCCCCGTCGCGGGTCCGGCGATCGTGCCGCACGACGCCTCCGCCACGTGGCACGCCGAGTTGTCCGCTGCGTTCGCCATGATGCACGGCACCCCCGGCAGCCCTCACCCCCTCGGGAGGGTGAGTGCCACGGACCGACGAGGGCGTGGTCGCCGGGCCACGGTGAGTACCTCTTTCTTTGAGGATTAAAAGAGAAGCGCTAAGTTATCGATAATGTTTGTTGTGAACGCCAGAGGCTCGGCTTCTCCACTCGCGCACGGAGGAGACGGGCGTGGCCCGCCACTTGAGGCATACCTCTTGTTGTTGTTCGGTTGGGTGATGTTCCCGTCCTCCCACGGAACACGGTGGACCGTCACCGATCGAGTCGCCCGACATCGCCGACACCCGTTGGATGAGGTAACACACTCGGTTCAAATCTCGTCTCGGTGAGCACGCCTAACTCCACCCTTGTAAGCAGATGATGCACGGTGGTCGTGGGCCTCACCATGCTAGCGGCGACGTATCGAGGTCTGTGCGACGCTGTCTCTCGGTCGGAGCACGACGCGACGATGTCGGGTTGCGTCCTACTCATCCAGTTGTAGTCCTGGGAGCGCTTCTCCATCGGCAGGCCTGTTGTTGACACGACACCGTACCCTGAGGGCCTTCACGCAGACGACCCGGTGGACTGGCCCACCATGGGCCACTATTGGGTCCGACGACAGGTATGCTCCCTCATATCATTTTCCCCACTAACGCACTTGAATAACCTTCGCCATTTCTTATTTCCTCGCAGCGGAGGTACGCGCACCGACAGGTGAGGAGGTCCTACCTGGAGTTCGTTCGGGAGTTCGACCGCCTCCACGACGAGGACGTGCGGTGGACGCCATACACCGCGTACGACGTCCACGCCCGAGCACCTAACGGGGTCTCCGTGTTTTGCACGCGAGATGAGGCCTTCTGGCTCACCCATAAGGTTCTCGTCTTTGACCTGTGTGTCGAGGAGTACTCCCCGCACCGAGTGCTGCGGCAGTTCGGCCTGTTCCAGTCCTTTCCCTTGCCGCCTCGTCACGTTGTCGCACGTGGCGCTCACAGGTACTTGCCCTGATCCTACTACTCCGCATCTTTGCGAAATTAATGTCGTGTGTACTTACTGTTTTAGCATTGCAGGATGACCGGGATGGGTGTTGCATGGGCACTCGGCCACGCGACCGTATGCGACCATGGGCGTGCGTTGGAACGCCACACTCGGCGATAGGGTCACCGAGACCCGGCCCGACGACCATGACATGTACGATCGATACATGGAGTGGTTCGCCCAAGCTCGCCTCGGTGTGGGGTACACACGGCCGCCGTGACGTCGCCGGCGCAGCATCGGTAGTAGACACGCACCCTTCACAGATGTCCCGGAGGGACAACGCCTCTGAAGTGTCGAACCGGCTACATGGGCACGTCTTTTTCATGTAAATTACGTAATAACAATCTGACGTTACATGCAGACTCAGCTCATGGGGGAGATTGAGGTGGAGGCTGTGTCCATGTTGACGCGCCTACGGGGGGGCATACAGGTGACCACCGTCGAGTCCGAGACAGCTTAGGGTCGGATCCTCGATAGGATGAGATGGTTGGCTCGCTTGGCCACCTGCCGGGGGCGCGGAGACGTCGGCGGACGCAGCACACCACGTCCTGCGCCCCACGCCTACTACCCGCCGGGTGCCTCGTCACGCTCCCACTCAGCTGCAGTGGGGACAGTGGGCTCAGGAGGCTCCATCCGCGTCTCACCCTACCCCGTCGGTTCCTCGCTACGCTCCCACGCAGCAGCAGTGGGGACAGTGGGTTGTGGAGGCTCCTCGTCGTCGCGCCCAGCGGAGACCCCAGGTGTTTTCGACGACCCTGTGGACGACGAGTTCGACCTGGAGAAGTACCTTTCGACCGACTACCTCGACCCTTCTCAGCTCTCGGGAGCGCTGCCATAGGACACGCCCTCGTCGACGCCACACTACTCTACGCCTGCGCCGTAGGGCCGGCCTAGGAGGGACGTCCATCCGCCGTCGCCACTCACCTACCCCACGGGCCAGATCAGGAAGCGTGGCCGTGATTGACTTGTTGTACGGATGTATTTTTGTAATGGCTTTACGTTCAGCAGCATATTGTACAACTCTCCGAGTTAGTAACATGACAGCCTTATCACTTTAAATTGTTCAAATTCATGTATGCATTGCTTGCCTATGCCACACGACGTGACAACACACCAACGTCTCGGTGCACCTATCGCCTCTAGTAGGGGCGATCGCCCTAATATGAGGCGATCGCTCCATACCCGGGCGATATCTGACCTTTATAACATTCGTTCTCACAAGCGGTCTCGCAAAGAATACAGGAAGAAAGAATAGAGGGGTGAGGAAAAAAATTCAGGATCAATCGAAAATGCCGAGGCGTGCAAGTGCAAAGGGAAAGGGGAAGGCAAAGGAAGAAGCAAGTGCATGCCCGCGCAATTTAGCGTACCAAGATCTCTTCCTACCTCGTGGAGCTGTAGCACCCATGTGTATGTGCGGAGATCTTTGCAGGCTTGTCCGCTCTTGGGAAATTTCAACTTGGAAGAGGAGGTATTGAAGTGCCGCAACTACGCCTTCGATCCGCCGGAGAAGAGCCTGAAGGATCGCCGCATGGTAACAATCGTACGGGTTATATAATATTTGTGAATGAAACTTTGCTAATTTACGTTTCATGTAGTCACCTCCGCCATTGTGTGAATTTGAGCAGTGGTTTGATACGGAGATCAACCCGAGGACCAAGGGCTTCTTGACCAAGCCAACCGGCAGACGAGTTCACGCGGCGGCTTCAAGAACAACGCGATGTCGCACGCGAGGAGGCATGTAGGAAGGAAGCGGAGGAGAAGGAGGCCGAGAGAGAGGAAGCGAGAGAGGCGCGTGCGCGAGAAGCTCCACGGAGGCATGGGCGAATGGGAAGTGGCCTCAAACACTCGAGACGTCCGGTGTTAACTTTGGTTTTCTTTGTTCGTGGTACTCCTTTCGGCTTTAAGTCGTAATAAAGAGTGCGCCTAACCTTAAAGTGTATGCTCACCGTCCAAGGGCTCAGATATGTCCCATCGCTCCAGCTTGTCCCAAATGATGTTATTTTTATCCATCAAGATAGGTTATAGCATTTTAAGTTCATCGATTTGATTTCATCGAGTTTGACCTCGTTTGCGAAAGATACGGCCATTTTGATGTTTTGCCGATTGCATGTTCTGACAACAATAAAATAGTGCACCTAAAGTGACATCTAAATATTTTTACATATTTGTAACCTATGCAAGCCCAAGAATGCAACAAAACTAGTTCTGTCAAGTTTTGAGGTCCTTTAGACATTATTCTAACTGCTTGAACAATGAATGTTATAAAGGGTTTAAACTAGCCATCTTTGATTCAAAATGCAATCATATTTAGATATTTTTGCAAAAATGAAGTGCATAAGGTTGTAGTAACTTATTCTATTTATTTCATGATTTATGGATCAACACACATTATAATTCCTTCGCAATCCATAGTTAGAGCCTAGCATTCGAACTCAAATAAAAATATTTTTCTGCAAACAACATATGGATTGTTATTTTACAGTCTAATTCCTCATTCTAAAATTTAAATTTAGAAATAAGCTTCATTTAATTTGGACACTCCTAGCAAAAGTTACAAAAAAAATACTTAAAAAAAACTGCAAACCCGGTCGCCCCTGTCTCGGGCGACAAGGGGGCCCACCCCAACGGCGGCCGACGGGAGCAAACGGCGCAGGGCATATCGCCCGTGTATGGGGCGATCGCCCCATACACGGGCGACAGAGGGGCATTTTCGTAATTTTTTTTTTCGGACGCATAGTTTTGAAAAAAAAGAATAAAAATAAATATTAAAGAAAAAAAATTCATCTCCAAGTGGTGCAGCAAGAGTAGGTGTGAGGTATGGACCCATGGCCTGAACGGGTTGCGTCTCGGATGACGCATCGAACAGTTGTGTTCCCTGCCCTAAAACATTCTAAAAAACGTTGACCTGACATACATGCCATACGACTCAAAATATTTGGAACACATGCTTAATGAGTGTGCTACGTCGAGTCTAACAAAAATCGAATCCTTACCGTGCATATCAAAATACTCTATCTATTTCAATTAAATTACAATATTACAACTGCCCATTTTCAATTAAATTACAAAATTATATACTCTAAAACTAGGATCTCTAGGTATGTGGATCTAAATATAAGCAGACTAGGTCTTCCACTAATTGATCTATTGACGAGGGAAGCCCATCATTTTAACACCAAAACATTTAAATAAATAAAACATTCCAACACTAACCTCGATATAAACCCTAAAAATATTGATCTACAACTATAATCTATGTTTATTGTCGTTGACCTAATATGTTTTTATCGAAATGCACAATAAACCACACGAGCACAAAAAACTCAACGAAGAAAGAACTCAGAAAGTCTCCTCCTCGACCCCTATACCCTCACTTCCTCTCTCCTCACTTATCATTCTTGGTTGGAACGGCGTTAGGGTGTCTAGATCGACCAATCGGCTTATAATCGTCCGGAATTGTGTCTCTATACGGTGACCGGCCACAATCACGTCACGATAGGAGATATCACAGCACAGCTCACTGTCGTTCACTCATTGCACAACGACAGCTCTAATCGTGCTATTGGGTCTATACTAGTTTATTCTTGTATTGTTTTAGAAACAAATGTTTTTTAAAAAACGTACCGCACGGAGCAACCGGTAGAAGTTTTTGTTACTACTCGTTCGGCGTCATTGCCGACGTCAATGAGCTTACTATCTTTGTGCCTCTTTCTTTCTGCAGGCATGTGCTTCACTTGCTACACCAGTTCGGCATTGGAGGCCATCTACCTAGTTCGTGTTATTTCCCTCGTCTCTGAAGAACATACAAGCGAAACGTGCACTGCTCACTGCAAATAACCATTCAAGACTGAACTCGCGAACAAGCATAGTGGGGCACATAGGACAATGTCACGGACGAAGTACATATACGACCATTTGATGCGATCTGCTACACTACCAAAAAGGAACACGGTGAGAGCTCTTAAAAAAATGTCTCTCCATATCTCATCCCTCTCTAACAGTATTCTCCATATCACATTTTTTATTTTCTCTCTCCTATATTCTAATCATATTCTATATAACCGTCATAATAACAACGAGTTTTTTACCGGTAAATTCAAACGGCTATATTTGAATGCGGGAATTTAAAAAATAAAATTTATTCTGACGATCACGTTGTAACGGTTATCTTTGAACGGGTAAATTCGAACGGCTATATTTGAATGCAGGAAATTTAAATTTGAAATAGTGCATACATATGTTCTAGCATAGTGAGAGGATATCAAGTCAATTAAACCAGTGAAAAAAATGAACATACAATGTGTAAATGTAGCCACAGCTGAAATCAATGCAACATTGAACAGGGATACATCAGCATTCAAACAATAGATATCCTGTAAAACTGAAATGTCAAGAAAAGAACAAAACAAATGCCTTTCATCCACTATCATATGAACTATTAAGTTCTAACTTGATCAGCACAGTAACGGAGAGAACAACAATAGTATTTTGTATCTTTCTCTCATTTTTGTTTTACTTTTTATTATGTTGACTTATATTGTCTGGTCCAATGGAGAGTGGCCTTGCCCTTTCTTGTTCCAATGTAGTAGTTTTTTTGGCCCATTTGGTCTAATCTGGTTTGACACAATGATGCTGTAACCTCAAGTAATTAGATTATAACATCATAAGAAAATGATAAAGCATACATGTATTTGTACTCCAAGATGAATAAACATGATAAGGGAAATGATATAGTATACTAAGCAAGACAATCTCTAAGACCTGGCCCCATAAATATCAACACATATTCTCAGATTGTCGTCTACAATCATGCCAGTCTGGGACTACCATTATCTATTGAGGACCACTAGTGTTGACCCTGAGTGAGCGAGCTCTTGGGTGCTGGCATAGGCTTTGCTCAATGTTCATCTTATTTAACTTCGCTATCATGTGAAGCCATAAATAGAAATGCCAGATCAAGGACACTATTCTATTCTGTCTACACTGAGAAGCCATGAATGGTAAAATCAGAGATGTATTACCAAGTATGCTAGCCAAAAAGCTTTTCCACTGATCGAACAGAGCTCCTTCAAATTTATCACCCCAGAGCTACATAAGAGAATAAATCAAAGTTACCTTAGTATATGCCATACAAGAAAAATGATGTAGAGATGTTACAACAAAATAATAAGTGGAAAAACTATGTGATCGAGCAGACCAAATCCACAGGCACATCGCTTGCTGTTCTATCACTTTCATTCAGAATGATCGAACAATCAACACTCAACAGAGATTATTAAGCAGTGATAAATGTAAATTAAACCCCTGACCTTTCAATTCACAGAAAAATATCCATGAAAAATAATTCTTTAACTAGCTATCCTATATCAAGAATCATATATCAAACTTCCCTTTCTTGACTAGCTCAAAAGAAAATCATGAAGATTATTCAAATTGTGTTCATTTATGTTTCGCATTACTACTATGCCATTACTAGTATGCCAATAAAAAGAATATTGCCACAAAAATAATCCTCCCCAATAGCTGAAGCCCAACTACTCCATCACAGGGATACAAATCTCGTCGAAATTCGGAGAATTTTTTATGAAATTACAGATTTCGGGCAACCACGAAATCCAAACCATCGGCCGGATAAAAAAATTATTTTTTTAAAATTGCCACATTACCCAAAATTTCTTTTTTTCTTGGCGAAATTTTGTGAATTTTGGCCGGTTTTCAAACTTTTAGGGCCGGATTTGGTCCAATAACCCTTAAGAAAGTCATCTTCTATGAAAATTTGTTGAAAAACCAAAATTTTGAGACATTTTAAAATTTTGGCACAAAACACTTTCAGATTTTTATAAAATTGTACAAGATTGATAATAATCTAAAAAATTTATGGTATTATCTTTAGTAGTCTAGGATCATATATAAAAATTATAAAATAATTTAACTTCATTTGTTATCTTTTAAAAAATCAAAAACTGAATGAACATAATTGGGACAGTAACCTTGTCAGAATTTTATAAATTTTCTCGAGCGTGATCATGATCTAAAATTTTTATGAGAGACTAAGAATTGCCTCAGTACCATTCTATAAATTTTTCAAAAAATTTAAACTTTTTTATTTGGTCAATCAAATCTATGTAAGCAACGAACTTCATTTGTTATAATATATTTCAAAACTCAAAAAGAGAAAGACATAAATGGTATTGTGCCTTGTAAGAATTTTATAAATTCACTGGAGTACGATAATGATTCAAAAATTTTATGAGATCTTAAGCATTTCTTTATCACCCTTATGTAAAATATTCAAAAAATTTAAACCTTTTTTTATTGCTAAAGCAAATCTATGTATTGATCATGAGACTTTTATCAGGATATAGCACTGTCAGAATTTTTAAAAATTATTTAAGCATAATCATAATCTAAATATTTTATATAAACATTAATGTTATATCAGGACCATTCACAAAAAAATTCAAAATGTTCTAACGTGGTTTGAACCATTTTTCATTTTGTTCAAGTTTACCGGTAAGCCTTTTAACAAGACAGTAGCACTGTCCGAATTTTTAAAAATTCATGAAGCTTGATCATCATCTGAAAATTTTATGAGAATAT
Organism: Otatea glauca; assembly: GCA_036346275.1. Classification (NCBI taxonomy): domain Eukaryota; kingdom Viridiplantae; phylum Streptophyta; class Magnoliopsida; order Poales; family Poaceae; genus Otatea; species Otatea glauca. The sequence goes on along the minus strand of CM070716.1, from coordinate 64,163,298 downwards.
TAGTGATGCATCATAATCGTGCACAAAAAAAAAATCAAAAATTTCTAACGTGGTTTGTACCATTTTCCATTCGGATCAAATTTCCCGATCAGTGTTTTATCAGGACAGTAGCAATGTTTAATTTTTAAAAATTCCTCAAATGTGATAAGCATCTGAAATTTTTGTGGGAACATCACTGATATGTCAGAAAACTCCAAAACAAATTTCAAAAATTTTCATCGTTGTTTGACCCACTTTTCGGCCGGTGCAAATATACCGAAATTTCAAAAATTCCACCAAAAATTTTGATTTTTTTTCGGCGAAATTTCGTTTCTCGGTAGAAAATAAATCGGATTTGAATTTTTATTTTTAAATTACGAACGATATTTGTTCAAAATACCCGAATTTCAGCCAAATTTCGGATTCTGGTCCAGGCGATATATTATCTGAAAACGAAATTTGATTTCTTACTCCACCGTAGTGAACTATCATGATTTGCTTTCAATCCTGCAAAACACAATCATCCATCCGTTTATCCGATGCACAAGAAATGGGCCAACAACAAAACATAAAAGAAACCTTATGAGAACATCCGCCTCCACAGACCGTCCTGGACTCAGAATGAGCAGGCAGATAGGCGGGGCATGTGGACTAGGTCAGAAGCCGTGCCGGGGAGACGAAGCATCTCCGGGAAGAATCCTCGCCAGGAGGGAGAAGCCGCACCAGTGGGCGAACTTGGAGAGCACAACCGCCAACCGGATAGTGAGCGGACAGCGACTCGCTAAATGTAGAGTCCTCTCCGCTCACTATTTAGAGAACGAGGTAATAAGTCTTTTGAACGTTAATTTGTAAAAAAATACAGATGACAGTGGGATGGCAAGTCTTTTGGTGCTTCAGACGTAACACCACCGCTAAACCATGCAAAATTATAGCGCGTGCACACGTGAATCGTGAGGTCAGCTAACCAGCCACCGACAAGTACAACACCCACACCCACACAACATATAAAGCCAACTAAATAACGCTTATATTGTGCTGTGATGTCATATAGCACCAAAAGTTTCATATAATGCGCCTAAGTCGTAAAACACGGGAATAGCATCGCGCACACAGCGATGAAACAATTTGCCGCCGCCAACGAATCTGCTTACTGCTGGGCGCACTGTACCCGCTGAGCACCACCGTGCATGTCCTCATCCTCGTCGTAGGCCTCCTGCTGCTGTTGCTGCCGTCTCCTCATTTCCTCCTCTATGTTCACGTCATACGGCATCGTCTCCTCGCACTCGTCCAGCTCCATGTCCGTGTACTGGGACGAAGGCCTGGGCGGGAGGACGGCCTCGAGGGCCTTGCACTGATCTGGGTTCAATGAGTCCGGGAACTCCACCGAGAAGTGGATGTAGAGCTTCCCCCTCATGAACGGCCTCTGGTACATGGGCATGCCCTCGTCGTTGATAGCCTTGAATGAATCTACATTTAGATATTATTATGGTCAGTAAGCATTGGCTAAATGCATAGATTGAATTATTGCCGAGTGCTCTGCTACTACATGATAGTATCATTCTTAAGGGTGAAGATCACGCTTACCAGGCTTGACGACTTCACCAGGATTGGATTTGATGAGCAGCTGCCTGTTGTCTAAGTGAGTCAAAACAAACTGGAAGCCGCACAGGGCCTCCGTGAGGGTTAGGGCGTGCTCGTAGAAGAGATCATCGCCCTTTCTCTTGAACTTGGGATGCTCCTTCTGCTGGAGGACGAAGATGATGTCTCCAGTGACAGTATCAGGCTGTTAACAAGCACAAAATTAGTTGGTTCCACCTATGGACACACAGGCACTACTTCAAAATAAAACGAGCCAATACATACCGCTTCATCGGCCTCACCAGGGAAGGTGACCTTCTGTCCATTCTGCATACCCTTCTCAACCATCACCTCCAGAACTTTCTTCTCCTGCACAACCTTCTCACCCTTGCACTGTGGGCATCTATCCTTATCGCTTATGGTCTCCCCAGTTGCCTTGCACTCATTGCAAGGATGTTGCATTTGCTGAATCATCCCTGGTCCCAACTGGCGGATTTGGACCTTATAACCAGAACCTTGGCAACCAGCACACCTCGTTGAAACTCCGGACTTTGAGCCCTTGCTGTAGGATGAATGAAACACCATGAGAATTCCAAACAGGCAAGGACATTAAATGCACAGTTAGTACTCACGTAAGGAAGCAGATGACTTACCCATTGCACTTTGAGCAGAGCACATTGCGGGAGAGAGAGAGCTTCTTGGATGTCCCATTGTACAATTCCTCCAGAGAAGCCTTCAGAGGATGAACCACATCCTCACCCCTACGCTGCCTCCTGCCCCTACTGCTCCCACCACCTGTAGAACGCAGTGAAGTAGAGAATATTGAGTCACAATTTATCCAAACCGCAATGACAAAGAGAATGAATTTAGCTGCTTCTTGTGGGGCATACCTCCAAAAGGGCTACCACCAGAAGCCCCAAAGAACGACTGGAAGATGTCAAATGGATCATGCATTCCTCCACCTCCCATCCCTTCCTTGAGGGCATCCTCACCATACTGATCATAGATCTCTCGTTTCTCAGGATCACTCAGAATCTCATAAGCCTGAGCTAGCTCCTTGAACTGTAATGGAGTAGATACTATTAGCTTGCCATCTCAATCAGAAAGCAATAGTTCCACGCAAAAAGCTTAACTGCCCAAAGCCTCAGTACAGTACTAATACAACTTCCCAAGCATCAGTTATAATTCTATAACGTCAACACCTGTCTGTCAGCTACTGCACGTCTTAACTGTCAATCCAGCACAGGTGATTCGCTAATATATACAAGTTCCATATGGCATTGCATAATGTTTGAAACAAATCAGGATAATTGCACTCTTAACAATGACATTCACCTGAATTCTAAATTCAATTAGTAAAGAGTACCACATCGTTCTGAAACTGCTGAATTGCATGGTACAAGCGCCCCAGTTGTAGGCATTAGGCAATTTAGCATTAAATACACTCCAATTACAGAAACGAATTGATAAGATCGAACAGAGCAAATAAACATCCTACACCCACTGTTACAGTACTCCAAGATGAACCTATTAATTCATATTAACAAATCACAACAAATCAACCAAAATACCAGAATAAGCATCATGCTTCTAATGAATTGCACCGATGAACTGGCTCTAATTTCAGAGCATATGAACAAGTACGGAACGAATGTCTAACACTTCAAGTTGACAGATTTACGTTGAATCCTAAAAAAAGAACAACTTAGATGTGCACCTAGACAGCAGCTCCGAATCTAACCCATCTCAACAGCCACATCTATTCCTACCCGACCCAAACCCCTCACCCCCGGAGCACGCACCCCACCAATCCAATCCCCTAAACCCATCGAATTCTACACCCCCATCACAGATCCGCCTACCCCACAGCCACCATACCAAATCCACCCGCCTAAACAGATCTAAACCCACCGGCCAGGCCCCGCCACGGACAGAACGGAAGGACACAGAGAGATAAGCAAGCGCTCACCTTCTCGGGGTCGCCGCCCTTGTCGGGGTGGTTCTTGATGGCGGCCTTGCGGTAGGCCTTCTTGAGGTCGTCCTGGGACGCGTCCTTGGGCACCCCCAGGATCTCGTAGTACCGCGTGTTGTCGCTCTTCTTCGGCGCGCGACCGAACATCTTCTCCTCAAGATTTTTATTTCTCGTTTCTTCTCGCGAAACCCTAGCTGTTTGATCCGGTGGGAAGCGGTTTGTGAGGAGGGCGAGGAGGAGGCGGGGCTAGTTATAGCGCGGAACGGATGGTGGGAAGTAAATGCTCTGGAAGCTGCGCGAGGCTTGGGCCGTCAGATCCGGATCGGGCGGCGGCGCGCGGGGCTTCCAGATGCTTCCGGGGCCTTCCTGAGAAAGGGCGGGGAGGGGGCCAATGCGGGTTTGAGGAAGCGAAGCGCGTGTTGACCTGACTCCGGTAAGTCTGGCCTGGCCTAGAGCAGCGTGTAGTCGGGTGCGGGTCCGATGGCGAAGGGAACCAGCAAGTACAACTAATAGACTACTATGTGCTCATACGTTGCTACGAAAATTCTCAAACACAACTTTATTAAGAAAAGTTTTCAAAACAACAGTCAAGTTGGTTGATGAGAAAGACATGTATGGAGCGAACTTGTTAGCTACTTAAGAGTGCTTCAAATTATCAGTTAATCATTCATGCTAGTATAATTTTAAAAAGCTTCAACATGATAGTACAACGGCAACTTTAAAGAATTTAGTCTTTTTTTTCTCCTCTCTTTTTATCTCGAGTGCAGTCTTCTACACCTTGTAAATTTAAACTTTGTTTTCTATCCTCATAATTTAATCACAGCTTTAGCTGTCTTAAAAAAAGAGAGAAAAGGAGCCATGGTTATGGCCTCCTTCCATATCGTTTCTTGCGCCCCTCTTGAATCTTTTGTATTGCTTCTTTCTCTCTTTCTCCTGTGTGTATGAGCCTTCCTCTTCTCTATCTCTTCATACGTCTCTTCATATGTCCTCTATGATGGAGATGAAAGGTGGTCTTTTATAGGTGGAGGAGAGGGCAGTCAGGCGTGTGAGTGCTCAGCCTCTATGATACGATGTCTTGTGATCTTCTGGATTGACACGTGATTTGATTATGCAATTCTTGCCCTTTAATCTCTGCATTTTCATCCGAATGAGATACAATGAAATAGGATTATCATGTTATGAGATATGTTAAGTATGTCATTCCATCCAAACAAGATATGATGAGGAAACTCTTTCATTTAGAAGAGATATGAATAAAATCCTTCCATTTTAAGGAGATGCGATCAGTAATATTTTCATAAAACAAAGGAAATCCGGATCGGGTAGGAGACGTACTGAGTGAACAAAATGAAAGGCTGAGCGAGAAGGAAAGAATGAGCGAATAGAAGGAAAGGGGAGTGGGGGTGGGCTGAGGAATAGAAGGAAAGAGAGAGTATGAAGAACGGACCGCTGCCACCAAATCGTAATTAGAAGTAGTAGAGAATAGTAAGTTAAAAATCAGTTTGTACAATAAATGTCTCTAAATATTGTGCAATAACTATCTTTTCTCTCATGATCTACCTATGCTTCCGTGCAAAGCTGGCTACTAAATAAGAGTCAGCTCTCTTCTCTCTTCTCACTCCTCCACATAGACCAAAGCTGATGTGTACAGATTAAGAGTCAAATGACGTGACCTTATTGTACATGCCCTAAGGAAATTATCCTTTGATGCCTGGTTTCTTTTCTTCTTGTTCCTTCATAAGAGAAGATTCTCTTTGTTCAAAGAGTACATCCAGCTAGATGATTGAGATTAGGAATTGCTAATTTGAGGATGTCTTAATCGAATCTTTGTTAAGGACTTTTCCTCGTTGTGGCAAGTAAGAGCACCTTCCTTCACTCCTGTTTCCCCTCAAAGTCTCTCGTTGTCGCCATTTCCTCCATCATTCCTTTACTCTCAAACCCAAAATTGTTTTTGTTTTTCAAATTTTCCTTCAAAGTTATGGAATAAGAAGTATTTTTAACTACTTTTGAAAGTTTTTAAATCGAAACTTTTCGAACCGAAAGTTTTTTAAATTGAAAGTTTTGGAGTTTAAACTTTCTAATTTGAGAATTTTGGATTAAAAGTTTTCTAGTTGAAACTTTCTAATATGATGATTTTCTATTTAAAAACTTTTGAGTTGAAACTTTCTAATTTGAAAAAACTTGAAACTTTTCGAGTTGAAAACTTTGAGTTTATTTTTTTTCGAGTTGAAACTTCTTGTTTATAATTTTCAAAGTTATAATTTTTTATTTTGAATTTTTTTGTGTTAGAGGAATGAAGGGAGTTGGAGAAAGTGGGTGGAGAAGAGGGAAGAGTGTCAGTGAAGGAGAAAACGGCATATAGCATTTTAGGAGGGTATTTTTAAATTTTTTAGATTAGCTCTCGTTACCACTCATCTTCGAGACAGATTGCCTAATTTTGAAGCAATCACGGGTTCTAATTATTTAAAACAAAATTAGCTAGGAGCTCTAGTATTTTATTAAAGGAGGATAATAGCCTAACTATAAACGCACACCCATATGCCCATGCCACGCTCGCAAGTGCCGGCGTCAAACAACGCTCAAATACGAACGGGTTGAGTGTGCTCCACGCTCTCCCACCAACCCGGCAAAACTCGGCTATCACGGGGTTCTAATCATGATTTTGCAGCCTTTGGGGTCCTAATTAGAGAAGCAAAGAGCGTCCAGCTACAAAGGGAGCTCGACGAATCGGTCTGATCATCTTGTTTTGATAGACCGTTTTCCAGATTATGTATCAACTGCAGTGACTAGCGATTTGGCCGTGCACATCGGTTAATGGAATCCTAGATATTCCATCTAGAAAAAGTTCTACAAGCTTGAGTATACATTTATAATTGTGCACTTTAAAAAACAACATATGACAACAAAAAGATCTGTTTCCTTATCCGGTCATAAAATTTAACTTTGATTATTAGCTTATATCATAGTATAATTGTAAAATCTAATAAAATTATAATATCACGAAACTATTTTTTAGGCAAATCAACTTGTATTGTTATGATATAACATATTCAAATACTTATCTATACCCCTTTATAATGCACCTAAGCAATTTTTTCTACGTTCACCCTAAATAATGCACCTCATTAGAGATGGCCCAATGTTCGTGCACCCAGCAAAACGTCCCCAGAAACTTGCATTCATCAAAATGAACGTCTCAGATCTTTCCTCAGTTTTACTCACCCACATCCGATGGCCATTATTTAGTATGTCTAATCATCCCTGTGCCCGACAACAGACCTCCCCCACTTACATATTTGGAAGGAGAGCGAATCAAACAAGAAAATAAATAAGGAGGATCCGCATGCAAGGAAACCAGACTTGAATTTTTTACTGGTCAAAATTGTACGTACTACATATTTGGAAGGAGGGTGAATCAAATAAGGAAATAAACAGGGAGGATCCGCATGCAAGGAAATAAGACTTGAATTTTTTATTGTCCTAGCATTGTGTTCGTATTTTTTTCCGAATATAATCTTTCTCGAGACTTTTTTACGGATCTAGCCCCATAGAGCCTAATTTGGTATACGGAGAGAGAGCTGAAATTTTGTTTTTATTTTTATCTAAGGAACCAACGATCTGTGAGTCTTTGCTTAATATTTTCAATTTTTTCTCGCGGAACCAAATGACCGCGAGCACTTGCTTAATTTTATCTTTTTCCTTGCGGATCTAGCGGTCGGCAAGCGCAGATTTATTTTCCATATTTTTCCAAATCATCCTCGTAGCCCACAACAGACCTTCCCTCACCTCCAGCATCAACAAGGAAAAGGAAACAAATGTCTTGGAATCAAGGAAAAGGAAACAAACGTCCTGAAAAAGGAAAGGACCATACATTACGTGCTCGGAAAAGGAAACCGGGAGATGGGGTAGCGCAGCCGGGAGAACGCAGGTCTGCAATGACTCCACGGTCGCCATCGGTGGCTTTGCCGACGCGGCGAGGTTGCTAGTCAGCGACCTCGCGGTCACCGTGCCTCGACAAATTTATAATTTAATTTTTTTTGAAAATAATTTTATTAAGTACAAAATAATCGAAAGTTTTTTTGAGAATTTTTCTAGAATTTTTTTAACCTAATGTGCTATCTTTTCAAAAATCCTTCTATATTTAAAAATGAAGGCGACTCACTGTAGCTTCTTCTAGTGCAACCTGCACTGAGAAGCTTCTTCTCTTCCTCCTCCACTAAAGCAAGAAAGAAGCTCCAAAGCTCCATCAATCCCGCACCAAATCTCCTCTTTCCATCTATGGTGTTAATTCCCCAAATTTCATGTTCTATTGCCAAAATTTCCTCCCAATCTGATTTGATCCCAAATTATGGTTTCCATAAATATACTTGTTTCGGGGCTATAAAAGTCGGCGAGCTCTCCTCCACCCCATCGCATTGCGTAAATCCCCAGGTACTCCCTCTTGTAAAGATCGCCGGATTTTGGAGGTAACCCAAGCCATCACCGTCATCTTTCCCGACGAAATTCACCGCAACCGTAACTCCTCCCCCGCAAGCGCCGGTGCAGCGATCTCGCCGCACTCTGACCACTGCGACCGTGAAGCCACCCCGCCGTTCCTCCCCTCACTACTGTTGGCCAAGCCCGAGAGCACTGTTGTGCTCTGTGGAAGCTGCAAAAAAAATAATCTAAAATCAGAAAATTATTTTTTCTTTCTCTTTCTTGATTTAAAATCTTTTGGGAGCCCATTTTCGCCCATTCGACCTCCATTTAGTTCCGTTTTTCTTTCTAAATTCATTTAAAATTCTAAAATTTTCTTTTATTATTAAGTGTTGTATTCATACTTATCTTCTCATTTAATTGATAAGCGGGTGTACTGCCGTCGTAGCGTTAGCACAAGCACTATACTAATAAAGATATTGTTGGTCAAATTAAATGGTTTGACTTTACGCATTCTGGAAGGCTGCATATTTTTTTGACTCAAGGGAGTGGCTATTCCATTGTTGTTTTTTTAACTTGACGGCTTAGAATCTGTGCCATCAAACTTTTTGCTATTATGTTTAAAACTATCTAGATTTGCTATATGAAAAGTATATAGTTAGATTTGTCGATAAAAATACTTTATAGTAATATAATTGTATTATTACATCTTAATGTAATCTTATAAAAAAATAATGTTCAGAGTCACATTTTTGATACCGTGATTTTTTTTTTAAAAAAAGGCCGAGTGGAAAATAACGGAGAGAGTACCAATATTTCAATCGCGTTCGAAAAAAAAAAATCAAGGTTTCAATAGACGCTATGCGATAATGTGGCATGTTGAGGTGTAGTTCGCCACAAACATAACGTCGTTCATGCACTTTACGTATTAATTGACATTTACATGTCACTTAAAATGATGCTAGCACTTCTGATTCCATTCCACTACCAATAATTTTGTAAAGCTTTATAGGTGCATGAGTCACCGATTTTGGTTCATCCTAGACTCCTACGAATGATCATCTCATCGCAATTAGCTCATTTTCCGTCAAAAATGTCGTTGACGAACATGAAGGTCCGGGAAATCGTCAGCAGGATTTCCGTTTGGCAACTCATCTGTCATGTCATGAATTTGAATTGCCACCCTCCAAAATCCAAATTCTAAACTGAAATGTTCCACTAAAAAATATCCCAAAAACAACAAGAACAAAAAAAAGAATTTCTTCTTTCACTGAAACATAGGAAAAAGGTTTGATGGATGGACTTGTCGTAAGCTAGGACAGGTAACATGGCACTCAATCAAGAGCCTGTTTCCACGGAGAAACTGAAGAATCTCTGTCTTTTCTTGGTTAGTGATTGTTATGTGTAGCCGTCTGACACTAATAGCACGTTAATCACGTGTTTTGTTAAGCAAACCCCAAGATGTTTCGCGTGCTCGTCCGATCCATCAGCGCGCAGTGTCATCGGTGTCACGTCAACTAAAGCCAATTAACTTTGTACAATTTGCCTGTGCTCGTCGGAGTTTAGCGATCTGTTTGCACCAAAATTTAGCAAGCTTGATCAAAATCGTCCATAAAATCAAAGATACGGAATTAACGGACAGGATGGAAAGGTTTGGAGATATTTTGGTAACTGCAAGATTTTTAAGAAAAACAACCGGCCGAGATAAGGCCGATACGGATACGGACTTGAAGCGTGTTGTAACAGGACACGATCGGCTGAGGGTATAAAAGAAGGGCCAAAGCGAACTGCAAGAGCATCATGAACACAATACAATCAACCAGTTTTTACTTTCTTCCTTCCTGTCAACTAGGAGTAGCTTTTGTAATTTAGTCTTTGTAATCGATTTTGATCAATAAATTTGCGCATCGTCGATTGTTGATCTTCGTCAATTACACCCTAGGTTCGATTTATTTTGATTTTGTTGCGCATCTCCTTCTTCAGAATCGATCTGCCTTTATCATCTAATTAGCTTTAATCGGCTAGTTAGACTTATCTTACTACCTTATCTTAATCGGCTTCAAGCTGATTGAGTATAAGCCGATTGGTCTTTACGATCGGCTTTGCGTGAATTTTATATTCTTTACCTTATCGGTTACAGATCAAATCGACTGGCACGCTCTGAACCCGGTGTTCGTCCGGTGTGCTGCTGTCAGAAACCCTACTTCAAGTTTTTAACGCCAACACGATCATAGTTTGATCCTCTGTTTCATAATGCCAAACAACTCCAATCAAATGCTAAGACTTACGTGCCCTGAAAATCAAGGTAGAAGATTCCTCGAAAAATGAAAGTAGAAGATGAAGGTTAAACTTGAAGCTCGTGATCTCAACCACGGCACACGATTTTCCCCAATTTTCTCGGGAATTATAAAAGCTCAAAAATAAACACCTTTGCCATCCAAGGTTGAAAAGAGCTTTGTGCACAGCGTGACTGAATTGGGCTTATATACAGGTACGGAAGCAAAATGTTAGAAGTTTATGCTTTAATTCTCGGTTCCCAGTGGTGCAGCAAAGACTCTTAATGAATGCCATAACAAACAATGTTTGATTGATGCAATATTAAAGGCTGTTTCTTTGGAGTTTAACAGCTGTATAGTAGTAGTAACACTAGTCCATCCGTGCTACTCCCACCGTTGATAAATATAAGACATATAGTTTGAAGGGTTATGTTGAAAAATATAAGACGTGCATGTAGATTTAATAAGTCTTTCCACTTATACCCCTATTTATTTTTTTTTCAACCATATGCATTTATTTAGTATCTCTCATCTTTCAAAACAATTAAGAGGGTTATGTAAGTCATTTCCTCTCATGTTTTTCTCAATTTCACCGCAACCTTAATCCTCGTGCAAAGTCAAAATACGTCTTATATTTATCAACGGAGGGAGTACAATATATAAGTCTTTATTCTTAAGAAGCATTCTCTCACAATAAAAGTTCCTTAAAGAGGCCAAAGTTGTAGTCATTACAGTACTTTGACCATATATCCCTCCATTGGTGCTGAAAAAGTAAGTATTGTAGTATGCTATTTAATAGAGGTATGTATGATCTAATGACATTTGCTTTTTGTTAGATTTAGACCCTGTTTGGATTCATTAGTGCTAATAGTTAGCTGGCTAATAGCTAATAGCTGGCTAACTATTAGCTAGCTAATTATTAGCAAAGGCTATTTGGATCCACCTGCTAATAAAGTCCACAAAATCAGCCAATTAAAGAGAAATGATCATAATGCCCTTTTAGTAGAATAGTGGACAGGGACGCTCGAGTGGATAGGGTTGGAGGGAGGGCAAAAGTGTCAATTGTCTATCTATTAGCAGCTTTTAGTAGGATATAACTTGCTAATGAACTAATTGTTAGCAGAGTGGGTTGATAATAATTAACAGGTTTATTAGTAGATCTGTTTGGATCCATAGCTGCTAATTTTAGCAGCTAACTATTAGTGTTAATGGATCCAAACAGGCTCTTAGTAACATGTAACTATATAAAAGAGTACTGCCTTAAAGCTATAAGTTTCAGAACTTAAAAAACGCTGACAAAGCAAGTCCCACCTGCACATTATTAAATAGGAGTACTACATAAGTTCTACGGTGTTTGCTTGTATTAGCAGTACTAGCAGTCCTTAGACAAACAAATCACACGTTATCAATCCATAATAAGATAACCTTAAACCAAAGCACTTGCAAAAATCCACAGCAAAAGTGACAAAAGACCGCAGCTCTCAGTTTGAACTTTGAAGAGTGCACCACTAGCCAATCACTCCGAGCAGTATAGCACAGTGCTATGTAATGCTAAACCCAGCATCACTTTGTCTTAAAGCTAAGTAAGAGGCTAAGAAAAATCAGAGGGAAAGATAAAAAAAGCAACAGAAAGGGCTTTTCTTTCCGACAAGGGGTGCAGAAAGAGAAATGTGAGAAAAGCGCTCTGCTTTCATGGTATTTTATTCTCAGTCCTCTCTGCCTGACACTGCCACACAAGCAAGCAGGCAGCGAGCGACGGCAATACTGCGCACGCGGGAGCGCACAGTGGCAGTAATGGCCGGGTGGTGCCAGTACTAGTTGTAGCAGCACTGGTGAGGGGTGGTGGTATGGTTCGAGCCCACCCTTCCTGAGCTCCTCACCCCGCTCCCCGGGCCCGGATCGCTCACTGGCTGGCCCCCAAGCTTCAGAATCTTGCAAAGCGGCGTCGCTCATTGGCAGGCGATCCCGGTTCTTGGCCCCGTTTCGGCCGGCGTCAGGTGGCCGCGATCTGGTGCGCCGCTTTTCTTGGCCCATGTTCTTGCCATTTTTTTTGTTTATTTTTTGTGAGATTGTGCGGTTTTGCGCTCTGTGTATGTCAGTATGTGTTCGTGCTGACGAGAAGTTTGCGTCTTTCGGTTGTTGCAGAGTTGCAGTTGAGGTGAGGTGACCGGCGGTGCGATGGGCATCTCGGCGAGGTGGCTCAAGTCGCTGGTTGGGCTGAGGAAGTTGGAGAGCAAGGAGGACGGAGATGTTGGACGAATAGTACAGGTTCCACTCCACCCATGATTCTGCGTTTTTGGCATTGATTTCTGGTTTTCTCTTGGTCTTTAAATCGGTGGATTTAGTTGGGTCCACTGCATTTGTTTGGTGGGTAAATAAACCGATGTGGAAGAATCATTTTTGTGCTAAATCACCAACAATTTACCAGAACAATAGGGTTGTGGGGGGAAGTGCTTCTTGATCGTACCATGAGAATTCCTGGTTGTAGTGATCAAATTAGGCGATTCATCCTTCACTAAATTAAGGTTGTAGTTGGTACTTTTTTATGCATTGCTTTGTATATGTTTTGTAAGTTACTGCAGATCTGGATGATAATATCTGGATCATTATTTGGCTCTACGCCACTGACAAAATTGAATTTTGAGCACTGAAAATACTCCGCTGCTACAAGAACTGCGAATTATACTAACAAAATGGATGGATATAACATAACAACGTCGTACCATGCCTGATGATAAATACATGGTGCACCATCTTTTGCTAACGCATTTCCTTTTCCTTACTACTGTCTTATGAGCATTGCATTGTTTGCTTTATAACTTCTGAACTGGTGAAATTGCAGGAGAGGGACGTTGTTTACCAGTTTCACTGCCAGAATCAGCACTCTCAAGATCATGATGACTTTGTCACACCAGAAGAGTTTCCTGATGGAAATAGTCCATCAGAAGGTGATTGCGACGTAGCTTCATGCTTGGAACCCGCTTTCAGTTCAGTTAACGTGCCACTTCCTCAAACTGAAGAGGAACTCAGAGAGATTTGGGCTGCTACAATTATTCAGACTGCATTTAGAGCCTACCTGGTATTGATGTTCTCTGTCGATTTAGTTATTGATTGTGTGCACAAGTGCTGACTCCTGAAAAGTAGTAAGCTCCAGTCTTCAGGCAAACTTGCATGTGCAGTCTTATACTCAAAAGGCTCAATATTGGAATGTTATGTTCTACAGTTCCATGTCCATCCACAAGGGCACTGCAATAATGTTTGAAATCTGTATGTATGTAAGCTGATTCCTGAGGTATTAGTCCAAAACATAATTTGCAACTGTAAAAATGGGCAAAACAAGTTTGCTTTACCTTGGAAACATGGAAATGCTGAAATGGAATTGAGTAATTTGCCATTATTCCCACTAAACGTTTGGTTCCTTATTACTACAATGAATTTAACTTGAACCCTCTTCAGGCTAGAAGAGCCCGTCGAGCTTTAAAAGGACTGGTTAGGCTTCAAGCCCTTGTAAGGGGTCATATAGTGAGAAAGCAAGCTGCTATAACACTCCGGTGTATGCAAGCTTTGGTCAGGGTTCAAGCCCGTGTTACAGCAAGGCGAGTTCGCGTGGCTTTGGAAAATCAGACGGATCGGCAAAATATTCTACAAGAGCAAATGAATGAGGCACGTGTCAGAGAAATTGAGGTGAGATGCACTTCAATTTGCAAAAGCAGTGGTAATAAGGCACCCTATTATATATTAATTTTTAGGTCGATTGCCTTATTTGCTGACACTATTTCCTTAGTTTCCCTCTGTTAGAACGGCATATCGTCTTTTCATCAGGAAATAACTGAGTTGTTAACATCCATTATTGCCTTAATTAATATGCAGGATGGCTGGTGCGATAGTATAGGGTCTGTGGAAGATATCCAAGCGAAACTGTTAAAGAGGCAGGAAGCAGCGGATAAGCGTGAGCGAGCCATGGCCTATGCTCTTACTCACCAGGTAACTTTGTCTGGTATTTTACACTAGACCATTGCTCTCTATTATTCTAGTAATAAGGTGATGCCGGAATCATGGAATGGAGTGAATACTTCAATGCACGAAGCATCTTGTTCTGAATCCAAGTACAGCTTCTGGATGTTTTGAATGTAATTTGCCTTGGAGCCTAGTAGTCTGCTGGCCTTGTGTAACTGGCACTGTAGTCTTGTGTCTACAGCAAGCATGCTTGCTGTTGCCGGATTCCGAGTGCCCCTTTCATGGACAACAACTGAAGTTGTCCTTCCCTCCAAGCTAGCCTGATAATTAAGCTGCTCATGTTTTCCGTACTATTCTGCTCCTGTTGGTCAGCTCTTGTTGGTAATTTCACCGTGTAGCTAACATGAGACCAGTACTCGAAAGGAAAAAAAGATCCGTGCTTCAGTGTCCCATCTGGAGGAAAAGTACACACACAATCATGATAAATGAAATTATTTTAATGTTTAACCGTATCAGTGTGAAAAATAGGAAAAATAGGGGGAAGTTTGTCATTATCTGATGGAGAAGCAATTAAATAGAACTAGCAGGTTGTTGCAAATATTTTTATAGGAATACTTTGACCAGGAGTTGATTGAGGTCAACCAGATTGTCATTCAGTAACACCTCCCATGAGTATGCTGAATCCCATGCCTCAGGAAGTTTTCATCTGGTTCAGGGAGTGGATTAAGAATGTTATAGCACATTCCCTCATTTTTTTCATGTGAGAAATTCAGTTAGTCAGTTTTGGTGGCTGTTTAACATGATTCGTCTTCAGCATGTTTGCACTTGTAAGCACACCTTAGATAGCTTTGTGGTGATGATTGGCATGCTTCCATATGTTTGTGCAGGCTTGCTCCCATTGCTGATTAAACATTTAAAGAACTGGAAGGGAGCCTATGAAAATCCTGACACATGAATGTTATTTCTCCTATTGCAGTGGCAAGCAGGTTCAAGGCAAATTGCAGACATGACAGCATTTGAACCTGACAAGAACAGCTGGGGCTGGAACTGGCTAGAGAGATGGATGGGCGTTCGTCCTTGGGAGAGTCGGTTCCTTGGCAATTATGCTGCAGATGGAATAGCCATTGCTAGTGGAGTGAGGCAAGCTGAGAGAAATGCAGCCAAGACTCTGCACAGGAAACCTGTTAAAAAGCATACTTCAACTCTTCATTCAAACGCACTGAACCGGAAGGGCTGCCCGTCGAACTCAGAGGGTGGTGGCTCTTCATCAAACTGGTCTTGTGGTTCGGCATCAGCTAAATCAAAACCGAGGTTGTCATCCAAAGAAGGTTCTGATGAAGCTTCATCTCGTCCTTCGGGAATTGGTGCTCGGTCCAGTAGTAATCCTAAGGAGAGGACTGGACATTTAGATTCTCAGGGCAATAAGAGATTCTCCTTGCCTGCCAGTGGTAAGTCCAAACCTTTCACCACCTACATTCTAATGATGTTTGGATTTTTATTTTGTTTTTTGATAACCGTCCTTGTCTAGCATGAGCTTCTTTTAGCTGAAGATGTTGTAAGATATTTCCTCTTATGCACGCGCTGCTATAATTCAGCAATTGAGAAGTTGTAGTTTTTATAAATGCTAGCTGTTTCCATTTTCAACATGCAGCTGAATTTCATTGTCTATACATCTTGATTCTTCTGTGTTGTTGCTTATACGGCTGATTAAGTGATTAGATGTTCCGATTGATTGACCTGCTATTGACAACAATAGGTGTAGAGTCTGGCAAACGCCTGACGCATAAAGCCGTGTTTAACTTATCCCTGAAGGATGCTAGAGATTCCCCAATGTTGGAGGCAAAGCATAATCTTGCCAGGTCCATTGATCCGTTGCCTAAGAGAGTTGAGCTACAGACTTGACAAACCATCAGAGAGAAGCCTCATCGTCCGATTTTGCAGCTAAGATGTTCATTCATGGCCGCGTTGCTACATTGGATGTATTGGCGGCCGTAGAGGGCGACGACCCATTCGAGATTTCAAGCAATGTACTTTGTATCCTGCATTTCTTCCCCAAAGATATGCAGTCTGCTGAGATCAGAACAGTACTTGGATATGTATGTGGCAGTGCCCGTATATCTATCTTGAGGTTAGTTTTGGTTGTACTGTACTACTGCTGTATTTGTAACTGAGACAAGTATGTAACTTTGTATAATTGTATTTTTGGCTGGTGTACCTATGGAGTTGTCGGTATAGTTGTTATCTGGAGTTTAAATTCGGTAAATTGGTTGAGCTGTGTGTGTTGTAGTTTCCCTCGTTGCATCCACACATTTCTTCACCGTATTCTTAACTTGCCTTGGTTTTATATATATATTCTGAGCGTAGTTTAAGCAATTCTACGCGTCGGTCGGTTTTGCAGGTCGATCGAGCCGAGCGTTTCATTAATTAGCGCTATGAAATTCGCGACCGAGTCTTGGAATATTAATCATCCGGAATTAATGCATGCATGTGTGTGACCGAGAGATGCAAAGACGTATACATGAACCTGATTTCTATTTGTTTTAGCCATAACTTTTTATTTTCATGTCCGATTCACGAACAAATTTCACCATTAGATTACTGATGACGAGAGGAACAACATGATATAAGTCTCGCTAGTAAACATTGCATAAATCAAATTTTACTGCCAAATGTACATCAATTTACTACTGTATGATAGTAAAATCTATGTATACCGATAATAACATCTATATTTACGGATAGTAAAATCTGTTTTATGCGCTGAGACTTATATCAGTGTATTGCTCTCGTCGTTAGTAAGCTACTGGTGAAAACAGTTTGTAAATCTAAATTGTCAATAAAAGATTATGGCTAAATGAAAGAAAAAACAGATTCATGTACAAACTACGAAACACATTACTTGTGACGCATGACCTTTTATTTAGCGTTTATTAGCATTACTAGTCGGTCATGCGTATGCATCGAGATCGACCATCCCGCATCGTGTCCGTGCCCCGGAGGGGGCTTTAAGCCGCCCTTCTCCGAGCTCGGGGGACTATTCCCAAGCTCGGACAAAGCTAGCCCCGAACCAGATGCAGACCTCGGAGACCTCCTCAATTTCGGTACCCCTGGCCCGGACTCCAATGTAAAACAGGCCTCCTCTTCTATAAATGTATGACTCCCGTCCCCTGCGTGGGAACTAGGGCCTCCTGCTCTTGCCAGTCCCTCTGCGCAGGGGCTAAAGGGCTATCTACCCCTATCAGAACCCCGGCGTTGGGACTAGGGTCAACCACTCCCCAACAGTTCCTGTCGGACCCCTGCACGGGACTAGGACTAATCGCCCCGTCGGCTCACAGCGGCCTCCGACGTCGAGATCGAGATCAGCACCAAAGGCCTATAAAGCGTCAAGACTACTCCGATCGTAGGGGGGGCGGAAAAAAAGAAGAGAACAGAAAGAACACAACAGTAGTAAGATCGCACAAGGCGACATCCCAAGAAATCTAAGAAGGCGAATACGTCCGCTATAATACTTGTACACTCCACCGTTCACGAAGCTCCCCCTCAGTGATTGCTCCCGAGCGATCCCGAGGTCGAGCTCCTCCTGTAGCTCTCCCCCGAGGAGCCTTTAGTCCCCTTTCGCCTACGGGCAAGGCTGAGTAGGGCATTGCAGACCTAGGGGCCCGAACTAGTATAAACTTCGTGTCCCCTGTTCGACTGTCCTGTTCCCCTGTGCTACGCGTCTGCCGGCGCCCCTTCCCGGGCGAACGAGGCTCTGGGCCCGCCCTTCATACGATCCTTCCCCCCTCTTTGCGATCGACGGTCCCGATCGTCGACAGCTGGCGCCCACCGTGGGGCACGAAGCTTCTTTCGTCCAAAGTCTGTTACCCCAGCGGCATCGGCACCTCCAGCTCCACCATCGGCATGTCACGGACAGTAAGCCTGGGCTCGGACGCTGTCCTCGAGTGCCAGGGCTCCACATCCATGCTCTCGCCCTCATCGCCGCCCCGTGAACGGCCTTCGTAGCCGGCGGGCGTGAGGCGACTCCCGGGGCGGATGACGGCGGCCCAGAGACTCCTCGCGAGGCGCATCGACTCGCCCAGGTTGCCATCAACCAAGCCATCGCCGCTATTCGGCGAGAAGAGCGTGGTATAACCCGCTCCCTGTTCGGCCAGCTCAGCCCTCCCCGTCCAGACAAGCCTGCCCAAGAACGTTTGCGGGCCATCGCCCGGGTCATGGCTGACCCCGCTCAGACCGGCTCGGCCCTCTTCCGACGGTCCCTGGCCGAAGAGCTCAACAAGGCGACCGACGGCGTCGCACCTCGACGACAAGCGGGCTCCACAGGCCACGAGTCTCGCCCATGGCGGCGGCCCGCCCATGGTCACCGGTCGTTCGACCATCGAATTTCCCGTTCGCGGGCTCGCACCCCGTCGCCGTCTCCTCCGCTTTGCCGACAGGAAAAGGTGGTACGCGGGCCCGCCCGCCGCCAGCGGCGTAATAGCGATGCTCGCTCGGCGTGATGCCGAGGCCTCTCCGGGCGTTCGCCCGAGCGCGAAGATCCGCGACCACCCGCGCCACCATCATAACAACGCGCTCGCCGATCGTCATGATCGGCGCGGGGCGCGCCGTCGGCTCGAATTTCCCCTATCGGCCGATGACGACTCCGACGCCAGCAGTGGTGGTAGTAGCCTTCCAGCCTACGGCTGCCCGGTGTACTCGAACGACCTCCGTCAGGTACGTTGGCCAGCCCAGTTCAAGCCGGCGATGATGGAGCGATTCGACGGGACCAAGAACCCCGCGGAATTCCTCTCCATATACTCCACCGCTATTTTGGCGGCCGGTGGGGGCGAGGCCGCGATGGCCAACTATCTCCTCACCGTCTGGGCGGGCCGCCCCACTGCTCTTCAACGGCGCCGGCACCTTCCGGTCATGGCGCCAGTTGCGGAGCGCCCTCTACTCCAACTTTCGAGTCACTCTCTGGCGGCGGACGGAAAGGACACGGACCGTGTTATCGAGGAAAGGGGAGCACTGCGAGACTTCGTCGCGCGGTTCACCGCGCGAACTCCATTCCCAACATCTCTGATGAAACCGTCATCAAGGCCTTCAAGTTCGGCGTCCGAGACAGGCGCCCCACGGAGGACCTCGAAATAGCTACAAGGCTCATCGTTAACAAGCTTTTCCGCATGGCAGAACGATATGCAGACGCGGACGACGCTGTCCGCTGGAAGCATGACTACGATCGAGGCAAGCTCGGCCTCGCCTTCGGCGAGGCGGGGCCATCCGGCATTAGGGAAGGAGACCCGGCCCCGCGCGATAAGAGGCAAGGGAAAGGCCGCGGCGACGAAGGCGGCCAGCTCCGCGTGGTCGCCGCGGTCGACAACAGGCGCGAAGGGGTGGAAGCACGCCACCGGCCCGTATCGGGGCCACGGCCTCAGCGAGAACCGCCATGGCCGCAGCAGCGCCGCGTCGGCCCAAAGAGCGGGGCCGGGCAAACCCCTCGGTGACGTCGCCCACAGAGGGCAACGAGCGGCCCGCCGGCGCCAATAAATTTTATGCATTCCACAAGATCCACGGACACGATTTGCGAAGCTGCAGGACGTGGCTGTTCAAACTGGACACCTTTTATAGGGGGGCTGGAGAGATGCCCATGCTCCCAAAAGGCGATGAACGGCCTGGCGGGATCGGCGCCGGCCAGGTTCAAGCAGGCCCTGACCTGGAGTTCCAGCAGGGCGACCGCCGCGTGGATGTAATCTTCGGCGGCTCCTCAGCATACCGATCTCGGCGCGAGCTGAAGGATGCCGCCCGCACCGTCTACCAAGCCACCGTCGGGAAGCCCACCGTCCAACCCTGCAGGTGGGATGGCGTCCCCATCACCTTTTCTCGGGACGACGCTCCCCCGGGGATGTCCCAAGACTTCAAGACCGCCCTGGTCGTCGCCCTGACCATAAGCAACACCGTCGTTGGCCGAGTCATGGTCGATGGGGGTAGTTCCCTCAACCTGCTCCTGGCAAGTGCCTTGGATCGGATGCAGATACCCCGGTCGAAAATCAAGAACATAGCGATCCCCTTCTTCGGCATCGTGCCCGGGAGCTCGACCACCCCGCTCGGGCAAGTGGTCCTCCCGTCACCTTCGGCGATTCGACAAACTTCCGCCCGAGTGATCACCTTCGAGTCGTGAACAACGATCTCCCTACAACGCCATCCTTGGCGGCGGCCTTGATCAAGTTCATGGCGCCAAATCATTACGAACATCGATGCATGAAGCTCCGGGGCCGGCGGCGTCATCACGATGCGGCGACCTCAAAGCGGCGCTGGCGACTGAAAAAAACCCTGGCGGCTGGCCGCATCTATCGCCCGGCCGGGTCCTGAGACCACCCCGAAGGGCGCCCGTCGGAAAACAGCCATCCAGGCGAGCGGCCCGACCAAGGCCGTGCAGCTCGAAGAAAGGGACTCGGTCAAATGCGTCTGTATTTCCGCCCAGCTCGACCCCAAATAGGAAGACGAGCTCGTCACCTTCCTCCGAGCTAACAAGAGCATTTTTGCATGGGAACCAGCGGACATGCGGGGGTCCCACGGAAGGTGATCGAGCACAGACTACAAACAAAGCCTGGCTGCAGGCCTGTGCACCAGAAGCTGCGGCGTTTCTCCCTCGAGAAGGCTGCGATAATCAGGGAGCACCTCGATAAGCTCCTCAAGGTCGGTTTCATTCGCGAGGTTAACTACTCCGAATGGCTGGCCAATCCTGTAATTGTACAAAAGAAAGACGGGAAGTGGCGAATGTGTGTCGATCACACGGGTTTGAATGCTGCGTGCCCTAAAGATAACTTCCCACTTCCTCGTATAGACCAGATCGTGGATTCCACTGCCAACGCTGAGATGCTGAGTTTTCTCGACGCCTACTCCGGTTACCACCAGATCAAGCTCGCCGTAGAAGACGAAGACAAGATCGCCTTCATCACACCGTTCGGAACCTTCTGCTACACGACCATGTCGTTCGGCCTCCGCAACGCGGGTGCCACATTCCAGCGGCTGATGGCTAAAGCCTTCGACCCGCAGATCGACCGGAACCTCGAAGTGTACGTCGACGACATCATCATCAAAAGCCCCTCTAAGGCCAACCACATCGACGACCTGGCCGAGACCTTCGCCAACCTGAACAGGTTCGGCATCAAGCTCAACCCCGAAAAGTGCGTCTTCGGTACGACCTTCGGGAAAGTACTCGGCTACATGATCGGGGGGTCGGGCGTAGGCCCGAACCCGGAAAAGATCGAGGCAATCGAGTAGATGACCGCTCCGACCTCAATGAAACAGGTGTAGATCCTACTTCAAGATCCTACGTAGGCATAAGGGCTTCGAGTGGACTCCCGAAGCCCAGCGGTCTTTCGACGAACTCAAGGCGTACCTCTCGCGTCCGTCTCTGTTGACGACTCCGCAGCAGGGCGAGGCGCTGTTGCTTTACCTCGCCGCCATAGCCCAGGCCGTCAGCGCGGTCCTAGTGGCCGAGCGGGTGGGGCGGCAGCACCCGATCTTCTACGTCAGTGAAGTGCTCCACGGGCCGAAGGAGCGCTACCCCTTGGTCCAGAAGCTCCTCTACGCCCTCTTCATGGCCTCGCGAAAGCTCCGGCACTACTTCCAAGAGCATACGGTGGTTATCCCGAGCGGGCTCCCGCTCGGGGAGATCCTCAAGAACCCAGAAGCCGGAGGTCGTATCGCTAAATGGGCTATGGAGCTGGCCGAATTCGACCTCCGCTTCATGTCCCGCACCGCCATCAAGTCGCAGGCGTTGGCCGACTTCGTGGTCGAGCAGACGACGGAACCTGCCCCCGAGCCCGAGGTCAAAGACGAAGACCCTTGGACCATGTTCTTCGACGGGTCAAGGTCCTTTGAGCGCTCGGGGGCCGGCGTTCTCATCATCACCCCTCAGGGCGACCACTTGAGATATGTGGTCCGCTTCGGCTTCCTCGCTACCAACAATGCGGCGGAATACGAGGCCTTGTTGGCTGGCCTACAAGCTTGCAAGTCCCTAGGCATCCGCTGTCTAATTGTGAAAGGGGACTCCCAGCTCGTCGTCAATCAGTACAACAAAGTTTACCAATGTTCGGACCTGCTGATGGCCAAGTACCTTGCCGAGGTGCGTAAAACGGAGAGGTGGTTTCGGAATATGAAGATCCAGCACGTACCAAGGAAGAACAATTCCACCGCCGATCTCCTATCCAGGCTCGGATCGTCCGGCGATGAGCTCCCGCCAGACGTTATCCTCGAAACCTTGGCTATGCCATCCGTCGCCAGCCAGGAAGACCCGGTGGCCTTCCTCGAAAGCATTCCGTCGTGGATGGATCCAATCATCAAGTTCCTCAACCAAGGGAGCTCCGCGCTCCGGTAGAAAGGAGCGAGCTCGGCGACGCCGAGCTCGTCTGAGCTCGTCGGTGGGCAGCTCTACCGTCAAGGGGCCCTGGGCGTTCTCTCAAAGTGCATCACTCCTGAAGAAGGTAAATACGTACTCAATGACGTGCGTTCCGCCTATCGCGGCGCTCACTCTTCTTCGGGACCATGGTGGAAGGCATTAGGATGGGTTTTTATTGCCAGCGGCACTCGAAGATGCCGGGGCATCGTCGTACTGCCAAGCTGCCAGCCACACGCGAAAGGCCCGACAACCGGCCTACACTCTACAGACCATCCTCCTCGCCTGGCCGTTCTCGATGTGGGGCCTCGACATCCTCGGTCCCTTCCCGAGGTCGGTCGGGGGGAAGATGTTCCTATTCGTGGCCATCGACACCTTTTCGAAGTGGATCGAGGCGGAGCCGGTCTCTGCTATCACCTCCAAGGCCGCGGTAAAGGTCTTCCGTTCCTTCGTGGTCACAAGATACGGAGTCCCTTGCAGGATCATCACCGACAACGGGACGCAGTTCACCAGTGAACTGTTCCAAGAGTTCTGCGCAGATATGGGAACCAAAATCTGCTATGCCTCGGTAAGCCATCCTCAGAGCAACGGAGCGGCCGAGCGTGCCAACGGACAGCTCGTCCAAGGGCTCAAGAGGCGAGTTTTCGACGAGCTCAGTCGGCGCGGCCGGGCCTGGGTGGAGGAGCTTCCCACCGTCCTTTGGTCCGTCGCGCCTCATCCAAAGGGCGACGGGGGCGAGCCCTTTCGGCTCGTCTTGGGCCGAGGCATCCCCGCCGCCGAGTCGCGCTCCGCTCCGTCAGGGCAAGCTCGGTCGACCAGGTCGACCTCGAGCAGGAGCGGTTCGTCGACCTCACCTTGGCGGAAGAAGTAAGGTGCCGCGCACTGCTGCGCTCGGCGCGCTACCTGCAGGATCTCCGCAGGCATGCTGCCCGAGCTGTTCGACCCAGGGGCTTCCGCGTTGGGGACCTGGTCCTAAGGCGAATTCAAGACCGTTCCTGCACCAACATCTTGTCCCGTGTGGAGGGCCCCTCTGGTCGTCTCGGCCAAGCCACGCGGGAGCTTACCGCCTGGCGGTCCCCGAAGGCAGGGAGCTCACGAGCTCGTGGAATATAGGCCAGCTTCGGAAGTTCTATGCCTATCTCTCCTCCTTCATTTGTCTCCAAGTTAAGATGTTTCCTCTTGCTGCCATGCTTGTTTCCTGTGTCCCGGGCAAGCGCAACCCGGAGCGTGACACGGACGCTTGCATCGCCACACTCTGGTTTGGCCCAGGTATGTGCCCGTAATAAAGGTCTCCTTCGCCTCCAGCGCTAACCTCTTTCGGTTTATAAAGGGGGATGGCGTTCCGCCACGACCCCGAGTTACAGGTCCCTTCGTCAAAGGTCGCGCCATCTTAGTAGGCCTCGGACCCAGGGCCCCGTCTTTTTTCTTGCAGCCAAAGTTCTCCTTTCTGTTAGGACGCCTCGAATGACGCGATCTCGCGGCGTGACCATAAGGGCAACCATAAGGTCACACGGCGAGCCCAGCTCGGAGCGTCCATGCGTGTTCTTTTTTGCAGCACCTGGGGTCGCATTCTCTAGGTTCGCCTCGGGGATGAACAACCGAGCCTGGGCATCCCCAGGATCGGGGGCCGCAATAAGGCGATCGTTATCGGGATAAGCCGGCCATTCCCCCGTGCTGCCAGCCATTGAATGTTCTCAGAGGGCGCCCCGAGCCCGATGACATTTCCCGGGCTCGGAGGTCGTAGTTTTAAAATTCACCACCGGGGATGACTCGGTCGCGATAAACCAGCCCGTGCACTAAGCCGACCTTTCCCCCGGGGCCAAGCGGCCAGGTTCGAATTTCTAAACAGCCCTCCGAGGGGGCCTCGCCGAGCTTGAAGCATTCCCGAGCTCGCCGAGCCAGACCCGAGGCCTAAATCTGAGCCTGGCACAGGCAGCCGACCGATCCGAGTTGTGCCCAAACACGAGTCTCGCGGTGAGGCCTCGGTCAAGTTGAGGCCGCGTTCTCTAGGTTCGCCTCAGGGATGTCAGTATCCCGAGCCTGATGCATTCCCAGGCTTGGAGGCCGCAGTAAAACGATCCTTATTGAGGTAAACCGGCTATTCCCCTGTGCTGCTGACCATTGAACATCCTCAAGGAGCACCCTGAGCCTGATGACATTCCCAGGTTCGGAGGTCGCGATCTCTAAAACTACCTCTGGGGACGATCTCAATCGCAATGAGCCACTCTCCCGCAAAGAGCCGACTAATTCCCCCATGGCCAGGTGGTCAAGTGCCCGAGCCCGAGTAATCTGACCTCGAGCATCAGTTAGCTCGGTCAGCCTTCAACTCGAGTCGTGCCCGAGCCCGAGTGATTTCGGGCGGGGCCTCGGTTAATCTGACCTCGAGCATTAGTTAGCTCGGTCAGCCTTCAACCCGAGTCGTGCCCGAGCCCGAGTGATTTCGGGCGAGGCCTCAGTTAATCTTACCTCGAGCATCAGCTAGCTCGGTCAGCCTTCAACCCGAGTCGTGCCCGAGCCCGAGTGATTTCGAGCGAGGCCTCGGTTAATCTGACCCCGAGCATCCCTTAGCTCGGTCAGCCTAGTCTAAGTGGTTCGAGTGAAGGGCAATGGCTCGCCTTGCGAAACCCTAAAGAAACACGCCTGCTCCACGTCACGGATCCGGCGTTGTTCGGACCCTTCTACGGAGCAAGCCGTGCGAAATCTACAAAGGCGACGCGGGCCAAACAAGCGAACTAAGCCTTCTAAAAAGAAACACAGCCTTTCAAACTTAGCAAAAAGATACATCGTCTTTACCAGAGGGCGCGAATCTTTCGCCCCCTGACCCAACCACTAACTCTAGTCTCCTACTCTACAGTCATGTCTCATGCAAGTTTCTCCCGCTCGAGGTCGGAGACCCACCGCCGCAGCATGAGTGCCTCGCCCTCGGCTCTGTCAACCCGATCGCGATCGCTCTGAAGCTGGGCCAGGGCGCTCTTCCCCGCTCGAGCCACCTGGGCCAGCTTCCCCTCAAGCCCAGCGACCTTGGCCTCGGCCTCGGCCGCCCTAGCTTCCGCTGCTGTGGCCCTCGCCTCCAACCCGGCCGCTGTCTTCTCAAGCGCAGCCGCCGTCGCCTCGGCCGTCGTCACCTTGACCTTGAGCTCGGCCGCCTCGGCCTCGAGCTCGGCGGAAGACGCCCCCAGGGCAGCCGCGAGCCCCCCGGATAGCGCCCGAAGCTCCCGGCCTCCTCGCGTGCGGTCTCCGCCTTTGCGCGCATGGAGGCCCGGTTCCCCAGCTGCGTCCGGAGCCCCTCAGCCTCCTTCTGTGCGGCTGCGAGATCTTCGAGCGCGACCGATGCAACCGAGCAGCTCTCCTCACGGGTCGTTCGGGCTGCTTCAAGGCGCTCCCGGAGTCCCTCCATCTCCTGTCGCGCGGCCTTTGCCCTTTAGCGAAGGTCGGAGACCTCGAGCTCGAGGCGCCGGATCATCACCACCACGCTCATGCGGTTCTCATCCAGAACGTCCTGCGCCTTCCATCGAACTCGGGCGTGGGTCTCCTCTGCCTTCTTCCGCTCCTCCTCGACGGCTTCGGAGAGCTCCGCGGCGCGAAGGTCCCTCTCGGCATTCAGCTCGTGCTCAGTCTCCCGGACCCCGCGCTCAACAGCTCGCGCGACTTCGAGGGCCTGGGCCTCCCTCAGGCGTAAAACCTCCTCTCGACCACGCGTCGCAGCAGCTTCGAGCTCGGCGGCGTCCCACTGGCTGACCTCGATAAGGCCACGGAGGGGGCGGAAGCCGAGCACATGCCGCGCGACGACCCATACCCACAGGAGATCGGTAGTAGGCCTGTAAATGAAGAAGGAAAAATCACCACGTCTACAAGAAAAGGAAAAAAAAATGAAAAATCACCACAAGTGCGCTTACCGCCGCTAGCCGGTCCTCCAGCATCGGCAGGTCGATGGCGCCATCAGAACCCCGGGGCAGTTCACTCGCGGCGACATCCTCGGCGGTCTCCGCCACTGCGGTAGCACCGGCGCCCCCCAAGGACCAAGGGCGATCCGCTTCGGTAGGCACGACGGCGGCCGAACACGGAACCTCCGTCGGGCGTGCCACCGCCGATACGGTCAGCCCTATGTAGGTCCTACGCGCAACAAACTATCAGGGGCTGCTCGGACGACCCCACCGCAACGAAGTTGAAAGGCGAAGGGGTACTTATGCGCGCCGAAGGGTGCGCGGCGACCTCGCTTTCTTCGCGGACCCTCTCGCGGGGGGGAGTCAGCTCTTCGCCTCCCCAAGGACTCCGGCGCCGGGGCGCTTCCTCTTGGGCGCGGTGGCTGCGGCGCCCTCGGCCATGGCGCCTCCGACGCGGCGCCCTCGACCGCTCCTCCCTCGGTCACCTCGTCCTCCTCGGAAGACACGGCAAGTGGCGCCCGCCGCGGCCTGGGTCACGGCGCGAGGCGGCCATCGTCCTCATCGTCCTCCTCCCCGACCTCGCCCTGGACCACAGAAAAGGTCGGTGCCCCTCGGACGCTCGAACACCGTGACGGGGAGGGACGTCGAAAAATATACAGGGGCCGTACCTGGCGTGACGATTCCGCGGCAGCAGCGGGAGATTCCCCCCTGGGGAGCTTAGCGCAAGAGCTCGTGGCTCCGACTGCGCATTCGGGGCCCGCACGGCGGAAGCCGCCTCCTGCTGCTGACAGAGAAGCAAGGATCAGTATAAGGAGGACCGAGGAGGGAGCACGAGGAAAGCAAGCTCAGGCCCGGATGCCCCCGAGATCGGGGCATTCAAACTTACCACGACCCGGTCGCCCCACTCAACGTAGGGTTTCTTGGCAACCGGCCCTGAGGCGTCAGGAGCCGGTCTCTTACTCCCCTTCTTGCCTTTGTTCAGACCAGGGAGCGGCAACATCTGTTTCGCCGTGTCCCAGAGCTCCCTGGTTGCCTGCATGAGTTCATCACGGTAAAACGCCCGATCCCGAGCTCCCAAGACCAAGATTAAGGCGAGGACCGTTACCTCGCTGCTCCGCCCCAAGATGTTCCTGGGGACATTGCCGTCGAGATCGTAGGAGGTGGCGGCCTTCCCAAAGATCTCCTGCATCCTCAAGGCAATCCAATCCGCCTTCGGTGCTGCAAGAAGCCAAAAAAGAAGGCATCAAGAAAAGAAGGAAACTCCGACCAAGGCCCGAAAGAGCTTGAGGTCGGACAATGCTCACCCTCGTGGCCTTCCCGGGTGGTGTCGTGCCTCTCGGTGATCTCGAAGAAAGGGTGCAACCTCTTTTGAAGAGGAAACACCCGGTTCCGCATGTAGTCCTGAACGACCACCTGCCCCTTGAGCCCGCGTGGCACGATATGGGCGAAGCGACGCGCTGGTCGATCACGATTCCTCGGGCTCGTGGTCTCCGCTTTCCGTCAATCGCAGCGCCGATGTAGGCGAGCCCGCTCCCCTCGCCCTTCTTCAGATAGAACCATTTCTCCGTCCACGGCCCGAGCGAGTCCCGGGTCGGGATTTGGAGGAAGGAACAAGGGAGTCCCGCCCGCAGCCAGAAGTAGAGACACCCGACGACGGGGTCCTTCGTGGTACGGGACAAGGAATAAAAACGGAAGAACAACGAGGGGGTAGGAAGAATGCCCAGGAACCCCTCGCAAAGATGATCAAAAATAGAAAGATGGAGAAGGGAGTTTGGTACCAAATTGACAAGCTCGATCTCACACTGCACAAGGACGGCGGCCAAGAAGTCGCTCTCCGGAGTTCGCAGTCCGAAGAGCATGTATTGCTCCGTACTCACGATCTCGTCGTCCCGAGGTTGCGGCACGTTCTCCCCGGACAGGAGCCGCCAGGTGAACGGGTCCAACAGCCCCAAGGTCTCCATTCCCTTCATTCGCTCCATGGTGAGCGTACTCCTCCCGAACTTCGCCATAGGGTCGGGGGGAAGAGGAGAGGGGGGACGGGTTTGAGAGCAAAGGGCAAAAGGCGCCGCAGCAGAGTGCAAGGAAGGAGAAGACAAGAGTCTGGCGGTGGGAGAGAGAACCCGAAGGCCGAGGCTCCTCGCTTTTAAAGTCGCCGTCTCACCGACGCGTCACCACCACCTCAAAAGCGCTCCAGAGCCGTGGCGCGGTAACCAAGGCGCCAGGGCCCTTCGAAACCCCTGCACGGGTGTGTCTTTCCACGCATCCACTAAACCGTCCCTCCAACTTCACCCGTCCGTGGGTCTCCCGGGCTTCCTGATCCCACTCAGAAACAAGTTACTGGAATTCAAGTGTCGCCGAGAACGATCTCGCCAAAGACACCCCGATCCCGGCCGAAGGGGTGATCCCTCCTCGAAAGACTTCAGACTCAAGAGCGCCTAGAGTCTCAGACCACTTCTTGAGCCTCGGGGGCTAGTTGTCGGGGATCGGCCATCCTGGCACGTGTCCGTGCCCCCCCCGGAGGGGGGGGGCTTTAAGCCGCCCTTCTCCGAGCTCGGGGGACTATTCCCAAGCTCGGACAAAGCTAGCCCCGAACCAGATGCAGACCTTGGCGACCTCCTCAATTTCGGCACCCTTCGCCCGGACTCCAATGTAAAACAGACCTCCTCTTCTATAAATGTATGACTCCCGTCCCCTGCGTGGGAACTAGGACCTCCTGCTCTTGCCAGTCCCTCTGCGCAGGGGCTAAAGGGCTATCTACCCCTGTCAGAACCCCGGCGTTGGGACTAGGGTCAACCACTCCCCAACAGTTCCTGCCGGACCCCCTGCCTGGGGACTAGGACTAACTACCCCCGTCAGCTCACAGGCGGCCTCCCGACGTCAGCATCGAGATCAGCACCAAAGGCCTATAAAGCGTCAAGACCACTCTGATCGTAGGGGGGCGGAAAAAAAGAAGAGAGCAGAAAGAACACAACAATAGTAAGATCGCACAAGGCGACACCCCAAGAAATCTAAGAAGGCGAATATGTCCGCAGTAATACTTGTACACTCCACCGTTCACGAAGCTCCCCCTCAGTGATTGCTCCCGAGCGATCCCGAGGTCGAGCTCCTCCTGTAGCTCTCCCTCGAGGAGCCTTTAGTCCCCTTTCGCCTACGGGCAAGACTGGAGTAGGGCTGTTACTCGACCTAGGGGACCCGAACCAGTATAAACTTCGTGTCCCCTGTTCGACTGTCCTTTTCCCCTGTGCTACGCGTCTGCCGGCGCCCCTTCCCGGGCGAAAGAGGCTCTGGGCCTCGCCCTTCATACGATCCTTCCCCCCTCTTTGCGGTTGACGGTCCCGATCGTCGACAGTATCATTAACCAGCTAAACACATCTATAATAAACTCTTAAGCATGATCATCATATTAGGCATAAGCAACTAATCATATATGTGATACAAACTAAAACTGATAATCTTGTGCGTGCATTAGAACTAGTATGTCTAGTATACCTTCTGTTGGCAGTAAGAAATGGGAGGGTAAAATGGTAATATGAGTGCAATAAAAAGGTAAGGAAGGGCAGTAGGTACACTTCCCTTGCGCGCAGCTAGAGCAAGACCAGCCAGTGAGGTTCAGGCCCCCATTACTCTTCACCAAAACCGAGAGAGAGCAAGCAGCCAGCAAGCATTCGGCTCTCCTGCCTCATTTCTCCACCAGGGCAGCAAAAAGGCAGCAAGTGCAGCCCCCATTGCCATCTTCAAAACCGAGACAGCAAGGGTTCAGCCCCATTGTCACTTTCAAAACCAAGAGAACCAGCAAAAAAAAGCAGCAAAGCTAGCAAGCATTCGGCCCCCTTGTCCCATTTCTCTCATCCAAGCACAGCCAGCAAACCAGCAGAGCCAGCCAAACGAGTGCCACTTCCCATCTCCAAACCGAGGAGAAGCAAGAGCAAGGGAACAGCCGAGCCAAGCAAGAAGGGAGCAAGCCAGAGGAGGAGCTCGGCCAGGAAGGAGGAGAAGCCAGCAAGAGCTCCAGCCGAAGCCAGATCAAAAGCCCAGACCTCAGCCACCCCTTCACTGCCGATCCCATCTTTCTCCAAAACCGAACCAAGCCATCAGGAGCACAAGTAAGACAATAGGGTAGTAGTAGCATAACAATGTAGTATACAAATGGGTATATCGGGTAGAGTAGAAGGTAGATCGAGGAAGAACTAGTGGTCTCAATAGGGGATGAACTCTAGGGGCCCGCGAGGAGCATCCTGGTCACCCCATGCCCTCATCGGAGCAAGGTGTAGCCAGTGTCGTCACCCCGCTCTCCCAACCTAAAGCCCAAATCCCTTTTTGAATCATCATCGACCTTCTTACCTTGAAGCCTAACACAAGCTCACCTTAAGAACTCACCTCATATGTTAATTGGAGCAATAAAATCACTTGTGAAGCAAATCCCAGAACTAAATCAAAGCAAGGCAGCAAAACCCTAGAACCCAACTGAGTGCGCTAGGTCAGAGTAAGGGTCAGGCTCGGCTGTGGAAGGCCGAGCCTAGGTCGAGGCCGGCGCCAGCCAGGCCATCGAGTAGAGAGGAGGGAGAGTAGCAGCCGAGAGTAGAGGAGGGAGAGGGGCAGAGAGCAGTTGGGAAGTAGTAGTTATCATAGAAGCATTCGGTCTAGAGAGTAGCATTCGAAAGGAAAAAGGGAGGTTTCAGCCAGGTGACCGAGCATAGAAAGGCTAGAGAGGTAAGAAAAAGGGAAATGAAGGAAAAAGAAAAGGAAGAGAGAGAGAGAGAGAAAAGAAAAAGTGGGAAACTTAGGATAATAGGTAGATTGTTGCCATCTGGGGTTAGTTTAGATGATTAGACAGTTAGATGCATAAGAATAAAAAAGATAGTAATTAGTTGCATTAAGTAAATGAACAGCTAAAAATTGAAAACCAACACCCTTCATATAATGAAAATGTAATATTTGGAATGGTTGGACACCTAACACATATTCAAAAAAATTGTTATAGATTAATATACTATAATTTTTAGGAGAAGAAGAGAACCCACCAGACAGCCAGAACACGTATTCGAGCGAGGCTGTACATTCCAAGTATATACCAGGCAAGCATCCCTTTAACTGCTTTTATGTAATTATTGGTATCATCACTGCATGAGAAACTTATTTTCAATAAAGAGATGAAATCGGATGTGGTTGAAAAGAATGGGGTGAAAGAAATGGGTTTATGGGTTGGAAATGGATGGATGAAATGATAATTGGAGTTGGTAGTGGATTAATGTATTTGATTAATGGTATGGTTGGCGTGCGTTACTATGGTTGGTAGAGGGCGCCGATGAGAAGGATGTAGGCCGGTGAGGTCCTCTACATAAGCTTTAATATAAGGTACAAATAACTAACACTTGGGACGAATATCAACCATGGTGTGTAAAATCGACCAGAAAAAGTTGTCCTATAAAGGTATTAGAATCTCCACATTGGGTAAGTATAAACGGTGACCTCTAGGAAATGTCAGTATGCCCCAGAGGTGTGAGACCAATTGGGTGACGGTATATTTGAAGCCCAGATGCGTACCACCTGTCTTGAGAAGGAGTACAACTATATCTTTGAGTTGTAGGGCAGCCTGGGATAGGTGTCCTCAACTCAAGTGCAGGGTTAGAGAACTAATATTGGAGTAGTGATAAACGTTCTGGGACATCCCTTGTGGGTGTCACTATGGGTACAGTGGTACAAACCTGCACAGAGTAAATCTTGAATTCAAGTCAGTCTCTTGGATTGAAGACTACGGAAACTAAGTATGTCTCATATACAGTGTTAGTAGTTGTTTTTTACAATCTAAAATGAAAAACGTTTAAAACTAAAACTTAATTTCGGTAAAAATGGATTTTGAGGGAAGGTGATTACTGGTTGGATTTGTATTGGATTGGATTGGGTGAAATCATTTATTGCATTTTATTATTAATGCTTGCTGAGTACTTATGTACTCACTCTTGCTTAAATCCTCTACTTCTTAGAAGGTGAGTCCTATGGACACTCCTTCAAGGCCTGGGGTGAGGACTGTTCGCAGGAGCAGGATTTACAGGAGGACGCTTACTACTACTATCAGGAGGACGCCTAATACTACTATCAGGAGGAGTAGAGGGTCTAGTAGACCTTATCCCAGCGAAGGCAGGCCATCAGGGAATAGGTGGTTGTAATATACTTTTACTGTATTTGGAACCCATGTAAGAATTAAGGAAATAAACAGTTAGCCTTGCGTGGCTTAATGGAATGTAATAGAGAGTTCTATTTTTAGTCTCTAATTATTGTTCTGTTGTAATACTCTAAATACGGTATAGTAACTAATAAAGTATTGGGTTGCCCGATATTTTGTTAGCCACTATGCCGAGATTCGCGTAATTAACTCGTGAGTAATGGCAGTGTGACTGTCGTTACCCTTAGACCGATGGATAGATCGAGAGAGTGTAAGTTCAAGCTCCATTAGTTTTGGTGATTGATTTAATATTAATATTTAATCATTGTTTAATGACAAATCTAATTATTATGAGACTAACATGTTTAACTGAGCTACATTCTTATTAGTCTCAAATTTGGATGAAAAATGGGAAACCCAAGGTATGCACTCGTATTCACTCTATTAGTTTAATGCATACTTAGGAATCAAGTTAAAAGATGAACTCTTTCATTGCTTATATATCAAAGATGTGCATTATATTTTCAATTTCATATATTACATGAATGCACACATCTAGGGAGAGTTTATAATTTAACTTGATGTTTCAATAGTATTGATCCATGTCTTTTTGTAAAATAAAATAAAGGATTAAGACTTTAAAACAACCCTTTGAGTATATATATTGTTGGAAGAATGCATACCAACTCCGAGAAGGGATGCCTCGTTCACCTCACGTCCCCGCGGGCGTCTATGGGATGTTCCCTCGTACCCCCGTGGGCTCTCTAGAGGAAGTACCCAGGGGTACTTAGTCATCAAGGGGTCTCACCCCACCGCTTGGCCACAAGGCACTTGGCGAGTGCCCTGGTCGCAGGGCACTTGGCAAGACTCCCAGTACAGTCCAAGAGGGTGCCCCCAGACGCCCATGGAGATGGACCACAGGGCGCTTAGCGAGTACCCTGGCCGCAGGGCACTTGGTGAACGCCCCGGGCGCTTGGCGAGCGCCCGGGCCGCAGGGCACTTGGCGAAGCTCCCGATCGCAGGGCGCTTGGCGAGGCCCCCAGTTCAGGAGGACGCCCCCCAGAGGCCCCTGGAGACGGGTAGGCACCCTCGAGCCACGTGGGGCCAGTTGCCAAGTGGGGTCCTAAAGTCCTCCGTGGGGCCCCGAAGTCAGAGGCCCACCCCTGCGGGACAATGACATGGGATCCACTACCTCCCCATGGAAAAGACCGAGATACCCCTGTATGAGCTGCTGCGGTAGGGGTAGGATGGTATTTGGTGTAACAGGCGGGGCGCCTATAAAAACTCACTGTAACCCACTCTTGAGAGGGGACTGGATGAAATACAAAACCGAACTACTGGTGTGTCCCTCGGGAGCTTGGACCAGGAGTCCCCTCCCTACTCCCCCCGGGGAACACACCGACAGGAGTAGGGCACTTGCTTAAGCGCCGAACCTGTATAAACCCTCGTGTCCACTCTTTCTCTCTTGGACGTAGGCCCGTAAGACGGCCCGCGTCCGCTCCCTCTTGTGTCACGTTTTCAAACATACGACATATATAACTTGTGTAGTTGCAGTATACTCATGCAAATATAGAATAAACTCATATGCAATCTAAGATTGATTATGTACATATTGATTCCATGTTCAATTAGTTATATCCATATACTTAATGGAGTTTGTTCTATAGTTGATGGTCTAAATGTATTGATCCCATTTCCATCACTCAAACATATATGGATCATTACTAACCATCAAATTGAGTATATGAAACTTGTGTAGTTATATATACTCATGTCAATTTAAATAAAATTTAAATTGAGTTCGGTTGTCTTTTAATCAAATCAAAGAACGCTTCATCATGTGTTGATGGTGTCTCTTTATTGATTAGGACAAGCGGAAAGTTCTTGAGTATAATGAAGCATTAGTTGCATCAAAATACTAAAGACACAATTAATCATTCAAATTGATTTGAGTTGTGCTTAATCGATCTTGGAGGCATCCATTATGTGTTAATGGAGTGCGGTGATGATTGAAACAACTGTGTTTGTTGGACTAACGATCTTCAATGAGTTGTGAAGTAGGTTGAGTCCAAGAAGATAAAGAATCGGGAACGAGAAGTCATCATGTGTTGATGAGCTTCAAGAGGTGATCCCGAAGTGAAGAGAAGGGCTAGAGAAGGTTCATCGTGTGTTGATGAACAAGAAGAAGATTCAATCCTGGAGAGAAGATGATTGGATATCATAAAAGCTCCAAGTGGATCGCTAGAGGCAAAGGTAAAACTAGCTAGGGCTAAGGATGTGTTCCTAGTCTTTTACCGGTCTCGGCGTTTGGATAAGAGACCGGGTTGCTAGTTAGGTTGCCGTACTATTAAGAGGGGTTGAGTCATTTAGCTTGAGCTTCATCATATGTTGATAAGCTCAATCCGGTTCACTCTAGCTCACTGTCTTGATCGGATTTTTGCATGGAGTTAATCATTTGGCATGTGTTACGAATAGGTAAAGCTCATGCATTGGATTTTGCATGAGTTAAGTATTTGCATGTGTTGCAACTAAGGGAGCGCATGTTTGCTTCTTTATTGAATCTTAATTGATTTGGTTTTTGCATGAAGCTATAGATTTGCATGTGTTGCAAAAGGGAGATAGCTTATGTAATGTTGTTTATGTGGTTATTGCTTGGAGCTAAGTTTTGCATGTGTTTCAAAAGGAGAGAGTTCAAGCAATTTAGTTTAAAGTGGTTGCATGGAGCTAGAGATTCGCATGTGTTACAAATAAAGAGCTCATACAACTTGATTTGAATAGTGGTTGTTTTGCATGGTGCTAGAGATTTGCATGTGTTGCAAATAGAGAGCTCATGCTTTGGTGTTTTAGCTTGTGATTGGATCATGTGTTGATCATCACAAAGCTAAACTTGGTTTGTACTTTGAGTTTGCAAAATGTGTTTTTGCAAAATATTGAATGGATTTGTTATTTGCAAATGTGTTTTGCAAATGAGCTGAAAGTTATGGGTTTCGATCCTAGAACATGTGTTGGCATTTGCAAATGTGTTTTGCAAAGTGTCCGGACCATGCGTTGATCCTTACATGGCTAAGATGATTGATCTTATAAGTTTGTGGTTTATTTGCGAATGTGTTTTGCAAATAAGTTGTGCTTAATGCGATTCTTTGGAGAATGTGAATTGGGTTTGCAAATGTATTTTGCAAATTGCTTGATCATGTGTTGATCATTACATGGCTCAAAGAATCAATTATTATTGATGCTTGATTTAAAGAGAAAAGATTTTTGTGAAAAATCTGGTTCTGCTCTGGAAATCCGGTAGTACCGCAGGTATAACGCCGGTAGTACCACTGGGCCGGCAGTACCGCTTATGGGAGCCGGTACTATCGCTCGACCGGTACTACCGCCCTTGTGAGGCTGGTAGTACCGGAGGTCCGGTACTACCGCGTGGAAGGTCGGTACCTTTTTTCCAAAGAGGGTGTTTTTGCGTTCGGGTGAAGGCCGGAGCTACCGCCGGTTAATCGACGGTACTACCAGAGGTGCGGTAGTACCGGGCCCAAACAGCCGGTAGCTATTTTCCAGAAAGGCTATTCTGGATTTTGCACTGAGGCTGATAGTACCACCCGTGGAGGCCGGTACTGCCGCTCGAGCGGTAATACCGGGCTTTTGCCTGAGGTAGTACCGGGTTTCCTGCGCAACGACTAGTTTTCGAGCCGTTGCCCTGGAAGCCGGTACTACTAGCCCTAGAAGGGCGGTAGTACCGAAAATGTTGAAAATTGCCCATTTTGTCCCCAAACGGCTAGATTTTGTGTGGGGGCTATAAAAGAATGCAAAGGGCTAGCATTTGAGTATGCTTGCAATTATCTATTTACATTGTTGCAATTTGTATTCCTAGAATTAAATTGCTTACTTGTCTTTAGGATTGCAATTTATTGTTAGAGATATAATTAATTAGTGCACTTAGTGAGCCTAGTTGATTTAGGATTTAATTGTGAAAACCTTAGTTTATTGCTTCTGCATTAATAATTGTAAGGTTTTGGCATTAGGGTAAATAGGGGTGAATTGCTTTGTAGAATTTCGTAGAGTAATTTTTAAAAGCCGCTTATTCACCCCTCTCTAGTCGGCATCCTCGATCTTACATAGAGTGAACCATATATTGGAAGATATGCTGAGGGCATGTGTACTGAATTTCAAAAAAGGTTGGGATAAATACCTCCATCTCGCTGAATTTGCTTATAACAATAGCTATCAAGCGAGCACAGATGGCTCCTTTCAAAGCTCTGTATGGTAGGAGGTGCAGATCCCCAATCTATTGGTATGAAGTGGGATAGAAATCATTACTAGGTCCAGAGTTGATCCGTCAGAATGATGAGAAAATAAAACTAATCCAAGAGGGATTAAAGACTGCCCAGAGTATACAAAAGAGCTACGCTAATAAGCGTAGTCGAGATTTGAAATTCCAACCGGGAGATCATGTATACCTGAAAGTATCTCCAATGAAGGGAGTACACCGATTTGGAGTAAAAGGGAAACTAAGCCCTCGATATGTGGGACCATTTAGGGTGCTAGAACAGAAAGAAAATTCCGCATACCAGCTAGAACTCCCTTCTCAATTATCCAGAATCCACAATGTCTTTCATATCTCCTAGCTTCGAGCTTGTCTTAGAGAACCTTCTCAGTTGATGCCCAATCTTGACATTTCGTTACAGCCGGATTTGACATATGAGGAAACTCCACTCAAGATTCTAGTCACAGAAGAGCGAAAGTTCAGAAGAGTCAACATCAAGTTCTGCAAAGTCCAGTGAAAGCACCATACAGAAAAAGAGGCTACATGGGAGAAGAAGAAAAATCTATAGGAGTCGTACCCGCATCTCTTTAGGTGAGGTGGATTTCGAGGACGAAATCCTTTTTAAGGGGGTAAGTTGTGATAACCCGAGGGGTTACCAGTTTAATTAAATGATTAATTAAACGATAAAAATGTGATTAGGCAAGAAAAATAAAATGTAAGGGTTAGAAAGTGTCATCAGTCCCGCAGTGAAAGGTATCGCTCATCGTGGTACCAGACCTGTCTGGGACCCAGGCAGGCACCTCTCGCTAGTTCCGGTTTATCATTCGACGCTTTAGAACTTACCTGGTACGGTTGCGGGTACCGTTAGTAAAAATAGCGGCTAATGACTGTAGTGCCCATAGGGTTGTTAGCCAGCAGTAAAAACTCAAGGGCAATATGGTCTTTATGCCACCAAGAGAGGTAAATAAAGCCAACTTTCACCAGCCAAGAGACAGCCCAAGCCAACTCATTCACAGCCAGTAGCACACACAAACCGAGGGAGCCAAAGCACCCAATAGCCAATGCTCCCCTTTGCTCCAACACAAGCACCACCAAGAACTCAAGAGCCAGCAAGCTTCCATCCGAAGTGAGAAGCCAAGGAGGGGAGAATCTAGAAGAAAAGGAGCAGCCAGAAGGAGGAGGAGTTTCTAGAAGCCAGGAGGAGAGGTGATCCAGAAGACACCCTAAGGGGAAGCAAGGTGGAGGCATCCAGAAGCAGGAGGCCAGCATCACCATCTTCATCTACCACCTCTTCAGCTAGCTTCATCACCCAACCAAAACCCCAGGTGCTCACTGCCTTCATGCTAAGTAGTGGCTACAGTGCAATGTAGCACATCCAGAGAATAGATCGAGGCAATATGCAGCCAATGGGGTATGATGGAGGCTAGGTCAGGTCATCCTCGGGGTTCTCAGTCGCTAAGGAAAGCCATTAGTGTAGCATCTCTGTTCTTGTATCAGTACCACCCTCAACGTTCATCATAGAACCATCACTCTTAAGCATCAAGCATTAAAATCTTAAGCAAAATGTAGTAAAAGAAAATCAAGAAGGTAGAAACCATAGCTTGAGGAGGTAGAAGGGGTCACCCTGCGGGAGAGCCAACTAGGTCAGCTGCGACCAGAGGCTGTGCGATCGGGTAGAGCAACCAGCCGAGGGGAGGAGTGGTGCGCCGAGAATGATGAAAATGGAATGTGGTTTTGAGAAAGGATGAAATGATGAAATTGTGGTATGGTTTTGAGAATGGTTGAGATAGAGTTTAGCGTCCACGAATGGAGTCGTGGACTGGTTAATAGAAATAATTATGGTGGGTAGAGGGTGTAAGAAAAGCAGGAGTCACTCGTGCCGGTGGGCCCTTTACACCTACACTCGAGCAATGAGCCGTATTTCAGTATTAATTATAACGAGATAAATTGTTGTCAGAAAAGGTTGTCTTGTGAAAGTTGTGCTGGGGAATGCCGGTATTACACAGGGGGACTGTCTATTGAATATGTGAGGATGGAATGTGTTGATGGCCATATATTTGAAGCCCGATGGTGTATTATCGAAGGTGACGGAGTACAACAATATCTGCAGGTCATGGGATGGCCTAGTTGAGGCTCCTCGCTCGAGTACAGGGTTGGAGATCTAATATTGAATTAGTGATAAACGTTCTGGAGCATCACATGTTGGGGCCGCTATGGGTAAAATGATACGAACCTGCGCAGAGTCAATTTTGAATTCAAACCTGCCTCCTGGATTGGAGGCTACGGAAACTAGCCTATCTCATATACGAGTGATAGTAGTTGATTTTAAATACTTAAAATTTTCCAACCATTACAGAAAACCAAAAAACTAATTTTGGTAAAAATGGATTTGGAGGAAAAGAATTGGATGGTTGGAAAGAAAAGCTACATATGGCATTCTGTTATCTAATGCTAATTTATACTCACTCTTGTATTTCCCTCTTCTAGAAGGAGATCCTGATGGATCGATATATAAGACCAAGGATGAGGCCTATTCCCAAGAGCAGTATCAGGACTACGAGGAGGATCCCTCTGCGGGCTACTACTCCGACTACTAAGAGGATTAGGAGTCTCTATAGGCCTTATTATCAGTATATGAGGTAACTAGAATAATATAGGAAGTGGAGTTATCTTTAGCTATACAGGTGGGTTGTAATACTATATAATGGATATATAGTCTTGCGTGGCATAGATTGAATATATTTCCATTCAGTCTCTAATTATTATTCTGTTGTAACACTCTGAACATGGCATAATAGCCTATAAAGCACCAAAGGTTCTGATGTTTTGCCAACGGCTGTGCCGAGATTTGTGACTAGCTTAGGGTGACGACAGTGATACTGTGGCTAACTTGGATTAATTATACGGGTCGCCACAGCCTTCAACCTTTATCTTGAAGAAACATGACACAGTTTGATTTGCTGATATAGTTTCAACAGAGCTGATGGAATTGCACGATGGCAATGTTGAAACTGCCATTTACGCCCAACGCATGACAACTGATGAAGTGCGAATGAATCTGATGGAGTCCTGTTCATGCCATCCATGCGCACAACATACTCTTGCAATCTTGATGAGCGCATACTGATAGCAAATGATACAACAAGTGATAGCAATACCTGTAAATAAGAATTGTTTACAGAAAAATAAATTACAGCTAAGAGCCGACTGCAAAAATACAGCTGCTGGTTAAGCAAAACTGATACTAAACGATGCAATAATACTATAGCGTACAACAAATTAACCATGGTCACCCCCTCCCAACTCTTTGTTGATCCAAACCTTAAGGGCACAGCCATTGGTGGTCTATGGGGATACCAATTATACACACCTTAATCTTGGGAGTGTTCTAAAAATCAACCTAGCAAGATTGGACGATAATTCCCACAATATTGATTTTCCACTGCATTCATTATGTTGCACAATGCATGCAAGATACACATTTCCTTAAATAGTTTGGGACAAAAAAAATAGCAGCAAATAAAGGAAAACATACCTCAAATAAAACATAATTGCACACACATCACATTAGCTGCCTATAATTTGGTCCCAAACAATGACAAAGAGATTGAAAACTGAAAAACGAGTCATGAAAAGTCTTAAAGAAGCAATCGCAATTCTCCAAGACCACCGAACTTTTTGTAGAGCTGCTATAACTTCAGAACAAAATTAAAATAACTAGTCCTTTTAGCGAAGAACTCAGAGGACTTCAGGCTACTGGTAACCGAAGAATTCAAAGAGTACTTCTGGCTACTGGTAACCGGTTTCGCCAGCCACAACCTATATTTGGTAAACCAGCTGGTGTAACAAGGTTAAGGAGTTTCTGGAATGAGTAATTCCAAGTTATGGGAGACTTTCCATTATCAAAGTAACACATATGAGTAAGCTTCACCAGGAAGCCACAACTCGTCCAATACCAGTTATAAAAACACTGATTCAAAATGTCATATATCGCATGTACAAACAATCCAAACAATAAACATTAAACTTTACAATAAATCAAATATGGGCAACTGGGCATGAACCATTACCTCAACATTGTAATGCATGCGCAATGTGCGATAACAGAAACATGTTGCTCAAGTATATCATGCTATGTTGGATCACACGTAAAATGATACCCTCAGCAAAGAAATCATTACTTTTGTAATCATTGATTTTTCAGCCTCTATTGATACGCTCTTCCCCAGCAGCAACATCTTAGCCAGATCCTTCTTGTAGAATGCCACAAATACATCTTTCCCCTGCACATAATGAAAATACATTGCTTGTATTTACACTACAAAATAAAGTGAGTTTTTTATTTTAGGTTCACTCCCTTTAATTCTTTTTAAACACTTAAGTATTTTTCATTATGGACTGGTAATTTTCAAGGGGCTTCACTTATCCTAGAAGCTTCAAAAGGTAGGCCTAGGCCAATCTAAGAATTCGATCTAGTGCCACCCTGTTTTGGAAGGCCCAAACCTATAGCATCTTTTGGGGTTAAGATTAAACCCTACCTAACAGGTTATCCACAAATTCATAAGTTGTTTTTCCTAATATGGTCACGATATGCAAAGGAAGCTTACTACTTGATATTGATCAAGAAGAAATATAGTTGTATCAAATAGCTTAGTGACTTGTATAAACCGGAACAGAACCAAGACTTTATCAAGTATTCCCTCAGCTCTTCTTCTGAAGTACCTTTATTTCCAGCTCGACGTTTCTCATAGAGAAACTTTGCAATCAATTCAGCAGGGCAATTCTGTTGTTAGGGAAAAGGGTATGAGCCAAGCTTTCAATAAAAATATAGACAAAGAAAAATTACAGGTTAAATAAGTTGTTTACTCAAGTCCAACAACACAGGCACCCAAATGGCCAAATGTACACCAAAATATCCAACATATAAGAATCATGCTTTCTGTCTATCAGATCTTGCAGCTGACTCGAACATGATAGGAAACCAACATAAAACATGGTGATGGTGTAGAAGTAGTGTACAGCGCACCATGCTAAAGCAATAGCAAGCATCAACATGTGGAAAATCAAGCAATGGCAGTGTTTAGCAAGCTGTGAAAGGAAAGACTGACTATAACAGGAAAGAAAATTACAGGAACAATGTGACACTGCATATAAAAATAAACCTCACAGTGCTAACAATCCCTTTGAACAAATTCTTGCAGTGCTGGAGGGTTTCCTACATAATAAACTGCTATCTCAAAAAGTAGATCATTTTCGACATTTCATAGTTTTAATGCCATACTGTGGTCATAATTTTTATAATAGCATCGTATTAAAAATGAAAATGTCATGGAAGTATTTTTTTCAAGAAATCTAACACCATTATTTCCATATGGGCAATCCAAATACTTTTACATATATTAATGACTAAAGTTTCAAGTGTTTGACAGCACAGGTACCACAGCGACCTACATTTAGAGTCTAGAGACATATTTAACTGAACATAACTCTTGGATCTTGATGATAGTCTTTGGTACTACTCCGTAATGTCACAAATACTCGATGTTTGGCCGTTTACAGTCTTTGAGATACATCTTCGACCCTTTATTTTTGCGAAAGCTATCAATGAAAAGCAGTATAAAGTTATTTTTCATGACGAATATCACCAACAAAATTTATATGACCAATCTAAATATATAGTCACAAAGATATTTTTGGTGAAAAAAAAATCTGACTGAAAGATTCCCAAGATGCCGAGAGGGACTAATAAATATTTAACACAAACAAAAGCGTAGATTGATAAGATGCTCGAATGTAAGGACCCGAATCCACTGATTCGAACCCACTGTGTTTACCGCACTAGTCCCAGGATCAACGCTAGTGCACACAGCTCAACATTGGTACATATCACATCATACACAACGATAATAGAATAATAGTTCATTCATTGATATATCTAAAGGTATGATCTTATGACCAACTTACATTATTAAGCCACGCAGGCAAGACCGAAATATAAACTAGTAATTAAGCAAATGGAAAGTAGAAAACGTAGATAGCTCATCAATTCACCACAGCAACCGACAAGGCTCGGACCCTAATGACTCGTGTCTTCTGAACTTCATCTTCCAACACAGTGTAGATTCTTCAACTGTTGATTATTGTTGTTTGGCAAGGGTGAGTACTTAAGCACTCAACAAGTTGTGCACGAATGCAATTCTATGTATCTATATGCAAGGCTTATTCCAATGGATAGGTTGTCATGGCTATTTTTGCAATAAGCGGCATTTATGAACGAATCTGATAAATAGATTGTAAAGATCAGTAAAACAAATATCAATAGTAAATAAATTCAGATTTCTCAAGTAACCAAGTTTCCAATCCTAAGTCAAATTCCATCTTCCATATGGCCTTCCGCCATCCCAACCAAGTTGTCCAATTAATTAAACTAACCCTTAATCAGTAATTCCGAGCATTGCTCAATACATGAGCACGGCTATCCGAATAGTTTTACACTCTGCAGAGGTTATGCACTTTACCCACGTGATACAACCAAACACCACAAAGGCGAGTGATTATAACAAAGCCTTTACAATGCTCGCTTAACCGGATACTACCCGCTAAGGTTTCAACATCGTGGACTGGTTACCACATCCGTGGCCCCCTCTTGCGCCATGTGAATTTCACCATAACTCAGGAACTCACACCGACCACGGTAGTACCAAAATCAAGACATTGCAAATTACTCAGCTAGGCTGGCCCATACCAGACATGTGGTTGCATGATTGACTCAGGTCAAAGGCTTGCAAGGTTAAGTCCTTAGAGTGATCAAGGCAAGACATCCACATACCCTCTGCCCATCGGGCTCACCTTGGCATACTCGCCCCAATCTAAA
The DNA here is from genome assembly GCA_036346275.1 of Otatea glauca. Classification (NCBI taxonomy): domain Eukaryota; kingdom Viridiplantae; phylum Streptophyta; class Magnoliopsida; order Poales; family Poaceae; genus Otatea; species Otatea glauca. The sequence continues at coordinate 64,119,561 of CM070716.1, read as the reverse complement.
TTATTATCACCCAGTTGATTACCAAGCACCACGTGCCATCAACAATTCAACATCGTTGCGTGACATGACTCGCCACAACAACTCAATCTCATCGTGTGATCCCACATGACACACAAGTTCATAACATTGTTCCATATTCCATTGATCAAGATTAATTATCAATGATTCTGACACATGTGATGACGTGGCAAGGCTAAGCAACTAATACGGACTAATCCTCCAATATTGATTATAATTATTAACCAACTATATTTAACCAATCTAGGGTGACAATGGATCATGGCATACAATAACAAGGTAGGGTGTAGATCAATCTGGTACATTAGCTAAGCCCAATCTAATTTGAAACCATTGTATATTGGAAATACATGCAATAGGGTAAAACAAACATAGCAATTTTATAAACATGGGTTCAACATGATCAAAGCACAACTTGCCTTGGAATAGGTCCCGATCCGTTCGGAACTTGCTCCTGAGTTCTTTGGATCTTCCTCCGGCGTCGCACAATTCAACGTCTACGTGTATCGAAGAAGAAAAGCAAATAAATGCCAAAACAGAGAACAATTGAACTCCAAAAATCAAATAAAATTCACCATTAAATAGATCTCAATTTTACAAATTTTTAGAAATTGGAATCACTCAAATCGAGTTAAATTGCAAAAGATATAGCCTTTTGAAGTTTGAAATAAATCTTGAAATTGCTAAAATCGTAAAATCGGAATTAACAGATTTATTTTTATTCGAAAAGCGATTTATGACGTCATCATGACGGCATGTCGACGTCGACCACAGCGCCACCAATCAGGCGACACGTGTCCCGGCGTATGGATCGGGTCCACGGCTCCTCAGTTCACGATGCACCGGTCCATGGCGCCTCGGCTCATCGAGCCCGACACGCGCAGACGGTCGATTGGCTGCGGCGACGCGACGATCCAGAGCGCATGAATCCGTCGGACAACTAGTGATCGCGCAAGAACGTGGCGGAACCTCAACCCTCCGCTACTGACGGACGGTCCAAAGCTTACCCGACGACAATGGCGAAGAAGCGCGAGGCAATCCACCGAGACAAAGAAGAAACCACGACGATGGCGTTCGCGCGTTCGACGTGAAGAAGTGAAGTAGTCGCCGGCACACCTCGACGAGTTCGGATCACGGGACCAAAGCGCCAAACCGACGAACCGCGATGAACTCGAGCAAAACCGCGGCGATCGCAGAGCTTCAACTCCGACGAGCTCCGGGCGCGCTCCACGACGATTCTCGCGAAACCCTCCGACCAAAAGATGCGGCGCCGATGAGGATTCTCGGGAAGGTCATGACTTTTAAATAGCCTCGGCGGCGCGCGCGCGCTCGGATCTTAACCGCGCGGCGGCGAGTCCTTCTGATACTGGCGGCGGCGCCGAGTCCCGCCGGAGACGGCGTATGGCGGCCGTCCCACGTGGCGCAACGGACGCACCAGATTTCCCCGACGAGATCCAATCTGGGCCTTCGCTTGAATCAACGGCTGCGATCGGTTAGGGTTACGAGAAGACAAGTTCCACCCTGACCACGCGATCACAATCCTACGGCTTAGGCACACTTGGCGACGTGGCAAGACGCAAGCCATACGATCGTGATCCAACGGCTCGGCACGATTCCTTCTGGAGAATGGGCTAACCAGCCGCGTTACATCGGGCGCGACGCGACGAAGGTATGGGCCGAGCCCAACACTGTTCACCGATTTTCAAAAGGATTTCCCATTTTAAATAATTCCAGAAATTCATTTTATTTATTTTAAGCGATAAAACTAATAGGAAAAATCCAAGAAAAATCTCAAAAATACTTTGAGACATTCTGGACTCAATTAAAATATTTTTGGCAAAACATTATTTTAACTTTGCATAGATTTAAATAGATTTGAATAAAAGGCAATAAACTTGATTTCAAATTAATTCAAATAATTCCAGAAAAATCCAAATAGATTCCAGAAAATCACAAATGCACATTTAAGCAATAAAAACTTAATTAAGCCAAATTTTGGGATGTTACATCGAATGACTCTTTTATGGTGTTGGAGAAAACTTCGTTTTTGGCAAAACTTTCTTCCAATATGTTATCAAGAGATGCCTTGAATTCCAGAAGAAAGGGAACCAATTCTTTGTCCATTTCTTCATCCATGATAATGCCCTGACCTGTGCCCCAGATATATGAACTAAGCTCTTGCTTTAGCAACTCAATGGCATCAACCCTCCGGAAAAGGGTGTACATCTTCCAGAGGTCCTTTACACGATTTGCTTCCCTAAGCACTGTGAATCCCTGAGCAAGACACCAAATATACACACCCAAACCACAAGAAAAGAAGTCCATGAGTGAAGCAGCCGCTAAACTAAATTAGTTTCCCAACTAATACAATACTTTGATAAAGTAAACGTCATTATTGATTTATTAATCTCATGGTCAACACGGACAATACACTATCATGCTTGTTCAGGCACATAACAGGTCTTGCAATTGTAAGAGCAGACGCTCAACTTCTCAAGAATTGTGGTCTGTGGATGTGTATCTCTGTAGCAATTGTTTTTCTGTAGTTGCTATAAGTGGGGTGTTAGCTTCCAAATACAGAATACACCTTTCATGTTCTGCTTGCAACCTTGACTGCATATTTCGTGTGCAATACCATCAGTTGCATGCTATACCTGACTTGGATAGTTCTATATGAATATAGTACATGGAGAATAAAAGAAATCTGTCATACCTCCACATGCTTCAGATAGTCTGGAATATCACACTGTTGCAAATATTTGACACCTTCAGTAGCATGAAATTCAGAGGTGCATTCGAGAAAGGGCTTTTCAAGACTCTCAGAATACATTCCAAGAGCAGTAAACATCATCAGAAGATGACTAGGTGAACAGTGATAAGAAGGATAATATAAGGATGCAACTTAAATTTGTCATATTCAGCAACCTGTTTGTACATGCTCCGGTATTTCTATGCAAATAATAAGTGGTAAATTCACAACCCCTCATTCTTGTCACAAAAGCCCCTTATTCTTGTCGCAAAAATCATATTGCGCATGCCCTCGTTTATCTGATCAGTCAAAACTATAACTTTCTATCACAAGATTGCAGCAGAATGTGCACCCTCATTAGAATCATCACTCTCCACAGAATCCTCGGGCTCCAATTCAACAGACTTCCCACTCCGCCGGCACCTTATGATCTTCCGTGACTGCTCCATCAACTTGGCATACTTCCTCCGCACCTCAAGCATGGGGTGCTCATGAATTGCCGTGTCTCCCCTAGACATGTATGCCTCTTTGAGGACAACAAAGCGCGTTTTCTCCTTCAACAACAAATAGAACACATGTGGGTGCCGCTCAAACACACGATGGAACTTCTGTGGCAGGCTGAGGTGCTGCCTCAGGCAAAGTAACCGCCGCCTCTCGGCAGAGCATGTCACAAACAGACTAAGCAGCTCGTGGAGCACCCCAACCACCCGTTTCTCTGAAATATCACTATTCCGATCAATGTGGCTGAAATCCTCATACGGAGAGACATAAGGCAGCTTTTGAAACCCCTCCAGCCAGACCTCAATCTTCTGCTTCAGCCGAAGACCATTTGACTGGAAGAGTGGGATGGGCACCTCCTCCGTGGACCCAAACCTCCTCATGGCATCCATTTGGAGCACTGAAAGCGGCATTTCTTGGTCTTTCACATCATCGATGAGCCCGAGCTCCTTACCATCGTCCTCATCCTCGTGAAAAATGCCATCTCTGGATGTTAGGATCCGGAATCCATCTTGCGCAATGTCGTAGTCCAGGTACTTGAAGTAGTCCTCCGGGAGGCCGAGGTGCCAGAGCATGCTCTGCGCGACGCGGAGCGGGAGGCGGCTGCGCGGGGACATGAAGAGGAGGCGGCGGAGGCGTGAGGTAATATCAGCACGGCGGGAGGCGAAGGTGTCCCGCTCCTCCCGCAGGAGGGCGGCAGCGGAACTGGAGATGCGAAACCAGGGGAGGTTGTGCTCCGGACCGATGGACTCGACGAAGGCGGCGGGGAAGCGGCGAAGGAAGGAGGCGACCCGGCGGTCGGGGGTCTCGAGCGATCGGCGGAGCTTGGAGACCGCGGAGATGGGTGTCGGTGACGGGGAGAGGAGCCGCGCGAGCGAGGCAAGCGGGCGGAGGTCGCGCGCGTGCCAGAGCACGGGGACGGCGTCGAAGGATGCGTCCTTCTTCCACCGCATCTTCACGTCCACGTACGCCATGGACTGGACGAAGACGGCGAGGAGGGATTTGGGCGACCGGGGTTTCGCGAGCGTCCGCATGGCGCGGGCCGTGGGGTTTCGAAGGGTTTAGGGTTTTCGGGAGTTCTGAGGGGAAGAGCGGTGGAGAGGGCGAAAGAAGAAGGTCATCACCATCTTTGATGGTAACCTATGATGGTCATCGCCATCTCGCCGGAGCAGGAGCGGCGGCCGCGAGGGGAGACGGATGGCGACGGCCAATCAAAAGTACAGGTGGAACAGTGGCGGCTTCAAGCACGGAGGAGAGGTGGCTCGATCCATGCCAGATCTGGCGACACCGTCAGGTACACTGCCGAGCGACCAGATCCAGGTACACAGCTGACTATAATCTATAATTTGTACAATCAAGCTATTCAGAACTAGTCCTATGTCTTATCATCAAAAGGTGCAGTTACCAAATCTGCGCTCTGGAATCAAATTAGCTGAACTACTATTGGAAAGACTGGAGCATAAAATGGTTTTATGTTTCGAGCTCAACAGATGATTTTAAACGAATGACCAAAACGCCCCCCAAGTTCGCTTAACAGACTATAATACTATATAAGTCTGGTGGCAAGAAGTGGAGCTCAGCTTGATAGATAATTTGTGACGATTTTATCCAAGTTTGATTGTTCTGGAACATAAATAAAGCAAAGAAGGCAATGGAAGTATGAAACAAAAGGTATGGTATGAGCACTTACAGCAAATGTGATCATGATAAGTCAAAAATGTAACTCCCCACAAGTAATAAGACTCAACTAATAAAGAAAGGGGAAAAAAAGATATGGCATCACAATTAGCCAGGTAAAATTTATCGTCCATAGAACAACAGTTTCAATAAAATTATCTAATTTCCTCGCACAAAAAAGAGCATTACCTAATCAATCAATACATACAGCATCTGAGAGTTGCCTCCCTGTCCGATAAGATTAAAAAGGATTTACAAGAATAATAAAAGAACCTACATGCTACAGCAACGAATTGTCAAACAAAAACCGTGTTGTCTGTATCCTTCCTCGCACCAAAATTTCACAAACAACAATGGTATACATCTAGTCAACTGAATTATCCTTGAAAAGGACTTGTATAAATGTATCAGTATTGACGCCGAACTATCATAAGATCCACTTATATGCATTTTCTATATTCAATCCGGGAACTTACAGGGTACATCTTCACTTGGCCAACACTGGTATGGGTTGGTTGGATTGTACATTTCACTCAGCCACCACTGGACAGGTTTCTGCCATGAACTACATGGAAGTCTCCTCCTGTGTTGAGCTTTCACAAGAATGCTGCTTCTCCCATCCTTGTAATTCATTGGGCACCTTGAAGAACAGTAACATAGAAAGGATGCCCTTGGCCAACACCGGATCTCCCATTTTCATCCACTTGTCCTCCCTCGGATGGATGCACTTTCCAATGCAGCTCATAATTTGAAAAATTGTATGTTCCGGGTGTAAATATGCACACTTTTAGAGGAACTTTAGCAGAACTGTCAGGTTTGAGATCAACTTGAGCGGAATTCAATGAGCACCAAACAAACGGTGAAATGCTTTCAGATGATTGTGCCTGATAATGTGTCCCCTTGGCACTAGAGATGGCCTTTATGTCACTTTCCAGTGATATATCATACCATCCACCCTGACCACTGGCAGAATCATGCGAATGGACAGTTTGTTTTTTCTCTGGCATACCATCAAAAGTAAGCACTCTCACTGAAATATTATGTTCTGCAGAATTGTGAATCACCAACTGGATGTTAGCCTCACAATAAGACTCTGAGAAATCATGGGTAATTGTTTGAGGTCCTTCCATAAGCCACCATATAGGATTCTGGCTGAGAGCACTGTGAAAACAGCAGATGAGATCAGCATATGTTCGAGACCATCAAAAGCCCAACAAAAATGTTACCCTGTCAAAGGTTCTAGCACTTGCCTGCAATGACATGTATGATGAGAAAGTAGTTGACGGTCTAGTTCTGACTTAGAAGAATTGCCAGCTACTGCCTTTGAGAACAGAATAAAATCAAGAAGGCTGGATGGCCCCTGAAGAATGACGAAGACGATATACAGGTCAGCATTTAATTGATCAATGAAAAATATGCACAGACATGCATCCAGTCACTGGCCAGTTTTCCAGCCAAGTTCTTGTTGTGTTGAGCATGAAGCTTGGGTAAAACCCCTAATACTGGGAATTAGCAGGAGAACAGTACCGCCAAATGGGTACAGAATGGTCTTACAACCTCAGGCAGCAGCAGCACTCACCTTAGCTAACTTTCCCTGCCGGTATCTTTCTTGATAGTGGAAATCAGCGATAGGAGACAGAGAAATGTCGAACACATCAGTATTGCCCCCAGGAGATAAAACCATATCACTTTTACAGAAACTGCTTTCAGCCGCTTTACATGAATCTGTCCCTAAATCCTGAAAAGAAGCGTGCATGGGGAAACATATCAATGCTTTTAAACTTATCAGATAAGATACAACGGACAAGAAAATAAAATAAAGAAATGGAAAACATGGTATGCAACAAGTGTTGTGTATTCGATAGCTTATTTAAAGAATGGGCATTCAACCTTTATCTTGAAGAAGCATGACACAGCTTGATTTGCTGATATAATTTCAACAGAGCTGATGGAATTGCACGATGGCAATGTTGAAACTGCCCATTTACTCCCTACGCATGACAACTGATGAAGTGCAAATGAATCTGATGGAGTCCTGTTCATGACATCCATGCGCACAATATACTCTTGCAATCTTGATGAGCACATACTGATAGCAAATGATACATCAAGTGATGGCAATACCTGTAAATAAGAATTGTTTACAGAAAATAAATCCCAGCAATTTACGGAGAGCCGACTGCAAAAATACAGCTGCTGGTTAAGCAAAAATGATACTAAACAAATACAATAATAGCATACAACAAATTAACCATGGTCACTCTCTCCCAACTCTTTGTTGATCCAAACCATAAGGGCGCAGCCACTGGTGGTCTATGGGGTTACCAATTATACACACCTTAATCTGTGGAGTGTTCTAAAAATCAACCTGGCAAGATTGGACGATAATTCCCATAATGCAATATTAATTTTCCACTGCATTCTTTATGTTGCTCAATACATGCAAGATACACATTTCCTTAAATAGTTTGGATCCAAAAAATAGCAGCAAATAAAGAAAAGCATATCTCAAATAAAACATAATTGCACACACATCACATTAGCTGCCTATAATTTGGTCCCGCACAATGACAAAGAGATTGAAAACTGAAAACCGAGTCATGAAAAGTCTTAAAGAAGCAATCGAAATTCTCCGAGACCAGTGAACTTTTTGTAGAGCTGCTATAACTTCAGAACAAAAATAAAATAACTAGTCCTTTTAGCGAAGAACTCCAATACCAGTGAACTTTTTGTAGAGCTGCTGGTAACCGAAGAACTCAAAAGAGTACTTCTGGCTACTTGTAACCGGTTTCGCCAGCCGCAACCTATATTTGGTAAGCCAGCTGGTGTAACGAGGTTTAGGAGTTTCTGGAATGAGTAATTCCAAGTTATGGGAGACTTTCCATTATCAAAGTAACACGTCCGAGTAAGCTTCACCAGGAAGCCACAACTCGTCCAATACCAGTTATCAAAACACTGATTCAAAATTTCATATATCGCACGTGCAAACAATCCAAACATTAAACCTTAAAATAAATCAAATATGGGCAATTGGGCATGAACCATTACCTCAACATTGTAATGCATGCGCAATGTGCGATAAGTTATATCACTGGAACTCTCCATTTCATAATATAGAGATACATAAAGAGAAAAGTTTCCAGGAGTTGCAGCATGAAACCATATAGGCCAAGACAATGTGGCTCCTCCTTGAATTTTAATATCCTGGAAAGAAAGGAAGGTAAATATCTGTAAAAAAATGAATGATGTGGATCAGACCTTTGTACAAAATATGACAGTGCTTTGAATCACCTCACCTGAGGAAATGCAAATAGCAAACCCTTGAATTTTTCCTTAGTATTTTTAGACGAAACAGCATTGCTTTCAGATTGTACATGCCTTCTTAAGCATTGTGGAAACTCAAGGTCAAGGTCCAATGAATCACCTGGAATTACAAATCTTGGATGGCTAATTTTCATTTTTACATTCTGCGTTACAGGATTGGAAATGGTTAACACAGAACATGGTGCTGAAAACATGCATAAAAAATAAAAATTATGCTCATTTGTGTAGAACTGAGTAACTCATTATGAATTATTGAAAAGGCAATGGAGAGGAACATCAGTCATCAATGATAACAATTCGGACCTTCACAGCATATTCTGAATGGTTTCTCAGATTCAGCGTGAGAAGCTGTAAATCACCGGTAAATGCTTTTGTTGGCAAGCGATCAATATATCCTGTAAGTTTAGGTAAACCCTGGAGGAAAAGAAATTAAAGTTACATATCACCGTAAACAAATATTTGAAACAGAACAAAGAAAAATGAGAACCTTGATTACAATCAGGTCGTTGTTCAAAGATCGACAAACTCCCCTTTTCCCTTTCTTGTTTTTCTTTTGTGTGTCAAATTCAAAGTATTGATAGCCTACTACTGAATCTGACAGCGTCCACCTTATCCCAACTAGCTTCAGAATACCTTCAACTTTTGGAGTAACTTCAAGTTGTACCTGATAGAGTTAAAAAGGAAATTAGCCATTATCTTGAAAAACTATTACAGAAATGCACAACAGCTATATCTATTGTCAAATATTAATCAACAAAAAAAACAATTTGAAAGGTAACAAAGAGCCACAAAAATTGAAAAGGTACTTCACCAAGAATTGAATGACACCTTTAATGCATATATACTAACAAAATGTTATCAGTGAAACTACGAATAACTCAGACAGTAATCAGTTCAAGTATTTGTCTCTTGTTATGATTTTCATTGCAGTTTTCTTGTATCATCAGATTTAACAAATTCAATAAAACGATAATAAATCCAACGAAAGACATATGGCTGGTTCAAAGGAATATCAAGCAGAAGCATAGAATATATATCATACTAAATTGGAATATTATTGGATTTATTATGCTTCATTTGCAGTGGCTTTTTAGAAGCACTTTCATTATACTATAATTTTTGGATATAATAGCTACCTGATACATCCTTTTTTGGATCCATAACAGCAAAATCTTACTAACTAGATTCCACAGCACAGCGTACGAGTGGCAAATTGACCCTTGTAGCTCTTTGTTTTTCTGTTTATCTCCTAAAAAATTTTGGGATCATGGAACAGGAAGAAGAATCTAATGGAAATTCTTAAATAGTATTTTATGTTCGCCTAGTTAATTTACTAAAGGAAAAACTAGATATGCTATGGCCAAGTTACACTGTGAAGTGTGAAGACATCCTGACAAGATTGTGCAAGGCACATGGAATAGTGAGTTGAGAATGGCAAAGAAACAGAGGCATACTCTTTTAGTTTCACCTCCTCCTAATACAATGTCAAGCTTTGATACTGTGAGATTATTTGCATCACTCTCAAATCTGTAGTGGTCAACCAGAAACAACAATGATAACCATGATAAACTTGGGTGGAATCAAAGACATTTACATAAATAAAACATCAATAAATATAATTTACATTGAAATAGAGGGTTTTGTGTTAGCCTTATCTTCTCCAGCATCTGTGGTCAATGCACTTATATCTGCACGGTAATTCAATCCATCAGTGATCAAAGCAATTTTTCTGTATGTGGAGCTCTTAAGAAAAAAACATCTTCAATTCTCAGGAAGAAAAATCAAATACCAGCACTTGTAGCGTCCAAACTGGCGGAAAGCTGACATATAAGACAGATGCCAGAAACAGTAATAGAAATTTGTAAAGGATTCTTAAGCTCAATGTTCAATTTTACTGCTTCTGCAACAAATGAAAACAGGAATTCAGAAAACTAGATATATAGTAAAATATTATGAGATGCTTAAAAATGTTCTAGATTAATGATATCAGATTGCTACTGTTAGACAATATCCTATATTGCCTTGTATAGATATTGCTAGCATCCTAGATTGCCTTGTATAGAGATTGCTAGTATCTCGTATTGCCTTATATAGGCTTTCCTTTTATACCCACATGTATATGTATATATTCTGGCCTATTGGCCTCATGATGAATACAAGTGCTATGCATAACATTGTATCAGAACTTATTTAGGGTTTCAACGGCGTTTCACTTGCACCAGCCACCACCTTCTCCTTGTTGGCTGGCTGCAGCCAATCTTCCTGCGGTTATTCCCGCTGCCATGTAAGTTTTTCATCCGCGCCTCTGCTCCGCCGGCCTCCTCCGCTTGGATCAGTGCCGTGTAGGAGGGTGTCGCAGCTTAGCTGCTCAGTCTGCACCGTCCGCTGGCCTCCACCAGGTCGACGTCGCCGCGCCTCTGATTAGGTGGCTGTCCGCGCCGTCCGCACCTCCACCCGGGTCGGCGCCATCCGTGACCTTGTGCTAGCACCTGCTCGTGACCTCCCGGCAACCTCACGCCGCCATCCGCCCGCGATGCCTCGGGTCGCCGCTGTGCGGTGTACCCCTCCGCCAGTCTCTCCACCTGCGCCGACGCCGGGCAGAGCCCACGACGACTTCTCGCCCCGACTACCCCCCACAACTTCTCACGCTGCCTTCGTGAGACAGAGTACTCTTGTAAAACAAAACGAAAAAAAATATCGTCTTCTGGTTCTTCCTCCAGCACCATTTCTATTCCTCGCCGCCCGGTTATTTTCAATGGTCTCAATTATCGAGACTAGGTTTTACATACGCGTCTTCACATGCGTAATCAGTTTCTTTGGGAGTTTCTCCCCGACAAGCTACCTTGTCCGCCTCATCCTGATCCTTTTGCCACGCCTGTTATTCCCAAGGAGACTGATGATGCTGCCCAATAGAAGGCGCATGATGATCATGCTAATGATGTGGAGTCTTTTCAGACTCAGTTTGATGCCTACAAGATGTGGATTCATGAGGATGCTAGTGCCTCTGCTATTTTGATTGCTAGCATAGAGGTGCAACTCACTGGAGATGTGGTTGTTTTGTCTTTGGCACAGTTGATATGGGCGCATCTTCGCGACCGCTACGAGCCTGCTAGCGGTTCTTTGTACCTAGCTGTTGTACGACATGAGCAGTCGCTTTAGCAGGGTGATTCTACCATGGATGAATTCCAAACACAACTGTCCTCGATGTGGCGTTAGCTTGATTCTCTTGGACCGGAGGTTTGTCACACTTGCCAGTGCTGTCAGTGTCAGCACTCTCATCTGGAGTTTTGCCGTGTCTACGACTTCTTCACACGTCTTTGGGCAAAGTTTGAGTAGATTCGTGCCCAACTGCTTGCTCGCCACCCTCGTGTGACCTTGTTGGAGGCCTTTGAACTATTCGTACTGAAACTCACCTTCGTGGTGCGGGTCTGTTGGTCTCCTTCGGTTCTGACTGTGCGTGCACGAGTTGGGGTCCCACTCCCTTTATTTCAAAAGTGGTCATAGTTATTATATTCTTTTTATAGATGATTTCCCTCGCCACACCTAGATATATTTTATTTCTCGTAGTGAGATTTTATCCATCTATAAGACTTTTGCCACCATGATCCGTACTTAGTTTGATTATCCTCTTCGTGTTCTTCATGCTGACTCGGTAGGGAGTATCTGTCAAGAGCCATTCGTGCTTTTCTTGCTGAGTAAGGCACTCTTTCTCCGTTTTCTTGTCCTGGTGCTCATGCTCATGATGGTGTGACTGAGCGCAAGCATCGTCATCTTTTTTAGACAGCTCGTGCTCTTTTGCTTGCTTCCGCTGTTCCACCTCACTTCTAGGTTAAGCTATTTCCACTGCCACTTACGTGATTAATATTCAGCCTTCTTCTACTCTTCAGGGTGGGATTCTAATGAAGCGTCTTTGTGGCATGACTCCCAATTATTCTAGTTTTCGCCTCTTTGGGTGTGTGTGCTATGTTCTTCTTGCACCTCGTAAACACACCAAGCTGACCGCTCAGTCTATTGAGTGTTTTTCTGGGATATAGTGCTGAGCATAAGGGAAATTGTTGTTAGGATCCTGTTGGCCTGGCCGACGGATGCGAATCTCTAGGGATGTTACTTTTGATGAGTATCGTCCCTTCTACCCTCGTACTTCTTCCACTCCAGCATCTCTTGTTGAACTGCTTTCTTTGCTTACTTTTCCCTTTCCTCAGTTGGCGTCTCCTTCATTGTCGGGCCCCTCCTCTGGTGTCTTCTTCACCACCGGTTCCTCTTCCAGAGGTTTCTCCTGACATTGTTCCTTCTTATCCTCTATACTACACTCGTCGTCCGCGAGTTAAGGGTTCCTCTGATGTGCCATCTTCTCCCGCCAAGCCACCTTCTTCAGTGCCTCCTCGCTATTCTCTTCGCGATCGTTAGTCTATTTGGCCTCCTGAGCGCCTTGGCTTTGCTGGTGCAGCTCTTTCCGAGCCAACTTCTTACCGTGATGTTGTTATTCATCAGGAATGACAGTATGCGATGGCGAAGGAACTTGCTGCCCTTGAGTGCACTAGCACATGGGATCTTGTGCCCCTTCCTCTACGTATTCGTCATATTACGTGCAAATGGGTTTATAAAGTTAGGACTCACTTTGATGGTTCTCTCGAGCATTACAAGGCTTGTCTCATGGCACGTGGTTTTAAGCAAGAGCATGGTCGTGATTATGATAAGACTTTTGCTCCTGTAGCTCACATGACCACTTTTCGCACTCTTCTTGTTGCGCCCTCTGTTCATCAGTGGTCCATCTCTCAGCTTGATATCAAGAATGCCTTTCTTAATGGTGAGCTGCGTGAGGTATATATGCAGCCACTACCGGGGTATTCTGTTTTGGAGGGCATAGTTTGTCGACTTCGTCGCTCTCTTTATGGACTTAAGCAAACCCCTTGTGCCTGGTTTGACACATATTTATTTATGGTAAACCAAATCCCCAAACCCGAGTGTTTTTCTTCTGTGGTCAATGTGCCTGATTTTTCTACTAGTACTCATGATCCTACGCTGTTGTTCACACTTTGCCTCATGATCGCACTCTTCTCCTGTATGTTGATGACATGATCATCACTGGAGATGATCCTCAGTATATTGTTTTTGTGAAGGCACATCTCAGTGAGTAATTTCTCATGTCTAATATGGGTCCCCTTCGCTAATTCCTTAGGATTGAGGTTTCTTCTACACCTGAGGGATTCTTCCTTTCTCAAGAGAAGTATATTCGGGATCTTCTTAATCGAGCTTCTCTCACTGATCATCGCACAACTAAGACCCCTATGGAGCTCAATTTTCACCATCCAATTGATGGGGAACCTCCTCAAGATCCTACTCACTATCGCGATCTTATTGGGAGTCTTGTTTACCTTGGTGTCACTCGTCCTGACATTTCATGACCAGTGTCTATCTTGAGCCAGTTCGTTTCTACTCCCACTCAGTTCTACTATAATCATCTTCTTCGTGTTCTGCGATATCTTCATGGAACTATCTCTCACCGTCTTTTCTTTTCACGCTCCAGCTCCTTATAGCTCTTAAGCATATTCTAATCCTACCTGGGCTGGTGATCACTCTGATCGTCGATCTCTTTCTACCTACTACATTTTTCTTGATGGTTCTCTCATTGCTTGGAAGACTAAGAAGCAGACAGCAGTTCTCGTTCGAGTACTAAGGCTGAGTTGCGAGCTATAGCTCTTTTGACAGCAGAGGTTACTTAGTTACGGTTGTTACTTGAGGATTTTGATGTTTTTTTTCTACACCAACTTCTCTTTTATCCGACAGTACAGGTGCTATTAGCATTGCTCGAGACCCAGTGAAGCATGAGCTCACCAAGCATATCGGTGTTGATGCTTCCTACATGCGATCATAAGTGCGGGATCAGGTCGTGGCTCTTCAGTATGTGCCTTCAGAGCTTCGGTTGGCAGACTTCTCCACGAAGGCACGGGCTCGCTCGAGACCCGGTGAAGCATGAGCTCACCAAGCATATCGGTATTGATGCTTCCTACGTGCAATCATAGGTGCGTGATCAGGTCGTGGCTCTTCAATGTGCCTTCAAAGCTTTAGTTGGCTGACTTCTTCACGAAGGCACAAACTCAACACAGCTTTTATCTCTCCAAACTCAGTGTTGTTAATCCACCATGAGTTTGAGGGGGGGAGGGGTTAGACAGTATCCTATATTGCCTTATATAGAGATTGCTAGTATCCTATATTGCCTTATATAGAGATTGCTAGTATCCTATATTGCCTTGTAAAGATATTACCTTTATATAGGCTTTCCTTCTGTACCCACATGTACATGTATATATTCTAGCCTATTGGCCTCATGATGAATACAAGTGCTATTCATAACAATTACATCAAAATTTTCCCTCTATATTGTCTCAGTTTCTCTTTGTTCGATGAATAAATTACTCACTTGGAGATCTATGTTCGAGGTTCATAAAATGTGGATCCAGTCTATACTCTAGTTCTTGGGCCCTCTGGCTTACCCATAACCAGGCAATTTCCGGTTTTTCCCCAGAAACCCATGGCTCAACTTTCATCAAAATCAATTTGAGATCAGTCTAACTAGGCTATAACTTGGACAAAAAAAGAGGGAAAAGCTTTTCGGATCCAATACCCATTCCCAACCACGGTTGGTCTAACAAATTAACAGATGTGACTAGCTGATTGACCGGTTACAATCGTCAAAATAGTTCAAATGAGCAAAAGATGAACAAAATCTATATATTTAGTTAGTGATCTCTATATTACTAGGACCTTGTTTCAAGTTACAAGTGCCACCGGCCAGTAGAACTTCTACTGTCAGCTGGCTTAGAACCGGTCAGCATCAGAAGGGACAAATGGCGACTGGCGAGTGCCACCCACTCAAGAATGACAATTTTTGGAGATAGGGCAAGGTAAACTATAATCCATTTCAAGTGATTTCATACATGATACACATACTTATACATTTGGTCTGACTAACTAGGACATCTAGTTCAAACTAATATTTGGGTGCAAGCAAGCAAATTCACATGTGGACTGTTGGCTGAGAGTATGCACTATCCAATGGTTAATTATAAGTGGCTGTGACACTGGACCTTGTCAGACTGGTGCCGTGTTAGCTGATTTTAAGTCTCCACTCTCCAGGAGTTTTCTCTCAGCTGCTGGCATCGCCATCAGGGGAACGGTCAGTTGCTCCCTGCACCAATTTGGGATCATGGCGACGCTGGTACCATCAGCCACACAACAGAGAGATGGATGGGTCAGATTTGGGAAGGTGGGAGCCCTCATTAATAATTTTCCAACACATGAGGGGGTTACTCAGAAAGTTGCACATCACGTTACCCTCAAGGCCCTCAAATATGATCCATCCATCCCTTATCCAATGGTCCACATGGAAAGTTTACACTTGAATATGAGTTTGCAATGCAATGTCCCCATGAACAATTATATTCAGATTCATAACTACCTAACTTTTAGCCATTTCTCAGCTCAAAAGCAGCTAGACTCCAGGCAATTCCAGATGAAATTCAGCTGTTCAGGAAACTAGCAACTCTCAATGTGAACTCAAATTCAGTTGATTCTCTTAGGAGCAGTTGTCTAAATATTGAAAAGCCGTTACCTCCAGCAACACAAACACAAGAGTCCTTGTATTTTCTCAAAGCAGAAGATTTTGGTTGAGAATCTAGCCAGTTAGTTCTAACAACAGAAGATGATGGGATCATTTCTTCCTCCAGCTCCTGCCAAATGCTTTCACTAACATTAACCTGTCATACAAGGCAACTGACAAAAGTTAGGGATGCCTTCATTTTCAACAACA
This sequence comes from Otatea glauca, assembly GCA_036346275.1. Classification (NCBI taxonomy): domain Eukaryota; kingdom Viridiplantae; phylum Streptophyta; class Magnoliopsida; order Poales; family Poaceae; genus Otatea; species Otatea glauca. The sequence goes on along the minus strand of CM070716.1, from coordinate 64,103,485 downwards.
GAAGAGTAGAATGATTCGTTTAAGACCTGGTTAAAGTTCACGGCAAAAAGCTCAATGCATAATTCAGTTTATGCCCCTTTTTTGCAAATAGTTCAAGTAGCCATAAGACCCATAGTTACTAGAAGCGCGGTTCGTCCGAGTCGCCGTACGGGATTCGGGTTCGCGGTTCACCACTTTTTCTTCCAATTTCCAATGCGACTACAAACCCCGTACCCTAAACTGATTCGGGTTCGACGAATCCGGTTCACGATTCGCCGGGGTTTACAACGAATCCGGTAACTATGATAAGACCTATTCTATTAGAACATAGGGGCACAAACACCACAGATTCAATGTTTGATTACTCCCAGAAATGCAATGGCAGATAAATTAGAAATACTCTTGCTATAGTTGTGATGGCCTTACATCTGCATTTGATGCGTAAGTGCGATGATCTTCGTATATAACTCTGAGTGACGACATGTTGAAAACAGGAAGTTGAAGCTTGTATACATCAAATTTCTTCCCCATACTCTATTAACAAAACAAACACACAAATTAGCAGTGTACAAAAGTCTGGTACAACAGTTGTTACAGTTCTATAGTCGGGCTGGTCAAGTACCTGAACAAAATGGAAGAAGTCTCCGAGGAACATGCTTTGTGTTGCCAGTGACTGATGGCTACAAGCAATGACCTCCAGCAAGTGTTTGATGGCTACATCAAATATACCAAGGATTCCATACCACCTAATTCATACAATCAGTGTCAGCGATGGTTTAGAGACGAGGCAAGGATCAAATGAATAGAAGATAAAACACGCAATTACCTCCCAACATTAAAATGTACATGATCGTTGATGTAACTCCAAGGATTTTGTTTGTAAACAAACAGAGCATTTCTGTACGCCCGAACAGCATGCTGCTTCTGCATTTTAAGGGAGAATGCTCAGAATTCAACACAGATTCAAACAACCTCTATAGCATTACTAAAATATCACTGCAGTAAAGAAATTATTATACACCTGATCAGATGTGTAGTAACTATTGCCAGCCAAGATTAGGTGAAATCCATACTTCCGAAGCATAGGTGGACTGGACAACAAATAGCAACAAGCGGCTTGCTCAAGCAGTACAGCAGAATGCAAGGAAGGTTCCTGAATAGTAGAAGTTTCCATCAATAATGTGTGTAAAGAACTAAAAAACTTCCCGTAAAAGTAAAAAAAAACTAAAAGCACCATTCCGTAGCTTAATGCTAGATATACCTCATTTGAAATGCGGAAATACACACTTGACGCCTCCCTATACTGTCCTCTTGTTTTAAGCATTTCTGCCCACCAAAGGCCACATCTAGTAGCATTTCTCTGCCCAGATGGTCCAATTCTCTGCAAATATGAATAATGAATTACACCCTGAATGAAGAAGAGCAAGACCAAACGAGTGAAGCATAAAAGGATATTTGATAATTCAAACTATATAAACCAAAAAAAGGTCCTTATATTCAGTGTTCCCCAAGGCGGCTGCCTAGGCGCTAGGCGCCACCCTCCCACCTAGAAGACTGCCTAATCGGCGATTAGGCGCTAGGCACCGGTCTGCCACCCGACTAGCGCCTAGCGCCTTGGTGAACATTGCTTATATTGCTTTATAGTCCCTATAATCATGCAAATTGCAAAACATGCATCTCATTTCTTGAAACCGTAACTTCAAACTTTCCTTGATTATGCCACAAAGCCCACCCACCTACCCTCCCAAACAAATGAAGGGAAAAAGAAGGGGCCTTCTGTATATCTCATAATTTCACAAAAGAAAATACAAAGGCAAAATTCTAGCTTGGTTTGGCACGTCCCACTTTGGGCTCTTATTTATAATTTATCTGCTTTGATCCCACGTTTCTTCTAAACACAGCACAGGCACTTCATGTTTGAACAGTAGATACCAGAATATCCATAAGAAATTTAACATAAAACAGGATAAATTTAAATCAGTGTGGGATTCTGAGCAACCTGACTATGTCTCTGACATAGTGTAGGCTATTGCAAACAAGTCAAAAACCAAAAATGAAATCTGGCCTGAAACCAGTGACCAGTCCAAGAAGCCATTACACCTAATAGTATACTAACACCATCATCATAGACATCAATGTTTTACTGCTACTATTTGTATCAAATGGATCTACAGAAGTTCCAATGACAAACAATTTGTACAGCAAGTTCAATGACACATGATGCAAGAAGTCCCAAAAATTCACACAGGCCTCCTTGCTAGGTTGATACTTTCCTTGCTAAACAAGGTTTGTGTTGATTATTCATTGGACATCAGATGAACCTGAACTAGAATAGACAGGGAAAAATAATGCAAAATGGGATTTGAACTCTCTCTCTTTCTGTGTATGAAACAATGAGCAATAGAACAGAACAAAAATATTGTATCAATGGATCTAACATTTTAAGCAATGAGCATTTGCCCATGTGTGAAAACCTATAAGTGAATTTCTAAAATAAATACCAGATATGTACTGAAGGCATTTTCCATGCAATATTCAGCGTCCTTCCTTGACTGATCCAACATGAAATAGCAAAGTCCGTTCATCTCCTGCAAAAAGTGGAAACATATTATCATGGAGTGAATATCTAGTTGGATACTGGGACATCACAACACAATCTTATTTCATCACCCATCCAAAAGCAATTCAGCAACCCTGTGTAATGAATTTGGAAGCATATCATCTGATCTATCTACATGTAAGGCCTAGCCCCACATATGAGGGCAAGTATGGGTTTGGTACTTAGGTTGTCAATTATTTTTAGGCTAAAGAGCATCATCCTGTTTGATTGAAACAGCTAACCAGGAGGTCAAGGATATTCCTTTAAGATTTGCCATTCTAATTGCATTTACTTCAAACTAAAAAAATACATGCTATATGTATATCCAGGCAAAAAGTTATGCAAAACAAGCTAAAAAAAAGCCAAGCACCTGTACACCAGCAAAGCGCTTCCAAGCTTTATCAAGCTTATAATCTGTTGAGAGCAATCTGTAATTGGACAAAGCCAGCTCGTAGTCCCGTAACATGAAAGCATAATCACCAAGAACTCTGATCTGCGACTCTATGGAGGTGAATGTATACCTGTTCGGAAAATTAGTTTCACTGCAAATTACAAAAATTTATCCAGTGAAAAGTGTCAAGATGTCATAAATAACCACTTGCATTGGGCCATTTGCTGCTTCTTGGACATCGTCTCTCTTCCTCCACCACAAGTTCTTTATCTGATTTCTAAAGCCCTTTCTTGTTGTGGCTACCTAGAACAATATTGAATCTTGTTAAAACAGATTGAAAAACAATATATTTTTTTAATAACATACCTGCTGATTGAGTACACGAATCTTTTGCTCCATGTAGGGGATGATATGATTAGAAGCGAAATCTTGCATGAAATCCTTGATCTGACAAAGAAACAAGCTCAGCAATTAAGTATCTTGTATAGCTTGACTGCTAGCTAACGATGCATGCATGTAACACTAAACCCCAGAGGAAGAACTGAAGAACAATGATTTAGCACTAAGAAAGTAAGAGAAAATTTGATGTGGCCTCCTTGGCATCAGTGCCCATAAAAACCTTGAATCAACTGACTAACAAGTCGATTACTTCAATACTGACTGTAAAAAGCTCAATAGTCCTTCAACCCACCCAACAATACCCATATCAAACAGATGAGTTGTTAGGTATTGTAAAAAGTTAAGCAAAGTTTCATGACACTTTCTGTGCCCAGCAAAGCTTAATGGAGAAGCAGATCAGTTGATATTACACCAAATGCTGCAATACCTCATTCAAATCATCCATGTTAAGGCAACAGGTTCCTTCATGATTGTTGAAGCCATGAGCTTTCTGCATTTTGTCAAGAAAAGACTATAAGTGCATAGCATACCTGCTGAACTATGTAGACGTTACTGCAATTTCATCTTAAGTAATTTAGTGCACTCACATAAGGTAACCACGAATTGTCAGCATTACTATCATCTGCTTCTGTAGAAGAATTAATACACAACAATTTACAATCGTTCAAACCAAGGGTGCTCTTCATTTCCGCTAAGATGTTCACAGCTCTTAACATAAAAAGCAACACCGTCAACAAAAAAAATATGTATACAAAAGACATGAAAAATCAGCAATTGAACGATATAATAATAATAATAAAAAGAATGCAAGGAAACCAATTAATATCACACCATTCAAACAATATGCACTTTGCTTCACCAATGCAAGCAGTTAAGACATGAACTATGACCTTAAATGCATGTTCTAACTTCTAACTCATAAACATAACCCTAGCCCTAAACAGATATTCTAAATGGGGCTTAAATGTGAGGCTATGGCCCTGTTTTGGGCAGCTTAGCTACCTCCAGAAGCTGGCTTCTCTGAGAGGCTGGAAAGGAGGGGCTTCAGCTTTTTCTTACAAAGAGGGCTTAAAGTTCCCTGAGAAGCTAGGAAAGCAACACCCTGTTTCAGTTTTTAGGGAGCTTAAGCTTCCAGTGGCTTTTAAGCTTAAGCAGAAGCTCCCCTAAACAGGGCCTTAGCTGCCTTATGAGGATAGAACCCAAGTTGTCTATGGGCAGATTTTTTGGCTTACAAATCAAGTTCTCAAAAATGTAGGGAATTGGAACCTTATAAGCAGTATTCTAAATAGCAATAGGCAAGCGACAGCCCACCGTTAAGTGCCCACATGGTAAGTAGCTTGGTTTAACTATTACCAAAAAAGCATGCATATTGATTATATTATGGTATAGAGTTTGTGCTAAATACAACATGCATTAAAACAACAGAATACTTTAAGCATAATGGTCAACCTACCACTAACACTTACGTGGCTCAAGTGGACTTGATTCAGAACAATGCTACTAAGCTAATGTTCACCAAGAAACTTGACGGTTGAGCTAGTTTATTGAAGTATAAACTACCTTAAAATACATTGAGATAGGGATGTCAGTCTATCTACTTCAGTGAAGAGAAAGCAGTCCAAAAAAATGAACTATTATTTATGTAGGCATTTCAGGCTTTCTATTCACATTATTAACACAATCACGCAAACATGTTTTATAAATTCTGAAGTTGGTGGGATATGTAATACTAGCTACGATTTTTCATAGTTTATTCATTAATGCATAAGGGGGAGAGCATGTTCTCTATTATAAGAATGAGAGAAGAATAACACATCTCTTGTGGTCCATCTTGTTGGTCATGAAGTACAAGATAGTGCTTCAGAATCTGAGGATCCATTATGCCTTCGTTTAAAAGAGAAGGCAGCTGATTTGTGTTGAAGAGATCAACAAATTTGCTGATTTGCTCTTTGTCCTTTGATGATACAACTAAAAGACCTGTTAACAATAGTCAAAGTATGAGCAAGAACATATTGCACAAAAAAACCACCTAAGAACTGAAAGTGCCAAATCTTACAAGCCACAGGGTGGTCAAAGGTTTCATGCTCTGAAAACGAGTGCGTCCGCATTAGTTCTCTGTTGAACTTCTTAATCCACAATGGGCAGAACTCAGTTTCAGGCTCTGGAATTATAGCAAATAAGGAATAATACGTAGAATGGAATCAATAAACAGCAAACACTATTCTTACGATGGAGCCTCACAGATAAAATAATCAACTTAAGTAAGACATGACACGATCAAACAAACATTCATAAGGGACAAGCAAGACAACTGACAATTAGATACATCAGATGGAGGTGGACAGCATGTTGAAGAAACAAAGTTAGTGTTGACTATGTGTTCCCAGCAACCCAACAAAAATCCTTACTAACAAAGGCACACAGAGCACTGACCGACCATCACAAAACTTCCACGCCATTTACAGGCAATTGGAGCTATCCATATTACAGCAAGCATGCTCTCTATATGTGCTCACTCCATAAAGCTACTTCATTATTACAAAATAATCTCCTGAAATTTGGCTGCAACTATAACATTTGAAGGGAAGGTTGTGGCTCGTTAAACATCATACCTAGCTCACGGCTTACATGTTCCACTATTCTTCCTCTTAAAGGTTTCTAATGTTAAGATGATTGAAATTATTTGAACTAATCAACAGGACAACCATAAAGTCTCAACTATAGCCCCATTATTTTGCTCAATGTGAAAATATTCTTCATTGGTGAGGACATCAAAAGGTGAATTCATAGAAGCAGTGCAAGGGATCTCACTGCTAAGTACATCTTCAAGCTGTGGAGGTTCTGCAAGCAAATCCGTAAGAGCATTCTCGTTGGCCTTGGAAACCACCTGCTTAATCCTCTCATCCGCGACCTGTTCCCAAACAAGGAAGGCCATCATCAAACATTTCGGCAACAACAGGCTTCTAGGATACCAGTTGCAAGTCTACAACACATCCCAGAAGGTTCGAGAATCACCTCGCAGTCCTGCTTCCGGACGTCCGAAGCGTAAACCATTCGAATCTTAAACATCTGCAGCCTGTACGGCTGGTCACTCGCCGTCCGCACGGGCACTACTCAAGCACGCACACAGAGATAGAGAACTCTCCATCAGGTCACAGAACCGAATCAAACGAAATGCCACAAATATCACACACAATCAGCTGAAGCAAAGCATGGGAGGCTTATCACCGTCGATTTTTTTGAAGAGGGAGAACGGGGAGAGCATGTCGACGAAGCTGAGGCCGCTCTTGCGGCAAGCGGCCTCGGCGAGCGGGGTGGTCAGAACCATCACCACCGGGGTGATCTCCTCGAGGAGGAGCCGCCCCAGGTAGCTCCGGAGCGGATCCATCGCACCAAAACCCTAGCGGATCTAGCAGAGCCGGTCCGAGAAGCGGAGAAGGCGAATTGCCGGATGATCTGGGAGCGGGAGCGGCAGCGGAAGCTGCGGGTTCGAGAAGTGTGGCCCACCTTTGCCGGATCGGCGACGGCGAGGCGGTGGTGGTGGTGATCTGATCTGGGAGGGCGCGAGGTAGGGGAGAAGACGACTTGGCGTATCGGGCAATTGGCTGGAGTGGGATTCGCGGAGCGATGTAATGGGCTTCGTTTTCAAGGCCCGCAAGGCGCAACCCATTTAGGGCCTGCTTGGAAGTTTTGAAATTTTTTACAAGTGTAAAACTACTTGATTACATCCGAATTTATTTTTTTAAAAAAAAACTTCCGTATTTTATTTGGGTATTCCCCTTATAAATATTGCACATAAAATCAATTCAAACATTAAACATCAACTCAAGCATTAACTCAACTCAAAACATAACATGAAGCGTTCTAGTCATGCATAATCTGTCATTGCTTACATAATCGTTTCCATATCACAATTTTTTTATGTTAAATCACGAGAGATATAGACCATAGAGAGGATATAAGTTCTAAGAAAGATAAGAAGCAACAACACTCAGTAGCACAATGCAACGACAAAGCTAGTTCTTGGGTAGATATCCAATTCCAGACTACTACATCTCTAGACCACCAGTAAGCATCAGAACCATCGGCCCACCTGTGAAGTAGAAAAAAACAGCACACTAGTTCATGAACTCTAGATCATTTGGGCATGCTAGTTAACAGATCCAAGCATGAAAAATTAAGATAAAGGCAAACCAAGCCAAATATTCTTAACCAGATTAATATTCTCATGTCTATAAAATCACAACAAGCCAAATATTCTTGAACATATTAATATTCTCATCTACTGCATAAACAAGAGCAATCAGCAACATAAATTCCAATTAGAAACTTGAGCCCTTTGACCTATTGTCAGGAATGCTAGGGTAAAGTCAGAAAACAATCTTTCATAATGAAGTGTGTGAAATCCTTTTGCGTGTTCTGAAAAAACATAAACACGACAATTTTAAGCATACTAATTTACAGCTAGATAGCACAAACACAGACAACAGTACTTGTGAGTTTGGCTTGTTATGTTTTGAGTTGCTTGGTCAAATTCACAAAGTCAGTAATGCTCAATCCATTTGATTTTGGAATAGGAATTGCTGTGTTCATCAGAAATATAAACGGGATGTTCAATAAGCATTTAGGAATAGGAAAGAGGCAATTTAACTGTCACAAAACATTTGTCTTTCAACTGAAACTAACTGCATATGGAACTTAGCAAGATGGAAATTTTCATAAGATGGGTAGATTAAATACAAAGCCCACACAAGTTAAACATAATTGAATGCTAAGGACTAGTAAGCCGCACATGATGAAATGGAATCAACAAATCCTAAGGCCAAAATAGGAGGACTTACAAGGAGTCAAATTCCAAGCTTGTTTACTTCCTTCTTCAACCACAAACCACGAAGTCTTGGCTCATAGCATAGGAAGATCTCACGGTTTATTACATCCTTGAAAACATCGGAGGCATAGATCTTTACCTCATCGGACACATCACCCATCGCTTGTAACACTTCAAAACATCTTGAAATTGAGTACTCATTTCCTTGTTTTGAAGCTTGCTCCTTCATGCTAGCATGTTCTTTTCTGAATTCAAAATAAGCAGCCATTGTTTCTTCAATGCGTGGTGCCGATGTACCCTTTTGTTTCTTGGGTCTTCCTCTTTGTGCTCCAGCGCTCCCAGTTCTTGAATTTGGATAATCGTCACCTCCTCGTTCTTGTTGATTTGATTCATTATCTTCAACATCCAACTGCTCAGCATAGCGATTTTGAAGTTCATTCTCTACACTCCTTCCAATATCTTCCATTCTTTGACAAGAGTACATAGTGTTCTCTTCTTGATCTTGTATTCTCCAAATCTTGACTTTCAACTTCATGCATTCTTGGAGGAGAATTCATGTTGTCCTGTCTTTCCCCAATGCGAGCTCTTGAATCAAATCTTGCATCCCGTGAGTGTTTTGTAGTGATGCTTGCATCCCGTGAGTGTTTTCTAGTGATGCTTGTATTTGCAACATTAGATGGTTGACTAGAAGTGAAGCAATGTTTTTCTTCCGCAATTTGTCCTATTAAGACATCAAAGATGAGAGGATTATAGAATGGAATGCCAACTTAGATGCAACAAGCGATTATTACTCATTTCTAAACTCTAAAGTACTTTTGAAGCTAGTAGACAACACCCAATTCAGCATCCAATTCGTTAACAACCTTAGAACCAATTCGTTAAGAGCCAATGAATGAGAGAACTACAGAATGGATAATACCTTCATACAAGAGATCTAACGACTCAAACAATGGGAACTCTTGTTTTCATATCTTCTTAGCCTAGAGTCCTCCTACATAATGATAAAACAATTCAAGTATAAATAGAAAAATTCTAATTGGACACAAAGAAGATTCACAATTAAAGAAACAAGAAGCTTACCTCGATTATCTCATCCCATTTTTCAAATGTGGTGTTAATCATGGATGCATTTTGATTCCATGAGACACCACTACGATTGCGAATGGATCTAATTGCTTTGTAGTCTTTCTTCAATTGAGCCTCTTTATCTTGAATTTGAGTTTTAGAAAGTTTTGCTTCTGGAAAGAGTTTGTTGAAATCCTTCACAATCCTGTTCCAACCTTCTGAAGTCTATCCATTTTGACCACGATAGTGAGAAACATTGAACTCATGGAGTACATCAACCAATCCTTTTTCATACTTTGACGTCCACCTTGCTCTATTTGCCATAAAGCCTTAGATGAACCATAAACCACAAGGAACCGTAAATAGTATGAATAAATGGCAAATAAAACTACAGTGTTCGATTTATGACATAAGTACATTGTGACAATTAATAATTAGACAAGCAACATAAAGATGACAATTAATAATTAGACAAGAAACATAAAATTGTTCTGTTTTATTACAATGAGTACAAAAGTAAAAAAACAGAGATTTATCATAATTGCTAATGAGATCTCCTTTGCACTCTCCGCTTCCTACTTCTTTCATAATGTGCCCACATCTTCTTTGCAATGTCATCTCTCAAAGTATTACCCATGTTCCTTTCATTGTTTAATGGTACAACATCATCTCTGTATCGATCATCTCCACTAGGTAGATCCACAAATTTATCTGAAGAAATGCTCATTGTTTGATCACTTAACCATTTTCATCACCTTTATAGCTCCGGATTATATTATGCAACGTAGTTGTTACTGCTGGAATTTTCACTTGAGTTTCTATTGGGTAAAATGTTGCAACTTTTAAGACAGAAAATCGCATCTTTAGGATGCCAATAGCACGCTCTATATGGTTGCGTAGGCGGGCATGGCGAAGATTGAACAACTCCTTATAGTCCCTTGGTCGGCAATTGCCCTGTCCTTGTTCCTTAATGTGGTATGGGACTTCTCGATAAGGAGCAAGAAAGAATGGTGTGTTCGCATAGCCCCCATCAACCAGATAGTACTTGCCCCTAGGTACTCGAAATCCAGATTTAATGGCAGAATGTAACACCCCTGCATCTGATGCGGACCCTTCCCAACTAGTAGAAATATAAACAAAGTTCAAATCAAAGTCACAAGCAAGCATCACATTTTGGGAAAGAGTTCCTTTTCTATTTCGATATGGAGCTGCCTCACTATCTGTCATTGTGATAGGGACATAAGTACCATCTATTGCCCCTATACAGTTCTGCAAGAAACAAGACCTTATTACTAATTAAGGAATAAGATGAGAGGGTAAAAATTCCTAAATTATACTAACAGGGATTACATGTACCTCAAAGTAAGGCCAAAATTGTGGAGTTGATGATATTTTCCAATGAGTCTCAGTGGATGGAGGCTTGATAAATTCATAGGTCAATGAAGTGATCGCCTCAAAACATGCCCCAAGATGCTTATGTATAGTCTCAGGACTGTGCTGAAATCTATCGGTCAATGCTCGAAAACTGGCATTCCGTGCAAGCATATACATGAAAATGCCTAATTGCTCATCCACGGTGACACCTCTTGTGTTATGCAAAATATTTTTTGATCTAAGATAGTCTGAGAGTGTTTGGAAAATGTGGGGTTCCATTCGAAGATTTTCATAATATCGGCTTGGATGACCTTCAAGAAGTTCAGTAATATATTCCGCTCCAATAAGTTTTGATGTATGATATGGAGTTTTAGTTATGGTAGAAGCTGAATATGATGCAGGCAAAATAAGTAGCATCATATCGTCATCTTCCTATTCCTCGGATTCAGTAATAGTAAGGTCTTTCATATCAACTAGCACTCAAGAACCTTAAATTTTAAAAATGAAAAAACTGTCACTCAGTACAAAATGAAAAGTTGATAAACTAACATACCCGATTCATAGCTCAAGGAAAAAACAGTAGTCGGTAGAAAAAAAAGGAAAGAGCGATGGAAAAAAAAACACACAGAGACATACTACAGACTGGTATAATGATGCTTAGATAAGAGCACTAAAAAGCGATGCTTTTTCTTATGCAAATCATGGAACTATTTCATGTTGGTTGTTTTTCTCCTAGTGATGTTCATATGTTTATGTTCTGGACCGGTCCCTGTTTTAGATAACGCAACTTAGCATCTTCCGAGGAAAACAATCAATTAGTCAGCTAGATCACTGCAAATATCGAAACTTTCAAGGTTCCCATACTGATGTACCTTTTCTCTTATCTCTGGGCATAAATGTATCGATGAAGGGGAAAACAATACACCAGTACTAATCAGTTACTAAACAATTTGAAGGGGAAAACAAGAGTCCCAGCCCAGTGCGAGATCAACTCCAAATTTCCAAGAAAATAGTTAGCTAAGCATATTTACTAGGCTCACTCCCAACTTCTAGCAGTACCAGGTTCTCTATGCTAAATCCCACATACCAAATTCAAAAGAACGAAAAGGGATACAGCATGCACTGTCTTAAGCGGGAAGAAAAAACACCAGGAGAACTAGCAATCATGGTTCAAATATAGATGCCACAAGAAGAAACAGGGGAATTAAGTTTCAACAAGTGATACCTCAGAAAAGGCACATGCATGGACTATATGCTTGTGTTCAAATGAATGTAGCTCGTCGCCTGTCAGTGCATCCCATACTTTGCTGAAAAAAAAGAAGTCGGCATATCTATCAAACGAGGAAAAAAAAATCAAGTCGGCATATCTGAAAAAAGAAGGGCACGACACAGAAGAACAGCAAGTTAGTTGTGCATGCCTCTTTTTTCCGGATGAAGCTTTGCCTGCTTGACTTTTTGTTGCTATCCTGCTAGTAGTACAATCCAAATTGCATAGATCTTAAAGTAGCTGAGTACTCAAACAGCGAATGGCTGCAAATAAAAAAGATGTTCAAGTCAAGATTTTTATTCAGCCTTCAAACTTTTCTATGCCTACAAAGCACAATACAATGTATGATCTTTAATAAAAACGTTGCCTATGCAACTATGAGAAAAACATCACACTTGAACTATGTGTGGTTAATGACCTCTTATCATGAATACTATGAAGATCGGCAGCGTGCACTGGAGAATTTTATTCAATGTGGCAATTGGAAGAAAGCTTATACTATTTTCATGACATCTGTTGCTCATTCTCTTTTTCTGTCATGTAAGTTTCTCCTACAATCTACTAAACAAACAGATTTACAAATGACCCTTTTCAAATGTTTCACCTTCTTTCCTCTGCATAAATTTTCAACTGTACTTACTTCTACAAAACCTAATCAAATGAAGCTTCTTGAGAATTTCGTGCTATTTCTCTTCATTGTTCATTCATATGTTTGTTGAGGAGCTTTATCAATTTTGTCTTTATACATTGATAATATTATTTGTTTTCACTTCGAAGCGTCACATTGCATTGCGATTCGCACATCATCGAAGCTACGGATCTCACTAGTATCATCTCTTTCTGCTAAAGAACTTGATTAACAAATTTCTACAGGGCAACACAGGCAACTGGGAACCATGCCATGTATTCATCTTCTTTGGCTCATAAGTACTTCATATTGCTGCATCTGAATTGAATTTTTTTTAGGCAGACCGAATCAGTCTGCAGTTGGTAGGCCCAACCAATCAGGAATTAGCAACCGAAGAAATGAGCTGGTACCTAGACGATCTGGGTGGAGTGAGGAGAGGTGAGGCCGATGAAGTCGCCAAGGTGTCTTCTGAGCTCTCAACGTCGGACCGCCGTCGCCGTCGCTCTCAAGATGAACCTGGTGATTGGAGAGATGTGAGGCAACATAGCTACTGATTGATTCAAAATCGAATAGAGAGATGACGTAGGGACCTTGCCGTCGCGCTCGCCGTCGTCGCTATCGTCCTCGCTGTCGCCCTCGCTGTTGTCGAGATCGCCGCCGCCGCCGTCTTCTAGGGTTTGTCTCGAGTCGACGAGCGAGCGCTTCGTTCGCCGTTCGCAATACGCGTCGGAAAGAAAAAGTCTCCTCTGAAGCCAGCAAAAATTTTCCGTCCGATTTGGCCCAAACCAAGCGAAAAAATATTGGGCTACCAGTCTATCCAAGCACATTTTTTGAGCCCAGCATGAAAAATTTTTTGGGCCTGTAATTTACATCTGTTTTGGGCTAAAAACCGGACTTCCAAGCAGGCCCTTAAGCCTGGTTTGTTTAGACTTTTTTTATCAGTTTAAAGGTAAAAAAAATTAAATCCTAAATAAACAGTGGCTTTTGATATGGTTTTTCAAAAGTCATAAATCTCCGTATAACTAAAAGCCAAAAACCATCAAAAATATGCTTTTTTTGACTTGTTAAGGATACAGAACCTTATACTTCGGCGGCTTAAGTTCTTATTGCCAAGTACATTCTCTCTCCACTCACAAATAATTGTCAGTTTTGGACATCCACATAGTATCTAAAACATAATTTTAACTACTAATTTTTAATATAATATATTTATAAAACCAAATAAAATTGTAATATTATGAAAGTACTTTTCATAACAAATCTATGCATATGATTTTTATGTATCCAATTTAAATATTTAAAAAAATATTAACAATTAAAATTTTTAAAAGTTTGACTACACGCAAACTATCTGCGACGGGAACGAGTACATAGCAATGAACATTTGAGCCTTGCTGCACTGTCTCCGTTGTCCGTACTCACTTATCGAAGTCTCTTCTCCAATACACGTTCCTCAACAAAAAAAGGAAGTCCACAATATGATCATAATTCTTTTTTCTAATTACAGGTTAGTAAAAAGTACAATGATACAGACGCAATTTTGATAACAAATCTATTACAATAGTTTCCACGTGACAAATCTAATTATTTTCTTATATTAGTTCTAAATGTTTGGCTACTCAAAAAACGATTTGGGCATGACTGAAATGTAGGCAGATGCAAATCATAAATGATGGGTTGAATATTAGGGAAGGTTGTTCTTTATCAGGGGGTACATCTACAAGGATGCATGCATGATGCGCAGCTTTATATCCAAAATTCAATCTTCGTATACAGAAATGTTGCAACTGCTACAACTCCCAGGGAGAGAGAAGAAAGAACAAGGAACAGCGATACTCAATTAATCTACAATGTCCTACTGACAATAAAATGAAGATGGATCTTTTTCATGGTATGCCAAGCGCTGTCAAGCCAGGTAGTTGTAGATCTGGGGATTACTTCTGTCTCTCTCTAGGTACTCTCTATCGATTAAGCTCTCTATTCTTTTCTTCATATCCGCTGGCTTAATCGGGAACTTGAGCTGAAAGGAGGGAAGCCAATGAGACAATAAGGTCAGATTGTGACACAAGGAAAAGAATATAGGCAATCAAGTCAATATTCCGTGCATCACCTGCTGAAAAAGCTCAGTTATTAGAAGGGTGTGGCTGAGGGTTTTCCTTGTCTTCATTATTCGAACTATGGCGGCGTCAACCTGCATATAACCAAAAGAACATTGTCACATTACTCTCCGTGATCGCAATTCATCAAAGACATGATTGATACATTAGTTTCTGCATAGAACGAAGCAGCAATGATGTGTTGTTTAAGTGAAAAAAGACATGCACAACATATTAGTTAAGATAACAATGTAACTATATGTACCGAAAATTTTACCGCCCATTCAATACAGTTAAACCATCAGATGTTTCTGTTCGTAGGTTTAGACGGTTAAGGTACCTGATACTGACGATCCTGGAATACTCTCTCGGTGGTGCTAGTGTTTTCTTCTACTGTCTCCTTCATCTGAATTGCATTCACCTGGAAGTACACAACAGCACCTTAGTTAAGCTTGCTGACACCCTACCTCAAATAAACCACCCCCA
The DNA here is from genome assembly GCA_036346275.1 of Otatea glauca. Lineage (NCBI taxonomy): Eukaryota > Viridiplantae > Streptophyta > Magnoliopsida > Poales > Poaceae > Otatea > Otatea glauca. Next base: position 64,088,373 of record CM070716.1, on the reverse strand, counting down.
CCCCACACAAATTAAGGGAACAAATAGTACCTTTATGCGATAAAGGGGAGCACTAAATTCTTCATTAAACACAAATTCGTCCTTATCTTCTACATCTCGCCCTTTTGGCATCTGAAAATACAAATGACAACTAAACAAGCTGCATACTGAAAATAGGTCAAAGACAAAATAAAGGGCCACACCTTTTGAAGAAGCCGAACTTTACCGCATGCAAGTGATTGCAGCGTTCTTCTCAATTCTTTATCCTCAATTCCAGTCGAATCTTTGATGTCGAGAAAGCTTAGCTTTTGTGCGTCATTGAACAACATCAAAACCACACTCTAACAGAAGGAATAAAACAGTAAAGTCTTAATTATTGGTCTCAGCTAGTTACTGCTACGATAAGTCACTGAAAAAATGTGGAAAAATAATCCCACCTGAAATAATGACACTGCAAGTTCCTTTTTACCTTTTGGGAACTCTGCTTTTAAGACACAGTGACCCAACGAATTTTGCCACATCAGACGCCTTCCACTGTACTTACTCAAATAGAACTCTTTAAATATATCCTGTACAAACAGGAGAACCAAAGAATTAGATAAAATTTTCAGACAAGTTGGTGTAAATATTTACTGCCACAACACCTAGTCCCTAGAGACTAGCCCTTGACTAACCTGATAAACATTAAGTTCATGAGGGAGCTTCACATCCATTGGTGGGTAGGTCGGCCAATAGCTGCAATTCAACATATTTTATCAGTACTGCGTATATATGATAGCCAACATCAAGAGTTGCATGTTAGCATGCTCAGCAACCACAATAATCCATTGCATTCACATACCAGCAACATGCTATGGACTATGAAGCCCATGTATGAGTATTAGGTTTAGACAACTGCCATATTAACGGATCGTGCTTCTAAGAATGTGTGAATGTGACAAGGCAACTGTTACCTACCCTGTAGTAAGCACATGGACACTCATTTCAATGCCAGTTGGAAGCTTTGTCCTCGCCTGAGATGATTGCTTGAAAGAATCATTTATTTCTTTGGATAATTCAACGTCCTGAGAAAACCAGAGAGTACATTACATTTTACAGGAGTACTGAATCGATGCAAAAGAAAATGATGATACCCTGCATGCTACCAATAGATACAAGTATACAGGTTAACAACTCTAGAAATATATAGAAGACAAGTATTAGAAGAAGAAAGGATACTAGAAAAATCATCATAGTGATAAGAGCTATTGCTACCTTGAACATTCCCTCCAGTTTGTTGGTAAATTGACTTCCACACTCAGTTTTGAGCTGCAAACAGAAACGTGTTGCTCAAGTCACCCTATGTTGGATCACATGTAAAATGACACCCTCAGAAAAGAAAACATTACTTTTGTAATCATTGATTTTTCAGCATCTATTGATGCGCTCTTCCCCAGCAGCAACCTCTTAGCCAGATCCTTCTTGTAGAATGCCTCAAACACATCTTTCCCCTGTACATAATGAAAATACATTGCTTGTATTTACACTACAAAATAAAGTGAGTTTTTCATTTTAGGTTCACCGCCTTTAATTCTTAGTAAACACAAGTATTTTACATTATGTACTGGTAATTTTCAAGGGGCTTCACTTATCCTAGAAGCCTCATAAGGTAGGCCTAGGCCAATCTAAGAATTCGATCTAGTGCCACCCTGTTTTGGAAGGCCCAAACCTATAGCATCTTTCGGGGTTAAGGTTAAACCCTCCCTAACAGGTTATCCACAAACCCATAAGTTGTTTTTCCTAATATGGTCACGATATGCAAAGGAAGTTTACTACTAGATATTGATCAAGAAAAAATATAGTTGTATCAAATAGCTTAGTGACTTACTTGTATAAACCGGAACAGAACCAAGACTTTATCGAGTATTCCCTCCAGCTCTTCTTCTGAAGTACCTTTATTTCCAGCTCGAAGTTTCTCATCGAGAAACTTCGCAATCAATTCAGCAGGGCGATTCTGTTGTTAGGGAAAAGGGTATGAGCCAAGCTTGCAATAAATACATAGGGAAAGAAAAATTACAGGTTAAATAAGTTGTTTACTCAATTCCAACAACAGTCACCCAAATGTACACCAACATATCCGAAATATAAGAATCATGCTTTCTGTCTATCAGATCTTTCAACTGACTCGAACATGACAGGAAACCAACATAAAACATGGTGTACTAGTAGTGTACAGCGCACCTTGTTAAAGCAATAGCTAGCATCAACATGTGGAAAATCAAGGAATGGCAGTGTTTAGCAAGCTGTGAAAGAAAATACAGTCTTTGAGATACATCTCCAACCCTCTCTTTTTTTTTTCTTTTTTTTTTTGCAAAAGCTATCAAAGAACAGCAGTATGAAGATATTTTTCATGACGAATATCACCAACAAAATTTATATGACCAATCTAAATATATAGTTACGAAGATATTTTTGGTAAAAAAAACTCTGACCGAAAGCTTCCCAAGATAACGAAAGGGAGTAATAAATATTTAAAACAAACAAATTAGAGGAAGAAAACAAGCACCGAAGGACTTTTATGGAAAGTACTACATCAAACTACTACTACTTTTACAAGGAGATATCCTCTTAGTCAGGGTTCACAAAACCGGCGAAAACCGTTCGAAAACCGCGGTTTTCGTGCGTACCGCTGCGGTTCGAAATCAAAAACCGTTCGGTAAACCGGTCCATTAAAAAAAAATTCAAAAAATTTAAAAATTTTGAAAAAAAAAATATGCGCTCGGTTTTTCGTCAAAAAACGCTCACGAAAACCGTTTTACGATGAACATTCAATTGGCAGCGGTTTTTCTATTTTTTTTGGAATTTTTCAAAAAAATTTGATTTCCTAACACTTCGGTTTTTTATTGTTTTCGAGCGGTTTTTGCGGTTTTCGTACCGCGAATTTCGAAATTCGGTTTTGTGAACCCTGCTCTTAGTACTCAGTAAAGATCAAAAATATAGTCAAGCAGCATGATAAAATATGGCCCACCTGGCGTAGATTGATAAGATGCTCGAATGACTCTTTTATGTTGTTGGAGAAAGCTTCGTTTTTGGCAAAACTTTCTTCCAATATGTTATCAAGAGATGCCTTGAATTCCAGAAGAAAGGGAACCAATTCTTTGTCCTTTTCTTCATCCATGATAATGCCCTGACCTGTGCCCCGGATATATGAACTAAGCGCTTGCTTTAGCAACTCAATGGCATCAACCCTCTGGAAAAGGGTGTACATCCTCGAGAGGTCCTTTACACGATTTGCTTCCATAAGCACTGTGAATCCCTGAGCGACACACCAAATATACACACCCACACAAAAAGAAAAGAAATCCATGATTGAAGCAGCCGCAAAACTAAATTAGTTGCCCAACTAATACAATACTTTGATAAGGTAAACGTCATTAATGATTTATTGATCTCATGGTCAACAAGGACAATACACTATCATGCTTGTTCAGGCACATAACAGGTCTTGCAATTGTAAGAGCAGACGCTCACCTTCTCAAGAATTGTGGATGTGTGTCTCTGTAGCAATTGTTTTTCTGTAGTTGCTATAAGTGGCCTCCTTGTGTTAGCTTCCAAATACAGAATACACCTTTCATGTTCTTCTTGCAACCTTGACTGCATATTTCATGTGCAATACCATCGGTTGCATGCTATACCAGACTTGGATAGTTCTATATGAACATAGTACATGGAGAATAAAAGAAATATATCATACCTCCACATGCTTCAGATAGTCTGGAATATCACACTGTTGCAAATATTTGACACCTTCAGTAGCATAAAATTCAGAGGTGCATTCGAGGAACGGCTTTTCGAAACTCTCAGAATACATTCCAAGAGCAGTAAACATCTTCAGAAGATGACTAAGCAATGTCCTATCTATTGCTTCACCAAGCCTGATCAGGAAACAAGGGTCATTGAACAAACAATTTTCTGGTTAATAGAACTATGAATATTAGATGACACTGATCCTTTAAGTTCACAATTACAAGTACATAAAATGGATCAGATACAAAAACTATGACTCCGAGCTACAATATCACACAATATAATTACAGCCCTGTATGCATATAACAGATGAAATAACCACAATTTTCTCAAGTGAAATGAATTTTTTTTACTAATTACCCTTTGGTGCATAATATTCAATACATTGCATTTTTTAAGTCTGACTAAATAAAGTACATTTTTTCAATTGCCTGTTCAAATCAGATACTATACTATAGTAAAAACAGGATCTCCAAAAGAATCCCAATTGAATTCGAATATGAAAAATGGTCTAAAATTTTCCACATTAGTATGTGGAGAAAGGCATAGTACATTCAGTAACAATTTTGAACCTCCACCCAAACAGATATTTTGTATGAATTCGGATCACAATCAAATAGGTCTAAGCAAATAGACCACACATTTGTTAATATGAAGGGTGCTGAAGCTTGAGCAACATATGGGTCATCAAGTATTGCAACATTCGAGAGTACACAGAGTTCAGAAGAAAGTAAGGATGGGGTCCCCGCCGCGGGGGGGGGGGGGATACAAATATGAAGTATTCATGTTTTTCACTTGCAATGATAGCAGTTAGAATCATGACAGATCATAGGATTGTAAAATCCAACAGGAGTAGCATGATCCAGAATTCCAGATTGGCCACAGGATTGAAAGATTGCCGGATCATGCTTAGGATTAGTCGAAAAACATTATACTACTGTAATACTATTGCCGATTTGATCAGTTTGATTTAAGTTATTTTTAAGTTAAAATAGACAAATGAAATCAAACATAAAATTGATCGTGCAGGACTACAGTTAGTACTAACAAATTATAGCATGCTGTGCATATTACTTAAGAGCAGGCATACCTCTCGCTCTCAATCAACCTGAGAAGACCAGTAACAGTTTTGTGTTCTATCTCCGGAGAGAGTGATAGATGCTTGCGGAATAGCTGCAACCCCATATCCCATACTGAACAGATATTTGCAACATTCTTGACATATTTTACGTCAAGAAGTAAAGCAATACCGCGAATAATCAACATCTGATCACAAAAATCTTGCCATGTTTTTTGCACCAGAGACAAAAAAACAACCAAGTCTGGACTTTGACCCACTAATGCTGATATTTTTGCTGATATGTGTATTTCATATTCTTTCTTGATGCGTTCGTATAGATTTGCCCCTAGCTTGTGCAGACAAAGATCACCAGCAGCCTACAGTGAAGAAAAAAAGTACCAACTTCTTAATAACTAATGTGGGAGCATCAAACCTTATGATGTAAGCAACAGAAAAATAACCTGATAAAGTTTCTCAACATCACAGGAAAGCTTCTGCTTGAGAAATATAGCTGTAATAGCATCCTTCAAAATTGCCCATGTATCCTCCTCAAAGTTCGTTGGCAATTTTGGCTGACCTAATACATGAAAAACAGATGGGATGATAATAAATAAACCATAAAAGGTTGCAACAAAAAAAATCTAATCCAGATGAAACTAAATTGATGGTGCTTATACGAACTAAAAAATGCAGAAAGAACATCCCAAAAAGGGCCCAAGAGCCTCTTATAGTCTTATCTTAGAAAGTCCATCTAATAAATTTGCAGGTTAATTATGAGTTTGGTAGTGAGCAGTGACTGTTGCAGATATTATAAATGATATGGGAAATGGATAGATATTGAGGCTGAAGAAACACAACAACATCCATGGTGCAGAGGCGAACTTTTAGCTTTCTCTTGATAGTTTAAAAAAGATGAGATCTCGTTTGAAAATATTGGATATGCCAAGCATAGCTTCTAATAAATGCTGACAGTCACACCCAACACAGCTTTATAGTGACAAATTGCAAGCAACCTAGCTAGAATCCAGCTCACATAGTGTGATACAACCAAGCAAGGAGCAGAAATAAACGGGAAGCATACAATTATACCCAAGTTCACTCGTCAAATGCGTCAAGAACAACAAAAGTGTCACATTTACTACAGAATATCCCTAGCATAAAATTACGGTTTACACCCATCAAAGCAAGCCCATATAAACAAACAACTACCAGGAATTTTACATACACGAGCATGTACAGAGCAACTAAAAGCATGGTACTAGTGCACAAAACCTTAAATTCTCCTAGCAATCACCAATTTTTTTCAAAAACAGTGTGCAGATCTAGCTAATTCCCTTGTGACAAGCAACAACATACCTAAGCACGCCAATTAAGAGAAAAACAGCACTGGGAGATTAGTTCGCAAAAACAACTGACAGTCGCTGCTGCAATCCCTTGCTACTACCGGAATTTAATCTTACCTTCACATGCAAAGTAACAGTATGTAGCTACCCAGCAAAGTGAACTAGTAAGTAGTAACACTAACAGAAACAATAGAATACACCCCTCAATTGCTACTACAAGCCCCTCGGTGATAACTAGTCACACGCACAGCGAGCAATTCCAGAGAGAGAGAGGGAGAGAGGCACCTATTTTGATGCGAAGGGGCTTGCGGGTGGCGGCGGCTGAGGGCTGGGGGAGCGTGGCCTTCTTCCGGAAGAGGTTGGCGGCGACTCCCGAGGGGGCCGATGCGCTGGGAGCGGGGATCTCATCCTGATCGGCGAGCACCATCTCCGCGTCCTCCTCGCCGTTGGTGCGGCCACCGCTACGAGCGGCGACGGCCGCCACCGCGGGGTCCAGGTGGAGCCCGTTCTTCTCGGTGGGCCCGGCGGAGGAGGAGGCTGCTGGAAGCTTGGCCTTCTTCATGTGCGGCGTCGCGGGGAGGTGGGGGAGGAGGCGGAGGAGAAGGGCCGCTTGGGGGCGGTGGCGTGGGGGTGAGACATGAATCAGATGCCGTAGGGCATGGCGCGGTGGCGGCGGCGGCGGCGATGCGGGGGGTGGGGCGGTGCGGTGGCCGGCGCGAGGGTTTTGGGGCGAGCCGACGGGGAGGAGGTGCGGAGGGGAGCAGGGACCAGAGAACCAGCGACAGATATCGGGTTGGGGGAGGAGGGTTTCGCCTTCCTTTTCCTTTTTCCTTTGCTTTTATCTTTTTTATTTCTTTTTTTAGGTGGGATTTGGGATGGTGTAGGCGTGCAAACGTGGATCTGGAGCAGGATTCACGAAACCGCATACTGCTGAGGTTCGAATTAAAAAAACCGTTCGGTAAACCGATCTATTTAAAAAAAAATTAAAAATTTTAAAAATTTTGAAAAAATTTATGCGCTCGGTTTTTGCCAAAAACTGCGGTTTTCGTCAAAAACCGTTTTGCGATGAACATCTAGTTGGCAGCGGTTTTTCGCGAAAAACCACGGTTTTTCTATTTTTTTTAATTTTTCAGAAAAAAATTGATTTATTAACCCTTCGGTTTTTGGGCGGATTTTCAAGCGGTTTTTGCGATTTTCGTACCGCGAATTTCGAAATTCGGTTTTGTGAACCCTGATCTGGAGTTCGATGCAACCCAATTACCGGATCATCCAATCTTGTCTGAATTTCGAATTTCCAGTGGTAGTGAAAAATAGTTCAAAAATCGTGAAAATCGAACGGTATGGAAATTCAAACTATTTTGAAATTTTGTCAAACCGGCGAGCGAATTTCATGGTTTTTAAGTGAAAACTGCCGAAAACCGAAGACAATTCAAAAATGGGGAAAAAATAAAAAATTCGGGAAAAATTGCAAAAAAATGTGTAAATTTTGTAAAAATCCAATGAATGCCAAAAAATAGGGAAAATGTAAAAACCTAGATAATCGACCGCGGCGTGCCACGCCGCGACCGCGGCTCCCCACGCGAGCAAATCGAGAAAACGTGTGACTGCCGCTCCCTACGCGAGCAAATCGAGGAAACATGCGAAACGGTTGAAAGGATACAATCTACGATTTCTTTGGAACGGAAGGTCCACCTCGGGAAAAAGGAAAACGGAAAAAAAGACCTAAAATATTTTTTTACCAGAAAAGGACCTAAACAGAATTTTGTTTTTCCGAAAAAGGGCTTACACGTAATGCTAAAAAATGCAAAAAGGACCTAAATGCAATGTATATTTTTTCCCAAAAAAAAGATCTAAACGTATTTTTTTCCCAAAAAGGACCTAAACGTATTTTTAATTTTCCGAAAAAGACCCGAGCGCAATGCCTAAAAATGCATAAAGGACCTAAATGTAATATATATTCTTTTTCCAAAAAAAGGATCTAATCGTATTTTTTCCCGAAAAAGGACCTAAACGTATTTTCTTTTGGAAAAAGGACCTAAGCGTAATTTTTTTTCGCGGCTCGGCTTGAGCCACGAGCGGGCTCAAATGAACCACAACCCGGGAATTCTTCGACCTTTAATGAAGGTATGATGTGAAAAAAAGTACAAAAAAACACACAAAAAAATCCGGCATGATCTCTCCTAAATATGTAAAAATTTCAACATTACCTTTGCTATATTTTAGACAATTGCAAGTTGTAAATTAGATATTTAGCAATAATATGTTAACAAATAATCTTTCATTTCAATAATACTCAAATATCAATCAAACAAGTGCAAAAATAGCCATTTACATAATCACAAATCAATGTTATTCACAATTTCACTACTATTCACATATCAATACCATTAACATTTTAATACCTTTCATTTGAAGTTATGGAGTAGGCATAGCTTCGTCGTTCTTCCATTGTCACACAAATGCCATTTCGACCTACATGAACGGAAATGTTAGTGAAAAATTGAGTTGCAATGAAATAAAACATACAAATGAAATATTACCTTTGGGGCTACGAGTAGTATTATTGTGTGTACACTTTGTTGGCCATGTTGTATTCCTCGGTGTATATTAAGGCCAATCCTCGTGTAGCTAGCAACTCTGCCTTGTAATCGTGCCAGCTTTGCCCCGTTAATATACTTTGTCGTTTGCCATTGTTAATACAACATGGCACAAAATTCAAGGGCATACCACTCGTAGACCCATTGAATGAGAGGTTGTGCATGAGCAACGGAGATGGTGTAGTCATAACTGCCATATGAGCCATAGCTCCCTTACATCTCGGCGACGCCATAGGAGCTAGAGCTATCTTGTGGTGCGTCATTTCCCTTCCCTCCAGTAGTCGTCCTCTGTGATTGGGGAGTGCTATGGTCTCTGTCCTGTGTTGCATGAGTGAACTACGACTCCCCTGTAAATTCGATGGGACGCTCCTCTTCTGATTGGTGTGTGGGAGGTATGGAGGCATAGCGACCGGAGTCACCGCCATCGGTGTCCGTCTTGGAGCTGCTACCATTGGACTCTTGAAATGGCGGGCTCCGACGATCCCCACTCTCAGTAGAGTCATCACACTCCCTACATAATGCGGTTCATCTGCGGGATGCTTCCCCTTTCCTTTGGAGGATGCCATCCTTTTTCTTGTATCCCTTCTCGGCACTGATTGGTGCTTCCTCTTCCCTGTATGAGTGCCCCCGACTGCCCTGTTTAACCATTCAGAGATGCTTCCAACCTTTGTCCTTTCTTAACACAGCAGGGTGAATCGGATCTGTCACAAGCTATGATGGGAGAGGGCTGACACTCACTGTATCCTCCTCATCAAGTAATGGGTCATCGTTGAACCTTCCCTTTTTCATCCACTGTCGGATCGGGTTTGCATCGTCGCATAGTGTTATCTCCATAAGCCGTTGGAATGGATCGTCTTCATCTGAGCGCCTTTGATTTTCTGTGCCTTGAATTCGAAGCCGAAGGTTGTAGTTAACGTACATCAGCTTAGTAGTTTCCTGTATGACAAGCGGTTGCGGATTTTTGTGTGGATGAATGCAAATGTACTCCAATTGCGCTCACATTCGCAAGAAGATGCGCATTGCGACATGAGATGTACGGTAACTACTAAAGGATGGGTGTTTTCGAACCGAACATATCCCACCAATGTGCTGCAAATTAACGAATAAAATAGTAAATACCGACGAGAGTACCATTACATTTAAGACGGTTTAAGGAAAATACTAGGGGATGTTTTGCTATCTTGTGCCATCTTTGTAACTAGAGCAGTTGAGAACGATCCAGCCTTCCTTCTGAAAACATCGACGTTGTGAAGAGCTTGCGCGACGTTTTTAATATCATCAGCAAGCACTTCAAAGGCATCCCAGAGATTTAGCAAGAAAGTGCTATTCGTGCCGCAAGCGTAGGCAGTCCAGGGGTTTAAGGCGGCAGCTGAATGAAGTGAAACGAAGCATGTCAGTACAAGTATGTAACATATATGCAACTGCAAGATACTGTGTTCTAGGGAAGAATGTATTACTGGCATTCATATAAGTGTGGTGCGTTAAGGCGTCCATTCTTTGATTCACCACGTTCATGTACATCCCCTTTGTTGCTGGAGACTTATAGAACAAACTATCGTACTCCTATCGCAAAATGGTGTACTGTAGAATTGTCTTGCTCAATATAGGCACCCTATCCGGATTGGTGAATCGCAGAAAGGTGTACAACGGTTCCACCGACTTGACAACAGATAGAAGATTATCCCACCAGTCCAAGCTCGAGAGACAGCCATACACGTACCTCCCCTCGGTGTTATTAGCAAAGCGAGAGCTTACAAATTCTTCGGCATCCATCCATTGCATGAACTTGTCCTTGCGTCAAAAGAAACTGTCCAAGAATATGTAGTTAGTACCGAAACGAGTTGCATTCCACTTGATCAACTCGCCTCTAATATATTTCATCATAGCACGAAGCTTGGAATGGTTGTATATCCATCGAGATATTTTCCTTGTACTCTCAATGACTGAGGCATGATCAGGGAACTCTCCAATCTCTTTTAGCATCAAATTAATAGTGTGGGCCACACAAGACTGACACACGATGTTGCGGTGCTGTCGTGCGATGAGTTTGCATGTCTTCTTGTAGTTGGCACCATTATCCGTGATAATCTGTACCACATTTGTCGGACCCACCTCGTCAACCAATGAATATATTTCTTGCGTGAGTAAACAAAACCAAGTAAATCCATTACGTGATGCGTACATTAATTAAATTGTAGAAGAGGACAAATGAAACCATGTACCTTGTGCAAGTACGAGGCATCCTGAGATAGGCCCGTAGCATCGACGTACTTGTGGAAGAACATAGTGCCGTTGGAGTAAATCATGAAGTTAATTATACTCATGCGTATCGGCCCTGTCCAAGAATCACACATGATTGTTACTCCGTACGTAGGCCATTGCTGCTTGAACTTTGCGAAGCTCTCCTTTATATCTTCTTCATTGGCGTCTAAATATTTTTCATCTATATCTCGACCACTCGGGGATGGGACACCCTCGCCTGCAAATGAAACATAGTATAAAAATGTTAGCTATGAATCGATGTGCAATTGAACAAACATTTTAAATCTCACTTACCGTATTTTTGTGTTTCCCTCGTGACGCTAACAAAGTATGGACTATCTGTTTTCCGCCCCGCGATAGCAGCAGTGTGAAAAATTTTAGCCCACACCGAGCCAATGGCCTACTTCGCACTCTTCCCCTTTTCTGTCCACTAATGGGTGTCAATCCTTGGTTGCACGGGGCCACGGCCCATACCAACGTTGTAATCCCTCACCGCCAGTGGTCTTTCTCATTGCGAGGAGCTCAGAAACATCTTCGACAACAGATTGTCACGATCTCCTCCAGCCCCCTTGGAGGAGCCACTACCACCACCATGCTCATACCTGCCCGGCTTCTACATTTTGCCTCAGCCCTAGAGGCAGCTATGGCATGCTGGAGTTGGTCTTTCTCATCAGCATCACCCATGTACTCTGACTATACACTTCACCTCGGTGGGGAATCTCCAACTGCTCCTTTCCTCGACCTCTCCTCTCGCTTGTCCTTCTTCTTATCCCTTGTCCTGTCTAGGTCACACTGAAAGTACTTTGCGAACTTCTACAGGAACTTTACTACAATGGACGATACTTGTACCGTGCCCTGCCAAGTGCTGCTTCAATCGGGTTGCACCACCTCCTTTCTTCTCTTTAAGATAGTGCTTGCATCGAAATCCATCAATGAACTTCTCGACGTGCTCCCACACCACGTCGACATGGTCTATCATCTGCTAATAGAAAACAATAAAAATAAGCATACATACAAATATCGCTACTTTAACAAATAGTACTATTTGCGGGTGTCATCCATTGCTACTAAATACAATTCAACAAATATTGCTACTAAATATAATTGAACAAATATTGCTACTACATATACTTCAACAAATATTGCTACTAAATATAATTGAACAAATGTTGTTACTACATATACTTTAACAAATATTGCTACTAAATAAAATTGAACAAATATTGCTACCACATATATTTCGACAAATATTGGTACTAGATATAATTGAACAAATATTGCTACTAAATATAATTGAACAAATATTGGTACTAGATATAATTGAACAAATATTGCTACTAAATATAATTGAACAAATATTGCTAGTACATATACTTCAACCAATATTGCTACTAAATATAATTGAACAAATATTGCTACTACATATACTTCAACAAATATTGCTACAAAATATTGCTACTTGACATAATTGAACAAATATTGCTACTTCATAGCCCTCAACAAATATTGCTACTTGACATACTTGGACAAATATGGCTACTACATATAATTGAACAAATGTTGATACTACAATATATTGAAGTAAATATTGCTACTTGGCATACTCGAACAAATATTCATAATAAAAATTTGTGAACAAATAAATAGTGACCATTTCATCACGCACACAGTGAGAGTATCATCATGAAGTTAATATTGCTACTACAAGTGAACACATATGCATCAACAACACATAGATATTAGCTGCAACAACCGAGCGGTTTTATATAAAACTGAGCAAATTTCGTTGCAAACCGAGCGAAAATTGAACCCAAATTGTGAATTTTGCTAACGCATTCGAAATTGGACGAGAGCTCAAAAAAACCGCTCAAACCGAACGGTTTTCGCGACTTATCGAGTGAAAATCGAGGGTCGACTGGCGGTTTGACTCTGGGCGACAGCGATGCTCTCAGCAATGGAGTGGAGTGGGGAAAGTAGGGGAGTCAGTGGCGTTCTAGAGCGACTGAGGACGGCTTCGCAGCACTTGAGCCATCCCGGGTGGGTCGGCCAGTCGGAGTGGCTTAGCCTGTGGGCTGAAAGCCCACATGCCACCTTTTCTTTTTGCTTTTTTCTATTTTCTAGATTTTGAATGGCTCAAAAAGTCTCCAAACTTTGTTTTTTCAAAAAAAATACAACAGAGGCTATAAAGCAATTAATACTAATTTTAGGCATTTTTTGGATACATTTTTCTAATTTTTCTGAAAATTTTGAATTTGAATTTAAACTCAATCGATAAACCGACCGGTTTCTTTTCTTGAACCGGAGCGGTATGGGTGAAAACCGTGGTTTTTGAGTAGTAAACCGTGGTTTGTGCAACCCTGCTTGTGAGTACTTATCTATGTTGTACAAAAGTTAACTACAAAGTTTCTATTTTAGTCATCTATGAAGTCAATACAAAGTATTCTTATCCGCAGTTACACTTTACATGTTGATTGACTAGTAAAATATGTTTGCATTGCAAAGAATTCTCCATCGACGGACACATCTCTCATGTTGATTGTCATTTTTTACCCAGCAAAATTAGAACCAAATTAGATTTGGCCTAGTTTATTGATATTGTTGGTGTAGTGTGAATCGCATTGGCAAATTGAACCATTTGCTAGACCACACCCAAAATTGCCAATCCAGCTAGCTTCACTTTTATTTCAATCAATTTGAATCCAAGCATATTGACAGCCTTTTGCCAAGCTAATATACATAGTTTGCTTGAAAATACTAGCTTGTATGTGCAAAAGCTTACTTTTTAGAACATCCTTGTTGCTAACTTTCGAATGCAAAGGCACACGTGTATCTAGCAAGTTTGCTACTTTAGAATTATTTGGATAGAAGCCGCACCTTTTCTTTTCCTAAAGTGTTGTCACACTTTTTAAAAATAGCTACAACAGGTTTAACAAACTTTGGGACAAAATTCTTCTGTGACAAATAAGACAAGGCACTAAGAAAGTACAGTGACTACAATTGCACGTCATAGTTGTGACTAGTTGTGTGAAGAACGATCTGCTCCACCGATTAATCGATGATGGTGGCTAACAGTCACAAATAGTATAATTAAATTACTATTAGTGTCGTCAAATGAATAATCAGTTGTTTTCGTATTAATCTTTTTTCGTTTAATCACGAAAAAAGCTTATTATTACCCACTAATTATAATAAATTAGTTTATAATTAATCTTTTTCTGTTTAATCACGAAAAAAACTTATTGTTACCCACTAATTACAATAAATTAGTTCATAACGTTATGTAATGTTGTTCATACTAGGTACCATATGGATGAAGCATAAACAATGAAATGTAAAACATGAAAAATGATGTTTTGTAATTTCACAAAACTACATGTTTCTTGTATAAACTATCATAAAACTATATGTTTTAGCTTCTATTTCACAAAACTACATATTTTAGGAGAATATATATCACAAAAGTATAGTTTTTACAATTGGTCGTTTCTTGTAACGGTCTAACAGTGTGTGCCCACATGACAGCCTCACGCTCGAGTGAAACAGGAAATAGGGGGTGTGAGGCTGCTATGTGAGCTCACACAGTCAAACCCGTTATAAGTAATGGTAAATTATAAAACATGTAGTTTTGCTACACATGTTCTCCTAAAATATATAGTTTTGCGACACAAGTTCTGCTATGTGGAAAATCATTGATTCTTCCCCAGGCACTAATTGGAAGGGGAAAATGTGCAGTGCAGTTGGTCTTAGTTGAATTAATGTAATAGTGTAGCACTGCATGGCCCCAACAACTGGTAAGTAGCCTACAATTCTACAAGAGTGGTCTATCAATAAGTTTTATTCTTTTAATTAATGACTCTGCAAGGCCATTTTGTGTATGGACATGATGTACTAAATGCTCTACATTAATGCCCAGAGTCATAGAATAATCATCAAATGCTTTTGAGGTAAACTCGTCGGTATTGTCTATTCGAATAGTCTTAATTATTTCATCTAAGAAGGAGGCTTTTAATTTAACAATTTGTGATTAATTTAGCAAAAGCATGATTTCAAGTAAATAAGAGGCATAGATGGGACCATCTAGTAGAAGCATCTATCAGGATGTAAAGTATCTAAAGGGGCCCGACAAAGGCTAGATAGGTCTACAGATATCACCTTGAATTCTATCGAGGAAACTCGGTGATTCTTCCCTAACTTTCATATAGGAGGGTCTAGTTACGAGCTTCCCTTTAGCACAAGCAAGATATAAAAAGTATTCAGGTCTAAGGAAGTCTGTAGTTTACATATTATAGTTAGCAGAATTATTAATGATTTTTCTCATCTTATTCAACCATGATGACTCAATCGATCATGCCAGATCTTAAAAAGTCGTGAGTTTTTAAGTATTGTTTTCATCGCAACAAATCCTTTAGGTTTTATTTATATAGTATAATCCTGAGGAGAAGGAAGGAAGCTTTTCAACCACGCGTTTATTGCATCTGTTAAACATGGTCATAAGTATGTATTCCGTACCATCCTCATTTTCCGTCTCCATGTGGAAACCATTCAAATAAATGTCTGTAAAACTTAATAGGGAGAACTATGAGGGCCCTTCATGTGCCAACAATGAGGGTATCACTACCCGCGTTAGTCACAATATTTTAAATTTTCTTAGTCAAAGTCTAAAAATACTTAGTTTTTCTAAGAATTAAATTGGTGGTGCAATTGTCTACAAGACATATTTCCTCCTCCACCATTGGATTATATGTTGTTCTATATTAAACGTATGCTTTTAGCATTAAAACAAGAGTAAATTTCACAAAACTATAGATTTGTTATACAAACTATCAGTAAACTACAGATTTAAACTTGTATTGCACAAAACTATAGATTTTAGAAGAACTTATCTCACAAAACTATAGGTTTCTTGTACAAACAATCATAAAACTACAGATTTTAGCTTCTATTTCACAAAACTACATACTTTAGGAAAATTTGTATCACAAAACTATAGGTTTTAGAAGAATTTGCTTCACAAAACTACAGGTTTTAGAATTGACCATTAACAGGTCTGACAATGTGGGCCCATATGGCAATTTCACACGCCCTAATTTCCCGTTTCACTCAAGTGTGAGGTTGTCATGTGTGTCTAAACTGTCAAACCCATTACAAGAAACGATTAATTTTAAAGCATGTAGCTTTGTGATAAAAGTTCTCCTAAAATCTGTAGTTTTGTGAAATAGAAATTAAAATATGTAGTTTTCTGATAATTTGTATAAGAAACATATAGTTTTGTGAAACAAGTTCTTGTAAAATCTGTAGTTTTGTGAAATAAAAGCTAAAATCTGCAGTTTTCTGATAGTTTGACCTACAGGGTTTATATGGGGAGGTGTGCGGCATACGAGCCCAAACACCTCTCTCTTGTTCAGAGAGACTAACTCTGCAGTGATTGCCTTCTTCCCAATCTAGCCTTTTTTTGCACTCTGCGAGAGATGCAGGCTCGGGATCATGATCAATGATCGAGGCAATCTTCTTTGCAAAGTATGCATCAACGTTGGCTGTTGCTCTATTCAGGGATTCTCCTGTTATTATGAAGTTTATGGCCATTTCTTCATGGGGTGCTTCATGCACTTCTACTTGCTCTTCGCTGCTATTCCCTATCGCAGGAGCAAGTTCCTTTAGCTTTTCATCGCCTATGTGTGCGCACACATTATTTTCGGCGGCTTCCTGCAGTGGAAGATTCAAGTCTGGGATTGCCTTTCCAGTTGGCTTCTTTCCAGTGCCAGGTCTCAACTGGCTCCCCTTCTTTCCTTAGGGTATTTTCGTGATTGGTTGTGGTAAGTCCTCTTGCCCAGTTTTCTCCAGACGTCTCCGGGTACTTTGGGTTTGAAGAGCCAGATTTCCTGTTCTTTTTCTTTGAGGCCTCTGAACAGGATGAGGGATACCTTATGCTTTCTTTGGTATTTCCACCCTCTCTAGTGCATTTCTTGTGGGTACATGCGACTTAACCACGCCCTTCAGATCACAAAAATGATCAGGCAGTTCATTTGCTAAATTCTGCAAATCAATTATCTTCTGGACTACTTGATTTGCTTCATTAGTGCGGGGGTCATGCGCGGGGATTCCAGTGGAATGCCATATGATTTCCCGACATTTTTCATCCAAAAGTTGATTTCCTCCCCCTAATGACGGGAAACGATCCTCGTCAAAAATGCAATCAGCGAATCGGGCAAGTCTCCAGTCATGGGTTCCAAATACCTGATTATGGATGCACTCTCATAACCAACGTATATCCCAGACTTGCGGAGAGGGCCCATTGCAGTCCGCTGTGGGGTGGTATAGGAACATATACCATACAACCAAATTTTCTTAGATAGGAGATTTTCGGGATGACCCCGTGCACCAGTTGCATAAGGGAATGGATGTTGCAGGTCGAAGGTCTGAAATTGATGAGAGCTGCTGTGTGCAGGACTGCGTGTCCCCAACAAGTGTTGGGCAAGTTACAACTCTGCAAAAGCGGTCTGGCAATGAATTTAATCCTCTTTATCAGTGCTTCAGCTAGTCCATTCTGCGTATAAACATACGGTACAGAGTGCTCAACTGCTATCCCTGTTGCAGTGCAATAATCATCAAATGCCTTTGAAGTAAATTCTCCGGCATTGTCCATTCTGATGGACTTCACGCGATGATCAAGGAAAACATTCTTAATTATGATCTGCGAGATCAGCTTTGCAAAAGCATGGTTTCTTGTTGACAATAAACATACATGCAACCATTTCGAGGAAGTAGGGGTGAAAACGGTATCGGTAATTCTCGGAATTCCGGAAACCGTTTCCGGAATTTTTCGACCGGATGTGTCGGTTTCGGTAATTTTCGGAATCGGAATCGGTAATTTTTGTCGAAAACGATAACGGTAACGGTTTTGATAGGTTCCGACCGTTTCCTTCGGTATCTGGAAAAAATCGGTAAATTTCGTCGGTAATTACCGGAATTATTCCAGCCCATAAATCACAAATACACTCGTTCAAGCTCACAGCCCATAATTAAGGCCCACAGCCTATAATTAAAAACCCTAAAGAAGTAGATCGATCACGGGGCGGTGGCGTCCCTCCGCCTCCGCGCCTCCCGAAGCTTCGAGTTCACGCCCCGCCGCCATGCCCGCCGCGCCCTCTGCGCGTCCGTCCGTCCGCGCCCGCCCCTCGCGTCGTCGCCCCTCTGCGGCTCCACGCTGCCGTCGGCCGTCCGCCTCCGCGGCTCCGCGCCGCCAGCGTCGTCGCGTCGACCGGCCGTCAGCTTGTCCGCGCTGTCTGCGCCTCGCCTCTCCGCGCCGTCGCGCCTCGAGCCCTCCGCCCCTCGCGTCGACCCTCCTCCCGTCCGCGCCTCCGAGCCCTCCGTCGACCCTCACTTCTGCGGCTCCGCACCCCTCCCGGTTCGGCTCCGCTCCCTCGCCCCTTCGCGCCGTCCGTGGCTGTGGCTCTGCTATTGGTGTTCCAGGCTTCCAGCGCTGGTAGTAGACAGTAGTCTCAGCCTCAGTTCTCTGATAGTCTGATTCTCTCAGTAATTTGATTAGTATTTTTGTTCTGTAATTTGATGCTCATCAATGATCCTGTATGCAATTGCTCTAGTACATGCATGTTTTACTTATTTACTAGACAAAAATGTCTGCAGATCTACCTTGTACTAAGACAAAAATGTCAGCACATCTACCTTTAACTTACTATTGTGTTAGTTTCACTTGGTAATTGTTTTGTTTGTTTCACTTGGTAATTGTTTTGTTTGGCTTCCATTGCAGTCTTGAAGACAACAGATTATTCACTTAGCCAATAGTTTTGTATGGCTTCACAATAGATTATTCAGGTTAACTAACACATGCTGGTTTTGTTTTTCCTAGAAGTATCACTCTTCTGGATTGCATCACTCCTGTCGAGATCAAGAGAGAGATGAACATCACTTCCATAGCTGGTTTCCTTTAGTAAGAATTTGTGATATATGAACTTAAGGGCCTGTTTGTTTTAGCTTTTGATTCTAGATTCTGGTCCCAAAAGCAGAATCAGAAACAAACAGCCTGATTCTAGAATCCGATTCTCACAATCCACCCCACCCATATACACTAGAATCTACAATCCACTTCATATGTGCTTTTGGATTCTAGCTTTTGGAGAATCAGCTTCTCAAAAACCACAATCCAGAATCAGCTTTTAGAGAATCCAAAGCTGAAACAAACAGGCCCTAATTGCCATGGGTCAGTTTCTTGCCGACAGCATTGATTTCTTGTAGTAGACTTGTAATTTGGAACATTGTATGTTTGCTGAAGTAAATAGAACTTTCATTTCTAAATGGAGTACCCACTTCAGTAAAACAGAAAGGAATATTGGGCATGTTTTGATGGTTGTTGATCATTAAACCCAAAATTTGTCTTTGCCATACAAAAGACAGCCTAGCCCATTTGTAATTATAATGTTGGCCATGAATATACTTTTTGTGCTCAGGAATCGGAAATGTCACAACTGATCTGCTGTTAACATAACCTTTGTAAGAAGAGACTTAAATCATTGTATGCCTATGAAAGAAATATTATCATTGTACAAATCTAGCACATCATCTTGGTTTTTACAATTTCATTGTATGATTCTGTTTGGGATATTGTGACATGGTTGTGTCACTTGTATTTTGTATTCTCGTCGCATTCATGGGTCATGGCTGGTTTTGATTGTTCTCGTCTCTTTTTCTAGCTCTTGAGTGATACAGTGATACACTAATACTACATGGCCAGTGGCAGCGAGAAGCCAACGTGTTCACCTCTACGGAAGCGCATGTTGCTGGAGCCGCCAGGGGTAACAGCGCCTTGTGATGCCCCTGCTGTTGAACCTCAGAGTCAGAGCTACACCTCGCCGGATGCAATCACCCATGTGCGGGCATGAGTCGTGCCAGAATCTGGTGTATCGCATCATCCGCAACACCTGCACTAACATTGGACACATCGGGTACAAATCCAGAACAAGCAATTAATTTGGATGGGGATGGTGAAGCTGATGATGATAGGGAGCATCCCTCAAAGCAGCCAAAGAAGTCCACTTCAGATGTTTGGCAATATTTCGAGAAGTACACGGTTGTAGCGGAGGAGAATGGCAAACCTGTTAAGCAACTTTGGGCCAAGTGCAAATTTAAGGGCTGCAAAAACAAGACCAGCAAAGGCAGGGCTGAAAGCCATAGAGGAACAACAGGGTTTTGGTCTCATTTGAAGCATTATCATAGCATTGTGAAGGGCCAGCAACAACTCAAATCAGAAAAAGATCATGAGAAAGGTATATCTGTTGTTCAGCCATATAAATATGATGAAGCAGCTAGTTTGAGGAAGTTTTATATTGCTATTATCATGCATGAGTACCCATTTAATATTGCAGAGCATGAATACTTTGTGGATTTTATTAAATCCTTGAGACCTAGCTTTCCTATAAAGTCTCGTGTCACTATTAGGAAAGAAATAATGGATCTCTACTTGCAAGAAAAGGATATGTTGTATAAATATTTCAAAACCCTTGATTGCCGCTTGAGTGCTACTATGGATATGTGGACATCAAATCAGAATAAAGGGTACATGTGTGTCACCGTACATTGGGTAGATGATGAATGGCAAATCAGGACGAATTATCAATTTCTTTCATGTTCCGGTTGGCACACCGGTGAGAATATGTCTCTTACCCTCGTTCATGTTTGTTGAAATGGTTCATAGAGAAGAAAATGTTCTCTTTGACTCTAGACAATGCTGCTGCAAATGAAGTTGCTATCAAGGATGTCATTCTAGAGCTCAAGAAGCACAATCCTTTAATCTGTGATGGTCTGTTTTTTCATATTAGATGTGCTAATCATATTTTAAACTTGGTTGCTAAAGATGGTATGAGTGTGATAGCATCATCTATTCGAATATTAAAGCATTTGTGCTAGCTGTCAAGGGTCTCCATTGCAGTGGGAGGAGTTCCAAAAGTGTGCTCTTGAATGTGATATAGACACAAAGGTTGGGTCATCACTTGATGTTCCTACTAGGTGGAACTCAACGTATGCCATGTTGAGGATGCCCTATATTACAGGCCCGCTTTGAGAGGCTTGTGTCATATGAACGTCGCAGATATGAGAAAATTTCACCTTCCTCTGCAGAATGGGATATGGCAAAGTCTCTTTTACCATGCTTGAGAAAGTTCTTTGATTTGACTGAACTATTTTCTGGTACATTGTATCCAACTGCCAACTTATTTTTTTAGAGGTTTTTGTGAGATTAAGTTGTTGCTTACTGATTGGTGCCATAGTAGTGATCTCACTATTTATAAGATGGCAAACACTATGATGGTAAAGTTTGACAAGTACTGAAAGAAGTCCAATATTTCTCTTGCTGTGGCTAGTGTCCTTGATCCTAGGTACAAGAGGAAAATTGTAGAATTTTACTTGAAGAAGTTGTACCCATATTCCTATCAAGCTGAACTTGATAAATGTAATGATGTTATGAATAAGATGTATCAATGCTATGCTTCCAACGCACCCTCAACTTCAAAGAACCGCACTTGAGCCAAAGATCGCTAGCTGATATGTTTTTGAATAGTGTAGATGGTGAACTTGATAGCTTCATATTTGATGCCCAAGGAGATGATGATTGTATTGACACAAGTGACTTAGAGAAATACTTGGCAGACCCATTGTTAAAGGTTGCTAAAGGTAATCACCACACATTTGACATATTAGCATGGTGGAAAGTCCACAAAGATGAATATCCTATCATGTGGCGGCTAGCTCGTGATGTCTTGGCTATGCAAGTGTCAACAGTGAGCTTCGAATCGCTTTTAGTGCTTTGGTGGCGTGTACTTGATCCATATCGTACTCGCCTTGACCCTAGCATGGTAGAAGCACTTGTTTGCACCAAGGATTGATAGCCGAGCAAGAAAAGGTTATAGTCCGAACTTATACTTGTTCAAAATTCTATTAGTGATTACTCCTTTACTAATGCACCGATGGTTCTTTATATTCCCGTGTTGTAAGAGTGTTCCTTCCGTGGTTTGTGATCCGGACGATCTCGAGGCTATTGCTAGTAATCTTTCTCTTGAGTTAATTTCTCTTCATTTTCTATTCTCATTTGTGCACAAAATATTAGCTGTAGTTTAACTACATATTGCTCTAAAAAAATCTGCAGGATGAAGATCTAGATGATGATGAAGATGGACCTGAGGTCCAGCTGTAAGTTGGTTGTTTGTTTGGTGATATTGAAGGAAGAAACTGAAACTATATGAATCTATGACTATGAATATGATGATGTATTTTGTCTTGTACTGGTTTCTTTCTTCTCGTGTATGAATTGTGAACTATGAACTATTGAACTGTGATGTATTATTTGATATGAGATATTGAGACTATCTTATGCAATGTGATGTAAAGACTCGTGTGGAGACAATCTTATGCTATGTATGCCTGTATGGAATCATTGGAATGTGTGATATCGTCAACTGTAAATGCTTGTGAGGTATTGCTTTTAAGTTCTATGTGAATCTGTTGCTTAATGCTTTAATGTATGTCTGTATGTAAGTGCTATGTGAATCTGTTTCTTAATGCTTTAAGCCTTTAATGTATGCTTGTATGTAAGTGCTATGTGATGTTGCTTAATGCTTATGCGGTTATGCGTTATGAGATATTGATCTTTTAGACTAGTTATACTATTGTATACATTTACATTGTTAATGTATATTCATCATAAATTTGTGAATATTTATTTATTACTAATTTCTATGTGGATGTACGATTTGTGTGAATTTTTTGAAGTCAATTGGTGGTGCATGTCGTTACGATGTTACCGATCTCTTTTTTCGGATTCCGATCGTTACCGATATATATTTTGTATCGAATTTTCGTTTCCGATATTTCCGAATTACCGATGCCGTTTCCGTTTCCGTAGTTATCGATTCCGGTATCGTTTCCGAGGAAAAATATGAAAACAAAAATGGTTTCAGTGTTTTCCGACCGTTTTCGACCGTTTTCATCCCTACGAGGAAGCATCGATGAGCACCATAAAGTACCGAAATAGCCTTGAAAAGGGCTGAATCGGGCCGCAAATATCCCCCTAGATGCGTTCCAGGAATGCAGGGATTTCACTTTGCACTTTCATGACAGAGGGTGTAATTATTAATTTCCCGGTGGCACATGCAGGGCACACAAAATCTTCATGATTCGGGAAATTTTTAACATTGATGCCATGACCTTGTGAGTTATTCACTGTATTTCTCATCATTCTAAGACCAGGATGACCTAATCTACAATGTCATAAAGAAAATAACTCAGACCTTCTAAAGATAGTCTTCAAGGAAGTATACACTTCGGGTGCATGAATATTCGTGTAGTACAACCCCAGATTCATATGAGGACATTTTTCTAATACCATTTTTCCACATACCGCGTGCTTCACAATGCACAAGTATTCTTTACCATTTTCTTTATTGGTTTCTATGTGAAAACCATTGGCGCGGATGTCTTTGAAACTTAAGAGAGTGCGCGTTGATTCAGGGTACAAAAGAGCTTCTTCAATTACCAAAGTTGTACCCATAGGCAATATAATAGTGGTTCTTCCTGAGCCTATTACATATGAATCGCTTCCTGCGATCGTAGTAATCTTTCCAACGTTCTTCGTGATCGACCGGAAGTATTTGGACTCTCTTAAGATGGTATTTGTTGTGCCATTATCAACAATGCATATCTCTTCCATTTGGGCGCTACACGATTTCTAAAATGGAAAATAATTCCAATCAAACAGTGGCAAAATAATTCAAACATTGTTTGTAAATTAAAGAATACTGGAATAAAGAATAAATTGCATATTTATTCATGAGAGAAGTATGCTCTTCTAAAGCTTACAATTCATTATTCAAAAGAAATTGCTAACAACCATAATCTAAAAGAAAAAATATGATTCATGCATTAAACAGAATCTGTAAAATATGCAATAATTACTACTTCTATATCATCGACAGAAGTTTTCTCTTCATTTGCCATAAGATTGGCTGCAGCATCGACGTCCAGGCTATTCTGTGAGGATGAGACAAGTGGGGTATCTTCATCCATGGCATCATTATCACCAACCTTGGCGAAGTGCGCCTCTGCTGGGGCGTTTTCTTTTGCCTTCTTCTTAGCCTGATATGTGTTGGTCACTTCTTTGGATTTCCGACATATCTTTGACCAGTGTCCCCAAGTGCCACACTTGAAGCACGTTTGGTTCTGCTGTCTATACGGCTTAGCGTGCGCCTTTTCCTTGTCATCCTTCTTCACTAGGGCTTTGGACTTTCCCTTGGCCTGAAACCTCTCTTTTCCACCCTACTTACCCTTCTTTTTATGAGTGAGATTTTTCACCTTATAGCTGTTGGCATTGACTTCTGTGCCAATGCCTCTTCCAGATGGCTGTGAGACGAAGTTCTTGCATAGAACATCATCTTGTGACTCCTCAACTTGCATGACATCAATCAGTTCGCTATACTCCTTGTATGCGTCCTGACGATAGCTGCGTGCACTCTGGATAGCATTTGGGTGGAAGGTGGAGAGAGTCTTTTCAATTTCTCCTCGTCAGTGATCTTCTTGCCATATAGGGAGAGATTGGTACAAATTCTGTGCAAGACAGAATTGTACTCGGCCACTGTTCTGTAGTCTGCAAACCTCAGGCGGACCCAATCTTACTGTGCTTGGGGCAAGATGGTGTACTTGAGCTTGTCGAACTGCTTCTGAAGTGTAGTCCAAAGCTCAAGTGCACTCTAATCAGCCATGTATTCATTCTTCAGTGGCTGAGAGCTGGTGCCTGAGGAATTGCAACGCTTGATCGTTCTGCTCGGCGGTAGGTTGCGCGTCCTGCGAGGACCCTAGACCAATCGCAGCACGGAGCTTCTTGCCCCCAAGAACGATCTTCACGTCCGATGCCCAAGTGAGGTAGTTCTGACCGTGCGGGGCCAGTTCTTCAAACTCACGATTCACGATGCCGAACATCTGTATGATTTCAAAATTCCAACATTAGATTACTGCGTGTAATCTAATAGAAAATTGGTTGCAAAAAACATAAAATGCAGAAAATAAATTTCCATGCATTTCCAGTATACTAAATAAAACAATGAATTCAAAATTCATAAAGAATATTCATAAATGCAGAGAATAAAGCTAGAAAAATTAAAAACAGAGCCATTTAATTTTCTGGAATTTTCTAGCAATTTTCCAAAAAAAATTCTGCTATATTTCCCCCTTTCTTTTCTTCCTTTTTTTTCTTTCTTTCCCTGCCGAATGGCCTTTGGGTCGCGCCCTTTTTTTTCGTTTTGGCCTCTTGGGCCTTCCAGCCCATAAATACGGCGGCTAGGGTTGGAAACCCTAGCCGTCAACCTTCCCACGCACACACCCGCCGCCGCCCCTCGCGCCTTCTTCCACGCGTGCATTGTTTTTTCTTCCTGGCGTGGTGCCACTGTCTCGGGCGCATCGCCACGCCACGCGACGGCGGCGGCGGCGGCGGCGGCCGGCGGCGCGGCGGTGGTGGCATGGCTTCGGTGAGCAAAGGCACCGCGGAAGCGTGACGATGGCGGTCGGAGAAGCCATTCGCGCGCGGAGCGGAGGTCGGCGGCGGGCGGCCACGGAAATCGAGGCGACGGCCGGCGGCGTGGCGAGCACAAATGGTGGCAAGGCTTGTGCCGCGGAGTGGCCGGCGGCGTGGCGACGCCGGGCGCAAGAACCTAGGCGGCGGCGGCGGTGGCCGGGCTTCGCCGTGACGCGGAACCGAGACGGCCAGAGATGCTACACGCGGCGCCGGCGACTTCGTGTCGTCTTGCGCGAACCGAGGTGGCGATCGACGGTGGTCGGGCTTCGCCGCGAACGCGGAACCGAGGTGGTGGCGGCGCGCGAACACGGCCGAGGCGGCCGGGCCGAGGCGGCGGCGGGCGACGAGCGCGCGACTACCGGCCGGGCGGCACTGAGGCGGCGTCGCACGCGGGCGCGAAGGCCGAGGCGACGGCGTTTTTCTTCTTTAGATGAATAGTAAATGTAAACAGTAAAAAACGATCTGTATTGTAGATTCATGTCGTTGTAGCTTCTTTCCACGTGACGGACAGTACCAAATGCGTAGGTTAGATGTATGCATAGAATCAACAAGCGTTTAGATTCAATCGCCGATTCTCACCTTTTCTTACCTTTTCAATCCGTTCGCCGGTAGAGCTTCGTGCTGATAACGTGTTAAGGAACCTCGCTATCGAGTAGTCCGGGGTTCTCGAACAGATCTGAATTGGAGAACAGAGAGACAAGAGAGACACAGGTTTAGGAGGAACTGCGAGAGAATACTTTATTGCTTCTGATTTCTTGTACAATGGGGGACCCCTTCTCCTTATATAGTAGTCGCCTAGGATTTCGGCTAAGGGAGCATCGTGGACCTTCATGGGCCACGTGGTTACCCAACATATACTTCATAGCGTTCCTGACAAATCGATTATTTATAACCTAAAGACCAGCTATCTCGCTAAGGAAGCACTATTTGTATGTGGTATACAAACTGCCCTCCCGAAAATAGCTGCTCTGAAAAACAAGTATGCTATTTTACCGAGTTCAGAACCTATTGATGATGTATGTAGGCCCCTATCGCAGTCCCATTAGCTACTTTTCAATACCGGTGCTTTGTTCCACCGATATGTGCCTCTATTAATAACATATATAGATTGTGTTCGCTGTCCCATCGTTTGCTCTTTAGTGTCAATGCCATGTACTTTACATGTTTGGCCTTCACTAACTAAATCCTTGTTCTACGATCGTTAGACTCTTCGGATGCCCTATCCATGATTCTACTATATATGATATAGCCATTCATTAAGTTCATGTTTGCCTTGCCCTTTCCACGGCGTAGTTTTGCAGCTATGCAAACATGAGATTAGATGGACCGATCACTCACCGATCCAAAATCAGGTTGTTGACGCTACAGTCCCTGAAATCTATAATCTAACATGCATGATGTTTTGGTAAACACACTTCCCCCCTTGACCTTAGCTGCTGCAACTTACGTATATTCTCAAGAGTGCTACACTCTTTGTTTGTTAATACTTGTAGATCTATATCTGCAGGGGAACATCTACACCATGAACATCGCTATCAAGAGCCTTGCTCCAGAGCATTCATGATGGTATCTAGGATGTTCTACCTACAAGAGGACGGTCATGAAGGGGAAGCTTATATATGACCTAGATGTGGCATCACAATATCCGACGTACGGTGCCCTTTTATTCTCTTTATATTAATCTATTTTTTTATATACTGCTTGAATGTTAGAGATCAGTCCTCATGTTTATTATGATATGTTTCGAGTCACAGTGCATGGTATCAACCCATGTGACATTAACCAACTAGCGAAAGTGGTAGAGTTCATTTTCCTTGCTGAAGTAACACATGAACCGATTGGTTCCCCAGTGCCACAAATAACAAGCCTCTATGGGAGGCAGTATAATCTAAAAGTGTCTGTCACACGACAGGCCCCATAGCAAATTAGGATATCAAACCAAGTTGATTCCATGTCGGCACTCCTGCTTCCCTCGACGTCCACCTCTGGCAGTAAACAGGTGGAGCATGGAACTAATACTGCTGCGGTTGATTACACCTGTTCAGACCAAAGTGTGATACCCCGCAAGTGCTATCCCTACCATGGTCGGCATTGCTGATCCAACGAAGATTCATCTAACTGCCTTTGCACACTGTGAGCTCTCGGTTAGCTCTCAAGAACATCTACGCTCACCTAGCTCTAAAAAGGATAGACAGTTCAATAGCATTGCGATATTACCTCGCCTCCGGCTGCCTTAGTACACCAAGCTCCGAAACTTTCGCATCTGACCAGGTCTATTCTTAAATCCTAACTTTAGTCTCATAGTTATAGGTATTACTACCTACATGTACATTTCATCACACAGGAAATATCTGATACTTAGGATCTTTTGTTTTTTAGTAGTTTTTCCACATTATTTATGCCTAGTCTTTGCGAAATAATTTTTATCGCAAGCAGCAATGAATAGCTAGCACCGTTTCTGTTCATACCCAAACATTTACCACGCCTCATGTTTTCCCCATACTCAGATAGTAATATATTGCAGTTTTCTTTACATCGAGTGCACAATGTTCTTCGATTTTACGCATTTAGAACATATGCTCCTCTAAACTTTTTTCTGATACTAACGGCTGACAGGAAGGCAGCACAGCCCCTGCTGCTGTTCCTAATTAAGGAACACCACCATTAACTGAGGTTAACACCCTTAATCGTGTAAATTTACAAAGCGAATAGCATTTCATAGCCCATCTCATAACCTGCAGATGCTCCCGGAACTAGAGCCTAAACTCAAACGGGCACTATACACCGCCGACAACGATTTTCCTAGTTCCGAAAGCAACACAAGGTTATACTTTTTATGAATGTTTACGCATGCATTATTGTTATGGTCACTTAGGATACAATACTAACATGTTGTTCTCATGAAAACAAGCGCTTCGAACGTTATCCAAGAAAAGCCGTCGGTAAAGAGAGAGCTATTTCCGCACGGAGGAACTGATTAACAGCAAAACAAAAAAGGTATCTCATATATATCGCAGACCGCAGTCCTTACAGTTACCTATAGTTAGGCCTAACATTTTCTATAGCAACTCACCCAGGCAGCTACTCCTTAGATAAAAAGGGGTGGGGATGGCAACGCACGACGCTTTCCTATGGTTGTCAGCCAAGACTATGCTCAACGTGTTTTGTGCACCGGTTCTATAATATAGTGCCATGAGGACACTACCAGTCCTGAACATATTTCGTTATGTACCAGGCTTTCAAATACCTAGCTCTGCTTATTACGTCCCTTACCATCTGGACCAGAAAAAGTATATATAATCGTGATCCTTTTGATCCCTGTTCAGAATTAACGCTGTGTATCGCAGCGACGCTCCCTAATTAGACATAGATCTTGCCTTTGGCTCCTCCTAACTTCGCCTGCATATTCATTTGTTGTAGGTATGCTTAGCAAACTATCAGGACAGCGTGCTTACATAAGTTCGTTATTGTGCAATATGGTAATGCAATTATAGCTCCCGTATTTTACATCTCTTTGCTTCGATTTGGCAGCGCATATCGTAATCGTCGATCTTTCGTTATCCATCCGATATTATGACGTGTTTCACGTTTTGCCAAGCCAATATTGCCACGACGTCTCTAAAAAATTTAGTAGTTCCTACCACACGGTTCGACCACAGAGCCCACCTAGATTTATCAACTTGCCAACAAACCTATCCCACACGGACATAGCTATACGAACGTTTACATGTCATACATATGCACTGTCACCGAACAAAACCGTTGCTCTGCTCTACACGCTGTCGCAATTGATCATGTTTTTTCCCGCCTTTCGCCGTACATGCATGCGCCAGTAGATCTGCTTACCGTTCCCAACCCTATGCAATACGGTGTGGTGTAGCATGCAGCTCGCCCTAGTATATATTGATACCAAAACTTTCTTCATTTTGCAGATTGAAGCGTGTCTGTACTGGAACCTTTCTTAGAGAAAATCATCATACGATGCCTTGGATTGCCTGGCTCTCTCTATTGAGTAATACGATCCACATTTTCAAATAGTATGTGTGCTACTTTCAAATTATCAAAATAGATTATGAATATTTCAGAACCTTGTATGCCATAAATACGATCATTCATGGGACACATGTATATGTAAAATTATAAATTTTCGATATATACATTTGTAATTCATTTCAACATTTCCTCCGTAAAATTTAAAATTTAAACATGTCACAAGAATCTACAAATGCCGGAATGGCCACGGCCCACAGATCCAGTTATCCGAAATTGAAAGGCTAACTGCAACCCAAACTAAAACAAATAGGCAATAGCAAATTCTTTTTCCTTGCATTTATGTTAGAACAACCCATCGCTAGACAACACCAGGAAAAAGCACTAACCCTAGCTGTATTCAAAAGATTAAAGAAATTTTATTTTTTTTATCGAGTTAATCATATTTTGCTAACCTGGACACCACGAATACTAAAAATGACTAAAAAAAGCCTAGAATGTTGTTGCTGTCTATATGATCGGTAGAATTAGCGCACTGTCATGGCAGTCGAGGTGTAGGAACCCGGCCATGACCCTGTTGGTTTTCATCGATAAATTGCTCTAACCTCCTCCATGAAACCTTGATCTTTTTCCTAAATACACACACCACCTTTTCAACAAACAGCTAGTGTGCACGGACATATAATTTGATTGTAACACATAATTAGTCAAGAGAGCAGCCCATATCAGAATTTGAAGATCGGAGGATCCTACCATTCTGTAGGGTGATCTGTGATGGCAGGAGCTCAGGCAACCACTCCTTTGGAGGCCATTCTAGAGACGGTCACCTGACGCTATTTCATCTTGGACACAGCACTCGTGAGGTTCCCCTACTTGCGATCCAATACTACAACCCGTAAACCACATTACTGCAATATATTATAGCACTGAGTGATCCTAAAATTACAAAAGGGTATCAAGTAATCAACCTCACACTGTCCTTGGTGAGAAGGGGAAGGTGGAGGAGGATATATATCCATTAAAGAAAATTTTAAGGATATGTAAGAATGTGATTCACTAAGGCATTGTATCAAACAGGTGGTGCGCAAACTGCGAGGAGCGATGATGGCCGAGAATGTGCACGTAGTAACTCCTTGCCAAGCCTAGGGTTTGTAGAGGAGCGCCACCAGCGTCCCAAGGTGAAGCCACAATCCTCCAATCTGCACCAAACCTCGACCAATAACCCCAAAGGATGGACTCCATCTTACAACCATTGCATGTATAACCACATAGCTCCTCCTTGAAGGAATCATGGAAGAAAGGATTCATCTCAAAGGAGTTGCTCCTGGTCTTGGACCTTCAGAACGCCCTGGCGTCCGCTGATTCTGGCTCGCTCGGTCGGCCTGTGCGCCATCACCATTTCCTGAGAAAGCACATCGGCGAGCCGACGCGGCAGGGGAGGGCCGGACGGAGCGAGTGATTCGAGTCGCACTCGAAGGCGAACGGCCTCCAGCGCAGCAGGGGAGGCGGCGGACGGGCCTTCAGCGAAGCGCACACAAGCGACGAAACTCACGGATACACCAAGCGCTTACCTGAGGCACGGAATGAAGGGGGAGTCTCCAGTCGACAACGACGAAGGCCGGTCGAAGAGGGCGAGGGCGCGCGGCGAAGCAGCAAGGGGACCGACAGGGGGCGACCGGACGGAGCAAGCGACGAGGGGAGGAACGGACGGTCGGAGCGAGAGGCGAACGTGGCGCGTCGACGGAGCGCGCGAGAAGAGGCCGCGTGTGGAACACGTGACGTACGGAGCGCGCGAGAAGGTGTAGGAGGACGAGGGGCTTGGAATCGACGACGCTCAAAGATCCATCGATAGGGAATGCAGCGCAAGGATCGAGCGGCTGGCGGGGCCGAAGGCACAGAACAACGTGCATTTTCGAAGAAAAAAAACGTGGAAGGACTTGTGCGCCATATTGAAATTTCCTAAGGCCTTTTTCGCAAAGAAGCTGACATGGCAGTGGCCGTTGGCCGGCAATTCCAGGCGCTATAAGTATAAGCTAGATGCGTGGGCGCGGCGCACGTCGCGCCAGCCGCTACATGTAAAAATCGTACGAAACTTCAGGGGTCTTTTCGCAAAAACCAGGTGCCAAAACGGGCCTAGAAGTAATTTTAGATTTTCTGAAGGGGTCTTTTCGAAAAAAGCAGACTCAAACGAAATTTCGAATTTTTTTCGAAAAAAGCAGAAACAAAATTCGGGAATTTTTGGGGGCCTTTCTGTAAAAAAAGGACATGTAATTTTTGGGTGCCAAAAAGGACATAGGTGCAAGCTTCCTTAAAAAAATGGACCAAGGTGTAATTTCAGAGAATTTGGAGGGTCATTCTTGGTGAAAAATGGCCTTAGATGTAATTTTGGGATTTTCGAGGGCTTAGCGCAATTTTTTTTAAAAGATTTATGGGGGTTCTTCTCAAAAAATAGACTCGGATGTAATTTAAATTTTTTGAGGGGCCTTTGCGAAAAAAACCAAGCTAAAGATCTGTGGTGGTCTTCTTGAAAAAAAAGACTTCGATGTAAATCCGTGCGCCCGTGCCACGTGTCGTGCGGGCAAAAATCGTGCGGGGCGACGAGGGTGCACGCGAGCGGGGAATCAAACGCGCGACGTGGGCTCGGCAGCAACGTGCGTTACCGCTGCGCCACGGCACTGTCTTGTGCGAAGCATGGAGACAATTAGAGATGGCCAAATGGGTTACCGAGAGACGCCATCGAGGCGCGGCGGCCGATCGAATTGGTCGTACAAGACGGCCATGAGCCGTGTTGTGCTTGGCCGACACCCGACGCGGCGGCGCGCTGTTCGGTGCGCGGTAAAGACGATCCGTTTAGTTTAAAAAATATCCGTTTTATAGCCATTGAAGGATTAAAAAATTCAAAAAAAATCCTACATACTTCGAGTTTTTCTAATTATTCTAAATTTTTCCTATTTTTTCCTATTTTTTTTAAATGACACTACCGGGCTACCAGGCCGACCCGGCCCATTAGACCCGCGAAAGACCAGACCGACACTAAGATAGCCCGAAGGCTAATCTGCCGGCGTCGCCGGCACGTGGGCGGCCGACGGCCTGACCCATTTAGTAGCCGAACCTAAACAGGCCTTGCCTAAACGGGTCATGTCGCCGGTTAAACGGGTCGAACCAGGCTGGACCAGGCCGTGCCGTCCGTTTGACCATCTCTGAAGACAATATATACCCCTTTATAATGCACCTAAGCAATTTTTCCTACGTCCACCCTAAATAATGCACCTCATTAGAGATGGCCCAATGTTCGTGCACCCAGCAAAACGTCCCCACAAACTTGCATTTATCAAAATAAATGTCTCAGATCTTTCCTCAGTTTTACTCACCCACATCCGATGGTTGTTGTTTAATGTGTCTAACTCATTCATTCATTTGGCCCACAACAGGAGAGCCCACACATATATATATTTCAATTGAACTATATATATGGAATTTATGTTGCAAATCTAAACCCATTTGATTTCGATTCAATATTTACCATACCAGTCAGTACCATGAATCGCGCGCTTAATTTTCTTCCATTCATGCATGTGCACCACATCCTATACAAGGCGCTCACGTACCGTCGCCATAATATTATTTAGCTAAAAATATTATATAAGGAATGTGTGTATGAAATGCAATTATCGTGTGATAAATATAAGGAATAAGTTCATTTTAGGACTTATTCCTAAATACACTATGGGAAGTAACATATATTCTAATAATAATTAGTCTCAATCAGGACGCACAAATGGTGCTATATGTTAGCATTCATATTTGGATGATAATTAGGGAAGCTATTATTGGTCCAAATTTTCCAGATGATGACATCTGCTTGCTCGGCTGCTTCGACCCGTCTGGCGCCGACTACACCAGGGGCTTGCGACGCGCGATCAGCCTGCCGGAGATGGACGCGTACCTTTGCGCGGAGTGAGAGGCGGCGGAGGTCGCCGACGCCAAGGCCATGGAGGCGATCTTGTCGACGAAGCGCAGACGTGGAGGAGATCAAGAGCAACACCTTCGGGCATGCGGATCTTCCTTATTTATTTCTTTGTTTGATCCGCTCTCCTTCCAAATATGTAATACATACAGTTTTGGCAATTCAAGTCTGGTTTCCTTGCATGCAGATCCTCCCTGTTTATTTCCTTATTTGATTCGCTCTCCTTCTAAATATGTAGTACGTACAATGTGATCACAAGATTATTTATTGTTAAGTATTATATTCATACTTATCTTTTATTTAATTGATAAGCAGATGTATTGCCGTCGTAGCGTTAGCACTGGCACTATACTAGTATACTTAAGTCGGGGTAACGGAGGTGCAAAAGCGGACGAACGGCACGCTACGGAGTAAACACGTCGCTCGAAAATAACGTAGATGGTGCGAGCGAGTCGGACTCCACGGGATATAATATATGGAGTATATAGATTCGGCCCAGCTATGCGAAACACTTCTAACGCAGCCAAACACGGCACCACGCACGAAAAAATAATAAAATAAAAAATTACATCCCCTCGTGAGTCGTGACCTCGTCGCACCATTTCGCTTCGTTTTCACCGGCAAACCAAGATCCCGCACCAAACCCTCCCCAAAAATTCAAACCCCGCTGTCTCCTCCCCTTCCCCAACCGCACGCCCCGACCATGTCCTTACCCGACGCCGACGACGACGAGGCGTTCCTCCTCGCAGTCGAGGCCGCGGAGGCCGCCGCGCTCGCGTCCTCCAAGCGCCGCCGCCTCGCCACCTCCTCACCGACCCCCGCCGCATCCGATGGGTCCTACCTGGCCGCCCTCAAGGGCAGCCACAGCTCCGCCTGGAAGCAGCAGCAGGAAACCCTAACCCATGCCCACAAGCGGCCCGGCCCCAAACCCCAGCCACCACCCCTACCGGCGGCAGCGACGGAGCCCAGGTCGCGAGGGGCGCGTGCTTCAAGTGCGGGGACTCCAGCCACTGGGCGAGAGACTGCCCCCAATCCGTACCGGCAAGTGGCGGCGGCGGAGGCGGTGCCTTTGGCGGGATCGGTGGCAATGGCGGCGGCGGTTATGTGGATTCAGGTGGGGCGGTGGATGAGAAGGCGTGCCCCTGTGGCGCCGGGAGCTGCCTCGTGCTTACGTCGAACACGCCCAGGAACCCCGGCCGCAAGTTCTACAGGTGCCCCATGCGGGTGAGTGTACTCAGGGCCATGAATGTTACAGATCGCATCATCCTATGTTATCCTATAGCGTGTAATTTCGAGAGCTTTGGATTGCAATGCTACTATGTCGTTTGGTCTGACACGTGGATTGGTATGGATTTTGGAGGTACTCGAGTAGTCCAGAACTTCAGATTAACTTGTTCCTTGTAGTCTTGTACTATACTGCGCATGTATACCATTAGTCGCAGACCAAAGCCCTGGAACAGCCGCACTGGCCAATAGCTGAGTGTGCCATGTTAATCCCTTAACGCCAATATACAATAACTTAGTGTGCATGCATTTCTAGCAAATGACAATGAATCTTAAGTTAGAGTGAAGATCATATAATATTTGGCAATAGATGTATTGTACCGGCACATTGGTGTTTATTCTATAATTTTGTTTGTTGCAAAATTGAGTTCAATGACATTTACTACATCTGGTGTTTTTATTATAGTTCAATTCTGATGTGATTGGGAACTGCATTTCAGTATAGCTCATGTTAAATGTCTGCTCCCCCTGTCATCGACTTCTGGGTACACCACTGTGTATTATGATGCATTTTTATTCGATAACAGAGGTGTGCAACAGCCCCAGCCCTCATTTATTAAGAAATAGAAACCTGATCTGGGCACTATGATTCATTTGCAATCGTGTAAGGATGTCCCTGTGCTTGTTGGTCAAAATGATAATACTGTGGCAGTGTGGCTTGCTGAGTTGCTGTTGCCAAGGTGCTTGGTGTATTGATCAATGATTGGTGTTTCCCAGTGTAATAGTGTTTCGGTGCTGATCTTTGGCGCTTGTTGTTCCTTACATGATGTTTGGTGTAGTTTCTGTCTATGGTAGGAAGTTTTACCAGATCTTTTCCATTGAATTTCCAGTAG
This sequence comes from Otatea glauca, assembly GCA_036346275.1. Taxonomy (NCBI): domain Eukaryota; kingdom Viridiplantae; phylum Streptophyta; class Magnoliopsida; order Poales; family Poaceae; genus Otatea; species Otatea glauca. The sequence goes on along the minus strand of CM070716.1, from coordinate 64,052,700 downwards.
CTTGGTAGGGTAATGTTTTTAGCAGTAGTTAAGGTACCTGCTTATATGTTGCGTGAATAGTCGTATCATATCTCAATTCTTAGCAGGTACTTGATGCAATTGCTTAACTTCTTTTTTGCCATATAATAGCACATGAAACCATGTTTATTTCAAGGCAATCCTATCCCTAGCTTGTTTTTGTAAACATAAGTTGGTTTTAATTTCATTTAGATGGTTGTGCACTGTTAATTGCTTAGTCTTTGATCTACATCTTATTAGGTTGTTGGTTACCAGTTCAATAATAAATGATGTTTGAGGTGCTATATTACAGCTCTTTTATGTGGTGTATCTGTGTGTGATTGAAATGCCACTCTATTATGAGTGTTATCTTAGCGTCCTCAGTTTTTTATTGAAGTGGTGAGGCATTTTTAGTATGGAAACATGATATGTGTGTCTGCATTAAAACAAGTGCCCTTTCTGATGTCTTAGGGCAAGTTTGGCATTGCTGTGCTGTGTTGCAGCGTGCAGTTTGCTAAGAGAATTCGTACCAGTTCTAATAAAATATTTCTGTTGTGCTCTAAAAAGAGGTTATCGTTTAGTTAAATGTAGATTTAAGTCAAAATTGGCTACATGACACCAAAATTTTGTGACGTTTTCTCCGGGACACTGAAAATTTGTGGTTTTGCTCCAGGACACTACAATTTTGTGGCTCTTTTCTGTAGGACACTCTACGTATTAAAATAATATATCTGGTTGAGATAGGAGAAATGCCACAAAATTTTGGCCTAGAGCAAAACTGTAGTGTCCTATAGCCAATTTTGCCTAGGTTTAAAGCCACCACAGCAATGCGAAACTAAGTCTTAAAAGTACCAATGAAGTCCTGATGCGAACTTCTGTTGAGTTGGAACATTAGATACACATCTGACTTGAGAAAATTTTGTGTCAATACATAAAATAAGTTTGTTGTTTCATTTGCCTTTGTCCAAATTTGCATGCATGCATGTGTACGTTTGTCTGTTGCTTCCGTAATCCATAACCAACCTCCAATATTTCCGATGTTTGTATGCATGCTCCTTCAAAGACGTGACCAAACTCTGGTGTTCATGTTGCAAATGCCTAACATAACTGTTCTGTTGGCTGATGTATACATGCACATGCAATTACATGTAGCTAATGACAACTGGAGATATTAATCCTTCAGCAAGATAAAAGGCTACCTTTTTTGGGACTCCTTTTGCTTTTCGTATTTTGGTTTATTTGTTGTGCTGATGTTATTTTTGTTACCATTAGGACAATGGAGGTTGCAACTTCTTCGGGTGGTGCGATGCTCCATCTCCAGGCCCTGCAAATGCTCATAGGAACACAGTTTTTCAGTCAGATACGTCGCTGGTGGATATGCTTTGCCCCTGTGGTGCTGGATCTTGCTTAATTCTCACCACAAAGACGGGAAAGAATGTTGGGAGGCAGTTTTATCGCTGCCCAGCTAATCAGGTTCATTCATGTGATTTTTTTAATAAAATTGTTACAGCCCACCCCACCCCAAAGTTACTCCCCTTCTTAGTTCCATGCTTGAGTAGGAAATTAAAGTTGGCATGTTGCTCTGGAAATTAAAGTTTTTTGCTTTTTATCTGATGCCTTGTGTTGATTTTTTGCACATTAAATTACACTGAATATCCGTGGTTATCTTTTCTGCTAAATATTAGTAAGCATGACATTGTTTAAGCAAGATATCATCATATCAGTTCCTACAGATAGAAGTTTATGTAGTGATTTGGATAGTAACTTTGGCATTTTTAACTGTTTATCTTGTGATCATGGCTATCATATTACTCGCATCGTCTATGTTATTCTGATAGAAGATGTTGACAGTATGATAGTCACACTTGCACAGTGTATTTATGAGTTAGGATTTAATTAGCAATAATACAGATTTAAGTTTTTAAAGTATCACCTCATGTCCTTTCACCTTTTGCTCTCATGGATGAGCAACTAGTTTAGTTTTGGGTTCAGCTTGAATCTAGACCTGATTAACACGATTTTTCTGGATGATGGCGAAGTGGTTTCTTTACCTATTTAAATTGGCTCCATATCATTTAACCCTGGTGTGCATGGCTACATGTTTCATTTTGTTTTTTTTGTCTGCAATATTCTTTCCACTGACTGTCATGCACTTGGTACTGATGTCATTATCCTTGTTCTTAATCACATAGTAATATTGCGAACAATAACAGCATGCTCTTGTTGCATTTGAAGGTGCTTATTTTGTTGTCGCGATTCTATGGTATGTTTTCTCAGCATGCTCGAAATGATCTGTTGTTACGCAGACCAAAGTCTGCTTGCTTTTGCTTAAAAAGATATAGTTCCTAGTTCCTACATGTAGTAGATCCTCCTTTTGTAGTGGAGCACTTATTTCTATCTGCATCTTGCTGGATAGCAACTGATGCTAGGGTACCATGACCTCTATAACTGTATTATAATTAGCTGTGAGCCTGTGATATTGCTTGTTCTTTTTTCACCCTCTTCTTTATTGTTATATTGTTGTATTCATTTTTTGTAACTTGGGCATCTTATGTCTCTTCCTGGTTTGCTATTGGGACAAAATCATCCAGGGAGGTAGCTCTTGTGGCTTTTTCAAATGGTGTGATGATCAACAGCTTAGGACATCTGCTTCGCTGCAAGCTTCGTCACAATATCAAACTGATGCTACCTCAAGCGGCCAAAATTCCAGCAAGAGGAGCTCTTCATCCTGCTTCAAATGTGGGCAAGAGAACCACTGGGCAAAAGACTGCCCGAATCAATCTTCGAATCCTTATCCTGACAAAGGTGTGAGAGCATTAACTTCAGCAAGCTCGCCCGATGCATGTTTCAAGTGTGGTAAGGGTGGTCACTGGTCCCGTGATTGCCCTACCGAAAATTGTGGTGCTGGTACCGTCGCCAGCCATGTCAAGTCCTCTTCTACTTTGGGCTCATGGAACAGCCACATATACTGATAGCAGCAGGTACCTGTGAACTCAATTGAACTGACATGGACATGCTGCACAAAACTTGGACATATGTCCCTGCCACGTGTTGCTTAGGTACGCGCTCTTGTCGATGCCATTTGCTACTTTAAGTTCAGTAATGGAATTTGCCGTGGATATTTTGTGTCTTTATCCTATATGCTATGTAGAATCTGTGCTATCTGCTTTAGGCATTTCCACTTGTAAATAAGAAAAATACATCCTATGTTCATCTCCACTCCTTGCACTTTAATATCAATTGCTGCTTCAATTGCTTATGATCTTGCTCCCTTTGAAGATTTGGTATATTTGGATATTTACATGAGGGGGTAGATACTAGATGGGATACTCTTTACTATACTTCTTTAGAGTTTAGACCCTGGACCCTGTAGGATACTGGATTTAGGCCCGCCTCTGACAAGGCTCAAGTGAAGCAGCCAGAAAAGATTGGAACAGTTGTTCCCTTGTGTGGATGAACTTAATACGCACACCCACTGTGCCCCTCTTAGACCCAACTATTAAAGGATAGGAACAAAGGCTGACCATCAACGCCCCAATCGAGAGAACGCTATCCACTCAAGGCCACAGAAGTGCTCATGGTTATGAGCTCGTGAGGCAGGGAATCTCTGGATATTAGTTAGTAGTAGGCACTGTGACAGGAGTGGTAATCATCTTTCAGAGAGTGCCCGTGGTCCTGGTGGTGGCTGGTGCTGTGACATGTGCTTATTGTTTGTCACTGAAAAAGCTTAGAATAGTCCTTGGCCATAGTACCTGACATTAGGTCGGTTTCTCTCAGCGATATTGCGTTCCCCCTGGGTGGGGGGTGTTGTAGATCTGAGATGCCACCTCCACTACGAAGCCAAACCTTACTGGAGCGGATTTGCTGTTTATTGGGTCGGTCCGTTGTTGTTACCTGCCCTCAGTGCTTTTAGTCAATAGTCAATGCTTTGACGCTCGCTAGCAGGTTTGATTTTAGTCAATAGTCAATGTGTTGTTGATAGATTTTGTTGAAGACAATCTCCATAATTTTTTAGATTGTTAGCTCCCGTGGGTAGTAGAATCAAATAAGAAAAGGTTTGTCACCCTCTCCCACAGCATGCTCTATGGCAATCAAGGAATAGTAAAATCTTCAGTAACGTTCACAAAATCTGCTTGGTGTTGATGCAATTGAGAAAGCTGCATATATAAATGAATATGTAACCCATGGAATAGTGGGCTAATTCAACCAATCTTGCTTGCACGATGGAAAGAGCCGTCAGCTTATGTCCAGCGAAGTAAATTTATCAGCCAAAGGAGTGCCTTCCCGTCACGAGCCCTACCTAGTTCCAGGAGATGTTAATACTCCGTACTAGGCACGTGCTCTGTTTTCCTATTTACAATCGTTTGTCCGACTACCAGCCGAAAATCCCCCACGAGCAGTGGCAGAGTACAGGGAGCCAGACTGCCCCCATTTTTTAACCCATGTGATCGTGATAATCTTCCGTAGCGTCGCAGAGCAACAGCCTACCCAAATCCAAGCAGCTGGGGCAGGCATCGCGATCGAGCTCGGCGTTCTTGGCAGTTGGCACGATCCAATAGGGGTACAACACGAAGCGGCACCGCCTTGTCGTCGTCCTCCGCTGCCGCTTCCGAGGACCACCTGCAACTAGAGCGAGAAAAAAAGGGCATGAAAGCAAAGCGGACAAGGCCAGTAGGGCGGGCCTTCCCCTCATGAAAGCCCCAGCACCCCCGTTTCCGCTAGTGGGTCAGGGTCTCCCACGCTCGCCTCACCAACTTAGGTCGCCCAAACGGGGAAGATGCCGCCCATTCTCCCTTCCGTTCCCTGTGCGTATCTCGGCGAATTCACTCACCGACTTGTTGGTCGCTCATTGGCCGGTTGCTGCCCTGCTGTGCCGTGTTTGTGTTGTGTAACAGAAAATCCGCCGGGCCGTCTCATCATATACCTATACTATAAATATAAAGTGTATTTTATTTTTTAATATAAAATTAGTGTAATGTTCTCTATATACTCGTAATAAATATCCTTCTTTACTTCATATTTCTCTATTTGTATATATTGAATATAGTTTTATTAATAATAATTAGAAGTAATCGTTATTTTTAATACTGCTCGTCTATAGTTAAAAAAAAACACGCATGAGAGGGAGTACTATCTCGAGTGAATATCTGTTTCTTTTAGGGGTGCTCAAACTGTACTGCCCCTTGTCCTGCCCCGCTGGCTTTTTGGTTACTTATTCTACGTAGTGCTCTGGGCATCCACTGTGCGTCTCCAGTGTGGCCTATCTGCCTGCCCCCAATACAGCTAGTTGAACTGAATTAATACGTGCTGCCGCCAGGGTTCCAAAAACCTTTCAAAACCGTGAAAACTGTCCGTGCCGCTCTGGTAAAAAAAAAAAGGAACCACTAATTTTTCTGGTCAAGTTCAAATTCAAATAATTCGGAAAATATTATCCAAAAAATCCCTAAAATTAGTATTAATAGCTTTATAACCTCTGACGTGATTTCTTTTAAAAAAAACAAAGTTTTGAAATATTTTTGAGCCATTCAATTATATTTAGTAGTAATATTTGTTGGAATATATTTAGTAGTAGTATTTGTTGAAGTATATTTAGTACAAATATTTGTTCAATTATATTTAATAGCAGTATTTGTTGAAGTATATTTAGTAGCAATGGATGACACCCGAAAAGGTTACTATCTGTTTAACTAGCGATATTTGTATGCACTGAAATTATCTTGCTATGGTATATTTTAATATGTTAATGTTATCCAATATTGAAAAGTTTACTTCTCGTTTTATGCATGCATGAACTACTAAAACTTTAGTATGGAAGTTCTACTCTGTACCACTAGTTATATTTTGTACTTATTTTGTTGTACAATATGCAATTTGACACAAACAATTTCTTGTAATTATTTACACAAGCAATTTATGTAAGGTATTGAAATGTAAATAGTGTTGATATGCGAATGGTATTGGTATGTCATTATGTGAATGACTATTTTTGCACTTGTTGGATTGATATGTGAGTAGTATTGAAATGGAAGATTATTTGTTGATATATTATTGCTAAATGCCTACTTTACAAATTGCAATTGTCTAAAATATAGCAAAGTCGTGTCGAAATTTTTTCATATTTAGGAAAGATCATGTCGAATTTTTTCGTTTTTTCTATACTTTTTTATATACTTCTTACATTTTCCTATTTTTTTTTGGCCTTTAATGGTTTTTTTACAAATTTTATAACATTTTTTTTGCAATTCCCCCCCCTTTTTATATATTTTTTCTCATTTTCCAATTGTAACCGTTTTTGTCAAAAACTGCTCACAAATGTTGCATTAAGAGCCATGGCATGATGTTTACCTCTAGTCGAGGATTATCGAGTGAATATGCCTCAATGACGCTAGCGTCAGGTTCTGAGCCCTGAAATATCTTGCTCAGCCTGGAGGAGATGTCTGAGTCCGACAAATCTGACTGGCTACGAGTCATTTCACCACTCATCGACTAAAGCAAAGGAGACAAGAGTACTACAAACACTTACCTCCAGAATTGTCCCCGATGCATCATCAACTCTGGAGTAGTCCCACCAGATTTCAAATTCGTTTGACTTTCGAAACTGTTCGGTTTTGAACGAATTTCGAACAATTTTTCACGAATTTCAATACCGCCGAATCGTTGAAATTCGAGTTCAAAATAGTAGCTACCGCACTGCTACCGGTAGTAGTAGTATTGTGGCTCTAGGCTTTACTACTATCATTTTTGCGAACTTTTTACTTTTATAGCTCTGTAATTTTTTTAAATTAGCTTCCAGCGATTTTTTTTACAAAAGTAGCTCCCGGGTCCGCAAAAATCGCGCCTCCCAAGCGCGGCTCACCCATTGCAGTGGACTGGGGGCGCTGCAATTCCCTAGTCCGACACGTGGCACCGCAAAAAAAAAAACGCAAAAAAAAATGCTATATTAATTTTTATTTATTTTTGCTGTGAGAGGGTAGTTATGAAAATAAATAAAATTTAAATTTATTAGGTTTTAGAAATGCATTATAATAGAAAAAATTACACGACGGTTTGTTCTGAAAAAATAATTCTACAAGTAGTTCTGAAAAAATCGTACGTCAGCTAGTTCTGAAAATCGCAGGTCGTACCACAAATATTTTGAGGACTTAAAATACTTATAAAACTTAATAAAAAAATTTCAAAACTAACTTATAAAACCTAATAATATTTTGAGGACCAATCGTAGAATTATTTTTTTCAGAATTACTCGTAGAGTTATTTTTTCATAACTAACCATCGTGCAATTTTTTTATAATTCATTTATAAAACCTAATAAAATTATAATGTATTTTTCTAGAAGTAGCCTCCTCAAATATATTGTGTTATATTATGCCCCTCTATAGAATATGGGTCCTTAAAATATTTGTGGTACGACATGCGATTTTTTCAGAACTAATCGTTGTGCAATTTTTTTATATTATAACACATTTATAAAAGCTAATACAATTAAAATATATTTTTTCCATAACTATCCTCCTCAAATATACTATGTTATATTATACCTTCCGTAGAATATGGGTCTTTGAAATATTTGTAGTATGACGTAAGATTTTTTCAGAACTAATCGTCATGTAATTTTTTTCTATTATAATGCATTTATAAAACCTAATGAATTTAAATTTTATTTTTTCATAACTACCCTCTCATATAAAAAAGAAAATTACTTTAGCATGCAGCGCTTTCAATTCGCTGCATGCTTTTCTAATTTTTTTTTCGTTATTCTTTTTTCTTTTTTGCGGTGCCATGGCTGGGGCACACAGGGGAGGCAGCTTTCGACCTTGCCACGCCAAATGAGGTAATTCATTAATTTCTATAATAACTTAAACCTGAGCTCTCTTTCCTGATTGGTTTGCAGGTCACATCATTGGTCTTTTCGCTGCCCTCCTCTCCATCACCTTTGCTTCTTTGTCATTCTTTTTTTTCAAAAAAATCTTTATACTACTGTATGTATAGCGACTGTTTCGTTTAAATTTCACTGAAGTTTTATTGTAATCAGTACAACTCGCGTATTCTAAACATGCATACGAGCACACGAGGCGATTCGAATCAGCTTATGGACAGGAAGGATAAGGACCACTTGAGCCATCGAAATGTGAGGTGAGATGGGAACTGTTATATGATCTCTCCTCGTCGACTTTGCGGAAGGCCAAAACAAAAATCAATAATAAATAAAATTCTTTTCACTTGAGAGCGAAACAAGTCCTTTTTGGACGGAAACTTGATGGATGTGTCCCTGTTTGGACAAAAGCATGAGGTGGAGCCGTGGAGGTAACAGCGCTACATATCCATCCAGATCTGTTGAGGTGAGGGCGTAAGGCGAGGAAAAAGCTTGTTGCTGTTGTTTCAGGTCAAATGTTTACTACCACTTAATAATAAATCGATCGTTGAAAATTAATCTTAATACTAATAAAAAATATTGAGAATGCTAGAAAAACAATCACAGATGACTATATGATATAGAGTATTTTAACTTTTGTTTTATTGATTGTAGGTTGATTCTCTGGTACAATAAGGTACTATATTTATTCTCAAAACCCTTCAGAGCTATAGTTTCATAATTCGCCCATAAAAATTAAGAGTTCAGTTGTATCTCAATAACCAAGAGTCCGAATATATCTTAATAACTACTACTAATTGCCGGAGTCATAGTATGTTTTATTTCTTTTCTTCTCCCACAGCTGAGAGTTGTCGCTAGAGTAAGGGTTACATGTCTGATCCTCTGTGTTAGTCGCAAAAGTGGAAGTACCATGATACTTAACTGATGTTGGTCTCTCTCACCATAGAAGCCATGGGCGGAACCAGGGGTGCCAGGTATGTCTCGGCACCCCTAAAAATTTGAGAAACTTTAAAATTTTACTTCCTCAATAGACTAAATTTGTTGATTGAATTGGTTTTGATTTTGGTGATTTGAGATTTTTAAGACTTTAGAACTATTTATATTATACTTTTAGAAATTTGTAAATATTTATATTGGATTTATGATGATACCAAATTATTGCACAAGACTATAAAATTGTACGTGTGAAGTGTACACCCTCATCAAAAATTTTCTAACTCTGCCACTGCGTAGAGCTTATTTATATTCGCAGTTGTTTCAGTAGTTTCCAGAAGTGAAAGGTAGCACATGTCCAGCGACCGGAAATGACATGAATTTTGTCAGCCTGCCCGGCACAGTGTGGGGGGCTCTGTGTTGAGGAACCATTGCGGTTCCTATTAACGAACAAATTCAGAATCTTTTGGTAGTAGATGTTAGCCGTTTGATGTTCTGATCAATGGTCTAAACTCTAGAGTAAGGTATTGACCGAGACGACCAACACAGTAAGAGATTGTTTGTGAAGTCTCAAATCCTGGCCCACCCAGATGAATGGGCCAGAATTTTGAACTAAAATATCAGCCTATTTATATGGGTAGACGTAGACCGAGATTTTAGACTTCCTAAATAAATATCTAAAAGTTTAAGCCCCGTTTTTTCTTCACTATGATATGATGACTTGGAAGATCAAGAAGTCCCTACTTTTTTTTCTTGACGGTTAGTGTAGCCATCTAACAGCTCATATGTCAATACAAAATCAAATTCCCTAAAATCATAGTGAAAAATTCACAGAAATAGCCAACCTAAATGTGTACTCCCTCCGGTCATAAATGAAAGTTGTTTTGGGTTACGTGCAATTAACTTTTTATACTGTAGCTGTCGATATATTTTTCAATATTTAGATTGAGCACATACAAATAGTATGTATAGATTTTTCTTGAAAAGAACATTCATAAAAGTATAATTTTGTTAGCTTTTATAAATGAATCCACATGTTAGAGACACATTCAGAGATTTCTCCAAATTCCAGTGGCATATAAGGAGTTAATACTTTATAAATCTAGTATAATAGAAATCAAAAGATACTATTTCCTCGTCTATTTGAAATTTGCTGTGACCCTGATGAGATATGCAGTTCAGAAAAGTTTTTGGAGAAAATGAGATTGCTGAATGGGAGGAGCTCCGGGTTATGTTAGCAGAGGTACAAATAAATGATGAAAAAGATAAGGTGAAATGGGTTTTGAATAATAAAGGGTTTTTCCCACCTGATCCCTGCACAGGATGATATTGATAGAATGAAAAGAGTGTGGAGATGCAAGATACCTCTAAAGGCGAAAACTTTCTTGTGTCGGCTATTTCAGGACCTCATTCAATCTGCAGACCAGCTCAAAAAGAGGCAATGGAAAGGTGACGAGAAATGTATTTGTGCGGGGTGCGAGAAACAATAGGTCACATTTTATTTACCTGCCATATTGCACGTTATATTTGGTGCTGTCTAAGAGAGGTTTTTGGTTGGGAAGGATTCATGTAAATTTAGAAGACTTTTCTGTGGGGTGGTTAACACAAGGGTGGGGTCTTTCTTGTAACATGAAGCTATTTTGTTTCGATGCCTTTACCTGGTCTATTTGGCAAGTGCGAAATAAAATGGCTATTGAGAAAAAGAAAGTCGTTTCTAGTCTTGATATTGTGTTACATAAATTTTTAGCATACTTGCAGATGTGGGGTGTTTTGCTCAAAGGAGGCGGGCCAGAAGGAGGCAAAGATGACTAAGAGTAGGCTCGAAAACTGGATGGCGTCCAGGACAAAGACATCTGAAGCAATAGACAGGTTAATCTGTAAAAAGAACTGGAGAGGGCGCAAATTCAATGGGTTAATATGTACTCCCTCCATCGAAGTTTATAAGATTTATTTTTAAAATAGCTTTATCTATAAATATAAAGTTTGCATTTAGATTTAACGAGGACTTTCCTTCTATATCCCTATTTATTCTCTCTCAACCATATGCATTTATTCATTACCACCCACACAGAGTATTATATCTCATTTTTCAAGACAATTAAGTAGGGGCATCTAAGTCATTTTCTCGCATAATTTCTCAAATTCAACGCAACTTTAATTCTTGTGCAAAATCAAAATACGCCTTATATTTTTTGAGGGAGGAAGTAGTTCTCTAGCGTTGTTTGTTCCTTTTGTTATCCGTAAACTCTCCTAGGTAGCTGGTTTCCCGCCCTTTTGTTTCCTGTTAGATCGTGTAAGACTTGGTAATTTGCTTTCAATAAAAGCAGGGTGATGTTCCTTTGTAAAAAAGAAAAATAAGAACTCAAACTGAGTTTCTATTCTTTAAAACTCCAGTATGCCTGCGGTGAGACCTAGCCAGTCTAGAACTCTAAAATTAGGTTGAAATTGAATACTACTACTCTCTCCGTCCATGTTTATAAGATATATTTTTTCTTGATGCACAATCTAAGAGGATATTGAAAATGACTATATTAACTCTAATTATTATCACTAAACACTATATTTAATGTATACATGTAAAAAATATAAAGTAAAAATAAATATTTATTATGAATATAGAAGGAACATCGCACTAATTTTATACTGCAATTTAAAATGTGTCCTATATTTATAGATAAAGTTGTTTAAAAAATACGGTTCGGACCGAAAGAGTACTACGTACATAACGTACACATATTTGTAGTAATCATTGCCTTCGCCTGGATGGATCTGATTGGGCTGACTGTTTAGGAGGAAGCAGAGCAGCCGAGCGCCTGCAGCTGGATAACGCACCATCACCGCTTGCTCTGCAGTCTGCACACATTTATTTCCGTTGCAAAAAAGAAAGGAGATCGAGCGTGTGGCGTACTGGCCTAGAAAAACAACCGATGAATACTGCTGCTACCGTTGCTGCCACCGTCGCAGTGCTGCTCAAGTTGACGGCCTAACGCTGCTGACTCCGCCGTCCGTCTCTTTTCCCCTCGCCCACAGCGGCGGGCCCAGCGGCGAGCGTGAAAATTACATTATTGCACGGACCGTGCGGTGCGGAGCCGAGCAGAGGCAGCGCGGCGCGGCAAGCCGAGCCCTCCCAATGGTGCGCCACCGCGTGGTCTCCCCGACACACCCAATCGGCCGCATCTCTCTGCTGGATCCTGCGCCGTGTGTGTGGCCCTCCCTGTGCGGCGCGTGCCGTTGTCCTCGCCAAAGCCGCACACCAGGCCGACACCCGGGCCCGTGCGCGCGGCGACCCCGCCTGTCGGTGGCTACTGAGCCCGAGACAACACATCCCTCCCCTACTCACGCCGCATATAATACCATCACCACCACACCACGGCAACAACTGTGTGAGCGAGTTAGCGAGCGTGTGGCTCATGTCGCTTTTTTTTTGCCGACCTTTTTCTCGAAGCCGAGCCTGTTTCGTCGTCTTGTGTAATATTTTTTTTAAGTCTAGCTCTCTTTATTCGAAATTGCAGATCTAATCTCCAGACAATCGCTGCAGTAGTGACAGATGATATATGTTATCTACTACGCTCCTCTACCACAGTATATCGCAGCATTGTGGTAGTAGGGTGTGCCCACCGCGGCAAATAACCTATTGTGCTCCCCGTGCTCGGCAGGATTTGTTGTGATCCTGGAGAGCGGAAGGATTGGCAGGCCCACCTTCACACGCAGAAGCTCAACTGTTGCATGCATTTAGCTAGCTGCAGCGGTCTCTTGTGCTCATTTTGAAAGAGAAGGGGAAAATAAAGGGAGAGGAGCGAGGAAAATGTGTTAGAATTAGTTCCTTTGAGGCGATTTAGGGGCACTTAGGTTGCTAATTAGGAGTTGTAGTTGTTAAAGTTGTAGATCAAGTCGAGAACATTTAAAAGAGGTAAGTTACTTTTGCATGGAAGTTATGTCATTATTTTTTATTAGTATTAATTAGTGTAATGGTTATTTGATAGGTGTTGCTATATTAATTATGCTTGTTAGTTCATTTGCATGTACATTTATATTCGTGTTAGTGGTGATAAGTATGTTAATGGCGATAAATTAGTGAAATGATTATTTTGACGGTGTTATTTATTTTACATGCACATAATAGTCACGATAATTAGCTCGCTGGTATTGAATTAGCTACGAGGTTTTCCAGTAAAAATGCATTGTTAGGTCAACATGCTAGTACATATGATGTACATTTGATATATTTGTGTTAGTTATCATTTGATCACATAATTAATGAATAATTAGTAAAATGGCTACTTCCATGCTTGTGACAAGTACTGCTACTAATTGAGAAGACCATAGCACAAACAGTATAAAGTTAATAGTATTGGTAAAGTACACAATTAATTTTGGTGCGTAGGTAGTATTGGTAAAGTGAAATTTTTTTGGAAGTGCGTAGAAATTTTTTAGTAAAATACAGTAGCGAGACAACATTATTGAAGTTTAAATGTATTTTTGTTTATGGAATGGTTTTAATTTCGTGTATATGAGTTAGTAGTTAATAATTGAAATTGGACATATGAATTTTTAAAATTATGTGTATTGTTATAAATCAATTAAGGATGTACTTTATGTAACAATCTTAATCGGTAATGTTGAATGATATGATGCCAATCGTAGTAAACTAGTATGTCATAGGAAATGTCGGTTAATTTGACAATTAATAATTAGAAATTGACATATGTAACGATTGTACCAAAATTATTACATAAGGTATATGATGTTTGATATTCAAGATTTGTTTGTGTTCTACGGAAATGATATCGTCCGTGATGGGCCATATGGGATCAACATGTCAAATTGTGTATGAAAGGTAATTCGGGCATTGGGTCTAAAGGAAGATGGGTTTGGTTGAGCTTTGGAGGTGCATATGGAGCATATTTGATAGGGAGATAGTGAGGAATAAACTTATCATCGAGGCAGTAAATGCTACAGTGGTCGCATGGTTATCGGAGTATGTCCAGGAGCTTATCAGTGACAGGTAGGCCGACGGTGTATGTATAGTTTGTGAAGAAGGATGAAACGTCAAGTGGGGGTGAGGACGATAGGGGTGGTAGCGTGGAAGTGGATGGGTTGGTGGGCGAAGGCTCGACGGATCTTGGTGTTGGGGTGATGAACACCTAAGAATACGTGGTGAGAATGTTCAACTTAGCAAAGGCATAGGGCAGTGGTGGACTGCCCGTGTTGATTGCCACGAATATTTGGAGGGCCTAGTAGACATAGTGTAATATGATGACGAGACAAACATGGGCACATATAGCAATAGAGATGAGGAAGACAAGAATGAAGAGTGAATCCACACAGCCGGACACCATCGCCCATGCTTACTACATGTGCCATGATATCCATGTAAGTGAATGCTACACATCCATCTTTCGCATTGCATATTGCATCTTATGTATCGCTAACTTTATCCATGCGTTGTGGCAGCTATAAGAGCATTGCTACGTCTTTCAACGGATTGATGGCCTAGAGAAGTACGACCTGGTATCTATCAAGTAGAAATACACGAACTATCCAGTTACACCTGAGGTCTTCACCCATTGAAAAACCTTACTCAACTGAGAGCAGGGAAGACAAAGGAAAAACAACTATGTTCCGTAAGAAAATGCCATGGTGGTGGAAGCCCCATTATGTCCATAAATCCAAACAAGGCCTGGCAAACAACTGAGCTGAGAGGGGGAAGAGAAGGAAAATGCTAAACAAGACTAGAAAAAATGAATAATGGTTTTTTTTTGTACACGAGTCAATGAAGGAAGGTTAAAGCCCACGCCCACAGGAGAGACAAGGAGAAGGCACTGATGGATCTTAATGCATAGAATGTATGACCACAAATCAGACTTCTTTTCTATCCCCCTTAGTTTTTTTTAATTCCAAATGGTGCACACATCTTAGTTGTAGTTTGGATTCATAATTTGTGCATGTTAAATATTTGTATCATAGGAATAACTAGGCAAACACATGGACCTAACCATACCCCTGCACGCCATGTAATTCACACATTGATTGTGAATTGTTATGTCGGGCTCTACTCTTGCTTAAATCGAAGCTTGCTAAATATTAATTCAGTTGATCACATAATAGAACACATAGCTAATTTCGATGCTTCTAATTTTCTTTAAACCACATGGTTTATTTAAAAAAAACTATAACAACTAAATCGGGCAAAGGTAGCACCTACAGCGGTATAGTACCGCAGCATGTCCTACCGCAGACCCTAGTATAGTAGGTTTTGTAGTCCCATACCGCAACAGGTATGTGGGGTTTGTCACTCGCCACACTCATTTGTGAGTTGTTGTAGTGGGCGATGGTGATGTGGTGTTAGCGTCCTGCTATAGTAATAGAGTACGGCAGGTGACACGTATCACATGTGCTGTTTCTATCGTCCAAAAAGGAGCATATTTATAATTTTGTTACGATAACGGTGAAATATGAAAAAGAAATATGCAAAGGGCCGAATATTCCGAGGCCTCCGTTCCTCCACTCGTGTGCAGTGTAATAAAATCCTCCTCTTTATTTTTTATTCATCATTACACTACACTATATATCAGTACTAGTTCAGTAGTGATGTGAGTATGTGACTCGACTTGCCAAAAACCAAAAAGATATTCGCCTCTCAGCTCACTCTTTTGCCCAAACCAGATTTCTTAGCTTATCTAGCCCTTTTTTATTTTTTATTTTACAAATCTAGCTCTATACAAATATTATTGTAAAAATAGTACTCTTTGTAACTGCAAAAGCGTCGTCGGTGATATATGTCGCCTGCCGCGTTCATGTACCACGACGGGACGTCGAGGCCACAATAGACTATCGATCATGGTAGAATGGTGCTACTGAGTTAAGACAACATGACAGAAACCTACCATGCTCGAGCACCATGACAGGTTCTTCTTCTCTGCTTGCGCTATCTTCCTGTTGAGCCTCACTACCTATACTTCAGTCTTCAGCTGTCGACAAAAAAAAAGTAATTTTTATAATTATGTTCACATAGGGCTATACTAGTAAAAAAATACGAAAAAGGGTAGAGAATCTCTGGCTTCAACTACCAGTGCTACTCTTCTTCTGTTTCCATATATAGAAAAACAAACCCTT
Source organism: Otatea glauca (assembly GCA_036346275.1). Classification (NCBI taxonomy): domain Eukaryota; kingdom Viridiplantae; phylum Streptophyta; class Magnoliopsida; order Poales; family Poaceae; genus Otatea; species Otatea glauca. Next base: position 64,036,781 of record CM070716.1, on the reverse strand, counting down.
CCGTTTGTCCCTGGGCCAAACCATACTACTACTCTCTTATCTCTCTCCTGGAGTCCTGGTTACCGTCGTATCGTATCATATCATATCATATCAACGTTTAATAATCGCCTCTCTTGCGTTTGCTACAAATATCGCCGCGCTGCCGGCTTGGGCCCAGATGGACTCCCCTCCGCTGCCGTCGCAGGCGGCCGACCTGTCGCTGACGTTGGCACCGTCGGCGGCGTGGGGCCGGGGGGGAGGCGGCGGGGGCGGTGCGTCGGCGTGCATCGACGGCAAGGACGTGCGGCTGTTCCCGTGCCTCTTCTGCAACAAGAAGTTCTTGAAGTCGCAGGCGCTCGGCGGCCACCAGAACGCGCACAAGAAGGAGAGGAGCATCGGCTGGAACCCCTACTTCTACATGCCCTCGACGCACGGCGGCAATGCCACGACGGCCGCCGTGCCGGCGAACTTGCCCGGGGCCACGTCGTCCGGGAGCTACAACGGTGTTGGCGGTGTAGGTGCTACGACCGCGGTGCCCTGTGCGGCCGGGGCTGGTGGCCTCCCGGCGCACGCGTACCCGGGCCATGGCTACGCCGCCGTGCCGGCGTCGTTCCCCATCGCTTCCCACAGCTCGAGCGTGGTGAGCTCCGGCGGGCTCCAGTACTACGCGCCGCCGGAGGGCGCCGCGTCGGCGTCGGCGGGCGAGGTGTACAACGGCGTCCATGACACGCGCTTCGTGACGCACCAGCCGCTCCTGGCGGCCGTGAGCAGCGGGCGCGCGATGCTGGGCGCGGCCGACCAGCCCGGCGCCGGCCGTGATGACCTGATCGACATGCTCAACTGGAGGCGGGGCTCTCACGGCCCCACGGCCTCCGCGGCGGCTACAACCGCCTCCCCGGCCAGCACCTCCACCGACCTCACCACCTCCGCCGGTGCCGACGACAGCAACAAGGGCGAGGAGGAGCTCGACCTCAACTTGAGCCTCTAGCTACAACCTGCCACGTACGGCCTCCAATCCCAGACAAGGTCAATCGCCATGTACTCTACTCCTACTCGATCCTACCTCTGTGCTACCTATGACGTACGCCTTAATTAACTGTTAGGGACGTTAATTAATTTCCCCTTCTTCCTGCCTTCTCTCCTCTCACCTCACCTGTATGTTAATGTTAGTACTTGTAATCGATCTCCTATCTTTTTGCCCCCGGCCATGGTTCATTTTTTTCTCTCTTGTTTTTTCTCATCATTTCCTGTGGCTCTGCCTTATCTTCTTTTCTTTTTCCCAGCTTTCTGTTTGTGAACGGTTCACATATGTAACCCTGTAGATTTGTATTTTTACAAATTTAGCTCCCATACAAAAAGAATGGCAAATCTTGCGCACTAAGTAAGCGCGGAAGGGCCAATAGATATGGTGCGAAAGCTTGTGGCCGCCTCGATAGTAGGACGGACCGCGAGAACACGCGGTGGCCACGGGAGGAGAGCCGATCAGGGTTTAAAAAATCGATGAAAATAGCTCGATTTTCGTCCGTCACGGCTCGGTTTCTAAAATCGCTCGATAAATCGATCAATTAATTTTTTTTAAAAAAATTTAAAAAATCGAAAAAAATTATGCGATGTATATCGGTCGAAAATCGGTGGAAATCGCTCGATTTTTAAATCGATGAAAATCGCTTAAAAAATCGACCACCAAATGAGTTCAACTAGTATGTCGATTTTTCATGAAAATCGGGCGATTTTCTATGGAAACGGTCGATTTTTGAAAAAAAATTCAAAAATTTTGATTTTGAAACTCTACGATTTTTGACGATTTTCGGTTCGATATTTCCGATTTTCGATTTTCGCCAAATCGAAATTGTTAACCCTGGAGCCGATACCGTGCCATGGCTACGGTAGGAGCCAGCAGCACCAGCCGAGCCACGCTACCGTGCTAGCAGGGCTGCCACACACTACCAGCGTGGTAGGAGACTTCCGCCCAGTTTTTAAATTTTTTTGAAAAAAAAATAATTTTTCAAACTTATTCGATGTGGATTAGGAGAAAAAAATAATGTTAATGATATTGAAGCAGGCAACATACAATGTGAAATACGAATACGCGATAATCATTTATGCGGATATCCAAGCACGTGCAATACGTTCGACCGGTAATGTACGGATGAGTGGATTGAATGATCTTCAAGGAATTCATTGTATGCATGTGATGAGGTGAAGTTTTGATTCTGCTTTGAACAAACCGGCTGAAGCTGGGCATAGCATTTTGTAATATAGGTGGGAATTACATAGCACATAGAGTTCGATTCGGTAACTATGTTGTACGGTACAAATGGTGACACGAACAAATTATGAACAAAAACTACACCTAAGATACATGTGCGTCTTTTGGAACTAAAAATAATAGGGGATGAAAAAGATACATAGAATTGACGTTCTTAGCGTAGGCTCCTAACGCTCAAGTAGAAAACCGTATGGCATTCACATGAAGTGCCTGTCGTCATGACGGCGTGGACGCGGTTGGTTGTCACAGTAGTGGCAAGCGCAACTGAAGCTCGGATCGGCACAGCAGCAGTAAGGGTGGTAGTCTCTAACGAGGTGAACAACCTCCTCATTGTTCCTCTCCCTGCTCCTCTGCCCTTGGAAGTTGTCGTTTGCCTTTAGAGCTCATCGTTCGCCTTTCGAAGCTCTTTGTTGTTGTTTTTCTCTGTGTGGAGCTCCTCTTGCAATTCGTCATGGCATATTAGCACTGTGTGGATGTAAATTTGGGCAAGTATGTGATACGGTGGGTCCACCCATTCAGTGAATTTACAATTCGTGGTCTCTAAAAAAGAGTATATGTTAACGAGCGATACATGCGTGGAAGTATAGGTAAGAAATGAAGCAGTTATCATGAATAGAGGGCATTGAAAAATACGACATCCTAGATTCAGTTGGTTGTCGCAAACTTGGACTACCTCGTCGAGGTTGTGCCTGAATTGCAGCCAATAATCGAGAAGGGGTGCATAGTTACACAGCGGAATCCTGGTGTAGGACTCTCGTGTTTTGAGTGGAAGATCGGGGTTAGGGGATGGTGTTTAGTGGACCGTAGATATGTGTGTCCACGACAGAAAGGTCACACACTCGAAACCCTGTCCGCCATCGTCTTCCCTCCCACACCTTGAGTCATGCTGCACATAAAGTAGTTAATTCGTGGTGCACAGGGTATTTGTAGGACATGTCAGATGCAGATGACGGACTTGGCGCAAATAAATTGTGGTACCAGGAAGGTGTGGTCACGTTCGTGTGAAACACAGGTGGTAGTGTGGTGTCATATGCGATGAAAAGCAGGTGATAGTGTGTTATCACACCAGTTGAAAACAATACGTAGCAGTGTGTTTGTCATCCCGGATGCACAGTAAGTGGTAGTGTGTTTTTACTTCGGTGTGAAAAGCAGGTGGTAGTTGTTGCGATGCGTACTGTCCAGGGTTTCAAAAACCAACAAAAACCACGGTTTTCGACCTTACCGCTGCAGTTCGAGATTCAAAACCGGTCGGAAAACCAGTCTAATTAAAAAAAATAAAAAAATTATGCAATGTAAACCGCTCGAAAACCATTTAAAACCGCTCAAAAAACCATTTTTAAGGAACATTCGATTATTCGATTGGGTTTCGGTGAAAACCGAGTGTTTTTCATGAAAACCGACTGTTTTCGATTTTTTTTTATTCCTTAAACCTTCGAAGTTTGACGATTTTCGATCGATTTTTCAAAAACGGTTTTTGAAACCCTCGAACTGTGAAATGCTGTCGTATGTCGTACAGTTGTGAATAGCTCAATATTTAAGACTTTGTAAGTAATATTTAATATCATTTTGTATCATAAATAAACGAAAGCATGGAGAACGAACTTTTGCACCTGATCTAATTTCGCTAAATACATATGGTTCGTGTTTGCATTTTTATACCAATTTTCAGTAATTTTTTAATGTACCAATTTTATCTACTACTAATTATACTAAGATTTTCTTCTACGTGCTAATAGAGTTATTATAATAGCAATAATTATTTTTTTGATATATTCGAAATGTTATTTACACATCAAGACTATTTTTGGACCTCACTAATTTTGCGAAAATTTATATGTACCTAATCTTCACGTCATTGCAATGTCAACTAAAACTTGCATATCACATGTGCATTAAACATAAATTACACCATCAACATAATTGTTCCATTAATTTACATTAATGACGTACTCATCACCGCTTAGTACATGCAACATAACTAACAACACTGTCTAAATAAGCATTAGACTAATTAAATGCTAACTTAAAATTAATTACATAAAATGCAAGATAGAAACTAACATTCTCTAAAGATTAACACTTTATGTATAAATTGCGAAGCTGCAACTTTATATGAATTTCGAAAAAATTGATCGCGTGATCAAATGGGACACCCTGTCGAGCATCCGGAGGGCGGAAGCTCGTCGCCCAACAACTACTAACGCCACGAGCACACAATGACAAAGGTGACAGGACACTGCCGCTCTCGCCACGCGCGGAACCTCCAACGCGACGCTCCCGTGCTCACCGGGCGCAGCAACAAGGACACCCCCACTGCTGCTGAGCTCAACATGACCTTCCGATGAACCCTAGCAGGCAAGTGACATGCCGGGTCTTTTGCGCTCGGAAAGAGGGTTAGATTTGTAAATCAGTAAAGGATTAGTTATGAAAAAAAGATGATGAAGGAGTTAGTGCAGTAAAAAATTATCTGTTTGCTGCTACTTTCTCTCTCTAGCTTGATGGCTCGCGGCCGGAATGAACCGGGGTCCCAACTCCCAAGCATGTGGTAGCACAACATGGCTAATGTTACGCATGTCTGGTGCAGTTCGCATCTACCCATCAGTCGATCTATATACATCTGCTCACTGTTTTGTTTACGGAATTGCTAGTAGCTAGACGTCTGATTTTTTCGGACACTCTTCAACATTTTTTTTCAACACGTGAAACATTTTTTTCTACTCGTGAAACATTTTTCCTTCGATAACAGTAAAAATATGCGCAGGGAACAAAATGTTGCATACGTTGAAAAAAATATTGCACCGAGCGTCTGATGCGATATGTTGAGATGGGACGTCCGGGTGGAAGTTCTCCCCTTTTGTTTACTACCTACGGGCTCGTATCCTTGGCTCTCTGCAACATTGCTAACACATCCGACGACCGACACGACCGTGCTGTGTTGCAATGGCAGAGGATACAAATGCCAGAGCGTAAATGCCCTTTGTTTTTTTTTAAAAGAATCTATCTTCTGTGCAAGTAAAATCATAAAAGTAGCTCTCTTCTTAACCGTGGAAGTGCTAATAAGTGACACATACTATCTGCCACGTCCGTGCACCACAGCAACAACTAGTGGACCCATCTTAGCAAGCTTACTGTTGTGCTTCCCTAGCTCAGCAGGCAGGTGTCGAGCACCACGAGTATGGTAGCAACACGTGCTGGGGTAGGGAGGCTTGGCAGCATGCGGAAGCAGTGCTGCTGTCACGAGCCGACTAGCTTCTGTGGTCCACAGGTGCGGTGAATGACACCTATTACCTTTCACGATTAAGAAGACGGCCATTTTTATAGATTTATTCACACGAGTCAGATTAAAAGTATATATATATATATATATATATATATATATATATATATATATATATATATATATTGTGCGAATTTTTTATTATGCAGAAGAATACACACAACATGATGCCTACGTGCCAAAGACAGAATTGATCACTTTTCTAGCTCTTTTACTTTGTTTTTTTTTGTTGCAAAATCTAGTTCACTCTCGAGTGAAATTACAGATTTATCTCTCTCCTACTGTGAAAAGCATAGAAGGTGATATCTGTTTTTTACTGTGTCTATGAAGCGCAGGAGAAAGGCAACTACGGTAGGAGAGCACAGAAGGGGGCTGCCTGGCTGCTGTGGTTGAAAAGAAGTTATATTTGTAATTTCACCAAAAAAAAAAAAAAAGAGCCAATGATCACTTCCGTGGAGGGTGGAGTACCAATCAATCAGTTTGCTGATGCTATTGGGCGAGGGTGTATGTTATGTCCATCCGGGTATCTATGTTAGGCTGGTGTCCCATCGCGTCGGATCGTGCTTCTTCGCAATTGAGGAACCGGATGCACCTGGCTGACCTGACCAAAACTCCGTCCGTTTATGCACGTTTACAACACGAAAATACTACGTATATTAAGCTCTGAAGGTTTTCTGGCTCCTCCTCACGCCACGTGGTTGTCGGAGCGACGTGATCTCTCCGCGCGCGGCCGCGTCGCGCGTACTAGAGCGCCGTGCGTACAGCTGGTTCGCGCATGAGCCACGTCGTCCGCTTGACTCACCGGCTGATACGGCTCAAGTAATTAGTTACGTCGTTTAGATGCGAACGGCCTCGCGGCACAGCGGTAAGAGCGCTCGCGCTCATACCAACGACCCGGTTTTGAGCCCGCTAGGAATTTCTGAAATTATATATAGATCTTTTTTTTTGGCAGAAAAACCCTAAAAAAAATCTCGAAATTCGTTTTTTTCCGCACAACCCCTCCGAAAATTCCAAAGTTACGTCCGAGACGGGTTATTTTAGGAGACCCCCTCGGATATTTTTTGAATTACATCTAGATCTGTTTTGGTGCAGGATCTTTTGCGAAAAAGCTCCCAGAGATTCCAAAAATTACATATGGGTCCTTTTTCCTTGAAAGACCCCCTAAAAAATCCATATTTCGTTTTCTTTTGCACAGACTGTCCTTTGTTTTAGATTAATCACGCGATTTTCACCCGTCGAACGAGTAGCGGCTGGTGTGGCCGCGCCCACGCATTAGTTTCACCGAAACCATGTTCGTCCCCCGTGACCGAGCTCGTCCGACTGATCGGAAGTCACGCACCCACGGCCACCGGGCCACGGGACAAATCGGCGCCGTCCAATTGCCTCACTTTCGCAGCGAGATTGGTTGCTGTTACTTCAGTACCAGTAGATGTATGCGCAGTTGCGCACTGTGCAAGCGCAGCACTGGCGCCGCGGGCCCCGCTGGTAAATGGTCCAATAACAGCAGGCGGGAGCAGCGGCATGGGTCTAGGAAGATTTTTTTTGTGGGGATGATGCGAGTGGCTAGTGGAGTTTTGGCTTTTTTTAGCTGTTGGTCTTTTTTTTTTCTTTCAATTTTAGTCGGCGTCAAAATGAAATCATAGATCTAGCATTCTTTTAGACTATAAAAGTATTAAAAGCCGACACGTGTCACTTGTTGTAGTGTGCAATCGTAATAGGTCCACTTACCGTTATATGGGAGCGCAATAGTTCCACATGTCACTGTTAGAGAGCGTGTTAGGTGTTTGCCGCAATTGAGAAGGTGACAGATTTGCCATTTCGTTCTGAGAGATTAAATTTATATAAAAAGATTGAGTAAAAGGTCAGAATAAAAATTCGCTTCTAACTCGTGACAGAGCTGGCGCAAGGATCAACCCTTCGGGGGGATCGGTCGGCCGGGCGCGCTGGGTGGCTGGGTGGGGAGCTGCTCGACGGCTAGCTTTCTGGCCCAGTTCCATGGCCGGTCTAGTCTGTTCCCCTCACGCATCAATTGCATACCGGTATAGAATTGACCCGCACGTGAGGACGCACGACCCTCGTAGCCGTCCGATTGATCGATCGAGTTCGCTCGTTGTTAAGCTGGTCCGACAGGGTCACAGGGATGTGAAACTAGCCTTTAATTCGGTAGCCATCCCAAAAAGAAAAATAATGTATGTCGACATGCGTACTATACAATTGTGAGAGAGTGATAAGCGTCCTGTATCTTTTTTATTTTTAATTAAAAGTTGATGACGGTCGGTCGTTCTACTTCAGAGTAGAATACCTGATCCTTTAGATCTGATATGAACAATTGAGGTGAAAGAAGATTTAACCCGATAGTCCCACCCCTTCGTCTCGTCTTCTCACGCAGTCCCACTCTAGCCACGTTCTCTTTCATCTCAAACCATTTTGACTCTGCACCACCTCTACCTCCCTCGATTCGACGCGCTGAGCTCTCCCTCTCAGATCTCTTGGCTCTCCCTCTCAAATATCTTCGGAGGAACAAGCCTTTTTTACTATTAAAACATAATTAAAGTTAGTACTCATTGCAAATAAATTTTTTACCATAAATTAAATTTTCGTTGCAACGTATAAGATATAAATTAGTAGATGGTCCACGAATAACGTGGACGAAGATGCACAGGACTGTGCAGATAACCATCGGTGTGCGAGACAGAGGAGGCGATCGCTGACTCGCTGTATACTACTAGTGCCCAAGGCCCAACTCAGCAGTAGCAACCACCATCTCTCTTGGCTTGCCCTCGTGGTCAGCCTAGTTGGCGGACGGTGACAGGGTGGACGGCGGAAAGGGACACATCAAACACGCATGTGAGTGACGCGACCCGGAGGTACGGACAAACCGGGGCCCGCCCGTCAGCGGCACGCCTGCCCTTGGCAAATGGGCCGCTGCCGCCTACTTCTGCCGAGCTGTTGCGCAAATCTGACGCAGAAGCCAGATTGGATGGTTGGGTCTGCTTGGTCCCGGGGCTGCATTGCAGTACAGCCACTTGTAGCCTTTGCATGCGTAGCTAGCTCTCTTTCTCTCCCTGCGTGTTTGAGTAATGAGTAGTTTGATTTCCTGTGGCACAAGCAATGTTCGTAAGGAGAAAAAAGATGGCTTAATTAGTTGGTCTTGTCATCTAGCCGCGCCAACACTGCGCCGAGAGATCAGTCTTTCAGTCTTTCGTATTTTTTTTTTTGCTTGAGTAGCATTTCTATGCATAACATTTTTAATATAACTTATATAAATTTTAAAGCAAGTCTTTCGTATTTTTTTTGCTGGAGTAGCATTTCTATGCATAACATTTTTAATATAACTTATATAAAATTTAAAGCCATCAAAAGAACAGATAATCACTATCTACTCTTCATTCATACTTATATATATGTATAACTACTATTATGTAGCTACGTGTAGTCTAAGCAATTACTCGTCGATCAGTTTTGCAGTCCAATCGAGCCAAGCATTCCTCTAATTAGCGTTACGGAATTCGCGACCGAGCCGAGCATTCCACTAATTAGCGCTACGGAATTCGCGACTGAGCCTTAGAATATTAATCGTCCAGAATTAATGTATGCATGTGTGTGACCGAGAGATGCAAAGATGTATACATGAATCTGATTTCTATTTATTTTAGCCATAACTTTTTATTTGCATGTCCGATTCACAAACGAATTTCGCCATTAGATTACTAATGACGAGAGGAACAACATGATATAAGTCTCGCTAATAAACGTACAATAAATCAGATTTTACTGCCAAATGTACATCATTTTACTACTGTATTATAATAAAATCTATGTATACCGATAGTAATATCTCTGTATATGGATAGTAAAATTTGTTTTATACGACAAGACTTATATCAATGTGTTGCTCTTGTCGTCAGTAAGCTACTGGTGAAAACGGTTTATGAATCGGAGCTGACAATAATAAGTTATGGCTAAATCAAAGAAAAAACATACTCATGTACAAACTATGTTTGGCTGTGTGCATCTCATGATGCAGATGCCGGGAGTTAAACTTCCATTATCTAAAAAAATGTACAAACTACGAAATTTTGCAAGCATGTCTATGGCTGAGAGATGCAAAGATGTGTTTTCTAGTTATACATGAATATGATTTTTATTTGTTTTAGCTATAACTTTTTATTCACAGCTCCGATTCACGAACGAATTTCACCATTATATTAATAATGACGAGAGGAACAACATGATATTAGTCTCGCTAATAAATGTCGCATAAATCAAATTTTACTACCAAATGTACATCAATTTACTACTGTATGATAGTAAAATCTATGTATACCGATAGTAACATCTATATATACGGATAGTAAGATCTATTTTATACGTCGAGACTTATATCAGTGTGTTGCTCTCATCGTCGATAAACTACTAGTGAAAACGGTTTGTGAATCGGAGCTGTCAATAAAAAGTTATGGCTAAATCAAAGAAAAAACAGATTTATGTACAAACTACGAAACACATTACTAGTGCCGTATGACTAACTAGTAAAAATGTTTTCTGTAATGTGTTTTCTAGTTTGTACATGAATCTGTGTATTCTTTGATTTGGATATAACTTTTTATTGACATCTCTGATGCACGAACGGTTTTCACCAATAACTTACTGACGACAAGAGCAACATAATGATATGAGTCTCGCAAATAAATGCTGCATGAATGAGTTTTACTGCCATTTTACCGAATGTATCATAACATTTTACTACCGCACAGGCTGCTAAACCTCTGGTATGGTAGTAAAATCTATGTATACCAATAGTGACATCTATGTATACGGATAGTAAAATCTGATTTATGTGACGAGACTTATATCAATGTGTTGCCCTCATTGTTAGGAAGCTATTGGTGAAAATCGTTTGTGAATTGGAGCTGTCAGTAAAAAGTTATGGCTAAATCAAAGAAAAAACATATTCATATACAAACTATGAAGCACATTTATTAGTTGGCGCACGCATGCGTTCACAGTAAACATTTGCATTCACACTGGCTTGTTCAGCGACATAGGGTTACGGCTCGCGCGTAAAATAGCCTAATTAGCGCGCAAGCGTAAATTATACATCTTTCAAATAGTGATGTATGGAAGCGCCTCCCGTATAAGCAACATATTTTGACGGTGGAAGATGGGTTAAATGCTCCTGTAGCTAGCGTTGCCCTTGCACATTCTTTGATTCTCCGTTTTTATTCCATCGGGAAGGAAAGGAATATATTGAATAATATAAATGATTGCCGTAAATCAATCCTAATACCGATCAACAATACTCGAACACCAAGAATAGTGGAATTGGACTTTCTTCTTTTTTCTTGTATTCAAATATTCTATTGTACAATGGGGTCTATATTTATAGCCAAAACCTCTCAGGGGTAAATTCAGGATTCGTCCACAAACCCTAGAAGTTAGTTATATCTTAATGCTTTCCCTTGGGCAAACACCGCATAATGCATGTGCCTCATTAAAAACTCCTAAAAAACACAGTAGGGAAAAAGAGATGGAGAAAATAGTGCATTATATCCGCAAATTGTATTACACTTGTTGCCTTATTAAAAACCTTCTTGTTAGAAAACTTCAGAAAAACTCATTGGGCAAAAGAGTGCAACTTGCAATCTTCTGTATTAGGGTATCATCTTCAGGATCGTATAAGGAGTTATGATTCAGGTATTTACTCCCCTGAACTATGCATCTCTCTAACTTGTCTCATTCCAATTGCACGAACACATCTTTAGAAACTAGATATCTGCAAAGACTTAGTGAATAAATCAACTAGATTTTCACATGACTTAGTTTACATGATCTTTACCTCACCGTTCTTCTGGAGTTCATGAGAATAGAAAATTTTGGTGGCAATATACTTCATCATATTGCTCTTAACATAACTCATTTATATTTGTGCAACACAAGCAACATTATCGATTGTATATAATTGTGGGGGTATCACTGATGTTAATGCCACATGACTTCTAAATATAGTTAATCACATGCCATAGCGAAACACATTCATGTGAGGCTTCATATAATGCTATAATCTGAGTGGTTGGTAGAGATAGCTACCATAGTCTGCTCAAAAGACCGTCGCGAAATGGTTGTGCCATCACAGAGGAACACAAACCTAGTATGAGATTTAGCACTATGAGGATCAGACAGATAGTCAACATCAGTGTATCCCACCATAGTTGAGTCTTTGTTGTACCGGTCACATAAGCCAAATCTTGTGTACTTTGGAGGCATCTGAGTAAAATTTTGACACCAGCCCAACACCTTCTGGCTGGAGCTACACTATATCTAGCTAATAATTTTACTACGAATGCGATATCAACCCTGGTGCAATTCATTAGATACATAAGTGCTCATGTGATGCGTAAGTATGGAACATCATGTCCTAAGACTTCTTCATTTTCCAAACTTGGTCTAAATGGGTCTTTATCCACATCAAGGGATCTAACTACCATGTGATTCTTTAATAGTCAAAATTTATCCGTATTAAAATTTTCCAATAACTTCTTGGTATACATACACTGGTGTACAAAAATTCCTTGGGGAAATGCTTTAGATGTAGTCCTAAGCAATATTTGGTTTTGCCCAAATATTTCATCTCAAACTCCGTCATAAGGTAAGAACTTGCTTCCTTTTATATCTTTTATGATTCCAATGATATTCAGATTATCAACGTAAAATTAAATGATATATAATCCATTCTTTATGAACACACATGGACAATCATTATTATTGGAGTAACCCTTCTTTATGAGCACACAGGGACAATCATAATTATTAGAGTAACCCTTCTTCAGGAGAAACATTGTTAATGCTAGTTGCCATTGACAAGTTAATACTAGTTGCCATTGATATCAAATATCGGAACATTGTTCCACCCAAAACTGGAGAGTAGGTTTCATTGTAATCAATATCGGGTCTCTGTGTGAACTCTTGTGCTACAAGCATTGCTTTTTATCTCACCACCTGATTATTCTCATTTCTCTTTCAGATAAAAACCCATTTAGATCTTGCAAGGAATACTTTAGGAGGTGTTGGTCAATAGGACCAAATACTTTCTTTTTATTAAGTGAATGCAATTATGTTGTAATTGCTTCTTTACATTTGATTAAATTTGAGCGCTTCTGGAACTCTGCAATGGCCTTGAGTTCTGTATCCAAATCAAGAGTTTCAACAATTTTTGAGGTAAAATATATATCGACAATTGTAGTATTTCTTTTATACAACTCTCCTAAATCCACATAATTTATGGATATTTCTTCTAGCTCCTCATAATTTCGTACAACGATGGAGTATAAGTGTTTCGTCTTCCTAGCGTTAGATTGTACGCACAAATATTCATTAGGGTTACCATCCTCATGATGACTCGCTTCTGGGATTTCTCAACATCAGGTTGAGCTCCTTTCACTGTATTGGTTAGTGATTTGTCTTTTTTAGTTCTCTGTTTCTACAAACGTCTTCGCGGAATTGATTCACGTGCACCCGGAGATCACCCCCTCCTTTTCCATGAGAGGTAAGAGTTGATTCAACATCCATATGGGGGTATTTCCACTGTATCTGGTGTGCTTATTACAGGTATTTGAGATTTTAGCATATGGCAGATTATTAGCTATTTGTTATAGATTTATTATCCTTCAAACTTCAAGTTCAGATTCTCTATTACATGAGTCTATGGGCATTACTGCAACACCTGGCATGTTCAGGCTGAACATTTGCAAATTTTAACCAAATTTGAGGTTGCCTTGAGATCTTGGCATTCTTGCTTATCTTTTCATTAATCTCATGTCTCAGAAATCATGCCTCGAATCAAGAATCCCTCTCAACCAAAGGCTCCTCGTGGCGGAGGGCAAATAAGGAAATCAACACGAGGTGCAGGTGTTGCAGCACAGAGATCCGGCAGTAGGGTTGATGTTTCTCGCACCAGTGATGATGGAGAAATAAGGAGATTAGTGCGGGCGGAGCTAGAACAAGGAGGTGGCAGTTCTCGAGGAATCAAAGGAAAGAAAGTTGTTTCTAGCTCTAGCGAGGATGATGATGAAGATGATGAGAATTACATGGACGAAGGGGGAGATGAGGATGGAGAAGGGTCGATGAGGAAGTACTTCCGGGTTTTGACCCCAAAGGTTGATCTCCGCCAAATCAAGGCGGATAAAACTTCTCATTTAGAGGGGCAAATTAGTACAGGCTGCCGAAGAACGCATCACAAAAATTCTTTCGGACCTTATTTCAAGAAAAAGTTGTCAATGAAATTTATTTAGACAAGGACTTAACAGATCAGAAATGGGTAGATTGGAATCACATAAGGAAGTTGCCCTTGTTCGTCGGTGTGCCCGAGTTGTTTGATGGGGCAGGGTTGTTGCATCTCGTGTCAATGAGGTGTGATTTTGCTGAGGATGCTATTCGTCAGTTTTACGCCACCTTGTACATCCCTGACTCTATCTCATGGATGACAAGCTCCAGAGATTATGTGGCTACCATGGATGAGTTTGAGCAAGCTCTTGGTATATATCACAATGGATATCCTAAGATCCATCTTGAGAAGCCGCTTAATGTCACTCAACAATTGGAATTTTATGATCCGACAGCAAATGTGAGGAGGCCAGGGAAGTTGGCAAGACTTCTCCCATAGTCAAGCTTGGTGAACCAAATTGTTAAAGTTACAATTCATCCCAAGAGTGATAACTTTTATGATATTAGAGGATATGCTTGGAAAGTGATTAGCAAAATAATGCATCGAGAGAAATTTGATGCGGTAGACTTCATCATGAGAGAGATAGCCCAATTAGTGAGGGAGTGGGATAAGAGTATCTACTTTGGCCCCTATATTATGAAGCTCATCATCACGAAGGCTGGTTATAACAGAGGGTATGGATTCGCACACATGCAGTACAAGCCCTGAGAGGCTCCTCCTCAGGTAGTTGGTCATCCGGTACAGCAGCGACAGTAGCAGGAGGTTCAGGACATACCCACTTTCCCCCAGGACGTGCCTCAGGCCTCTCACGCTGCCTCTCAAGATGCATTCTCCGCAAGAATTGACTCTCTACGCCACGACATTATGGCACAGTTCACGACTCTCTCCTCGAGCATCACGAGCAGATTTGATGAGGAGCATCAGTACCAGGTTCAGACTCAAGCCTTGGTACAAGAGACCCTTCTTTTGTTACTTGATGCCAAAGGGGGAGAGAAGATGAAAAAGGAGAGAAAATGCAGAAGATGAAGACCGAAGACTAAGGATTAGCTTATTCTTTAATTTTATAAATATATCTCTATGTAAGCTAAGGAACCCTTTACTATTTGCTTCTGATGTTGGATGTTCTTGTGGATGTTTGTGTAATTGAATTTTATGTTGTATTCTCTCAAATTTTTATCTTTGTATGTATTGTTTAAGGTTTATTGATCATCTATTCTCTTATATATTTATTGCTCACATCTTGACTATCCACGGTCTCAATACATAAAGGAAACTCCGCCAAAAAAATTTAACGTACAAAATATAATTGCTTCACTCGTATGCACATCTTTAGGGGGAGTAACTAAATAAATATTTTTGTTTTACTAACATTTTGCTTCCAATTCGCCACTCATCCACTGAAGAAGCAAAATATTATTAAAATGAAATTCTTGAGTATACAACACATCGTGCTTTGTTGCATACTCAAAAACAATATCAAATCATTTTTTATGAAAAGATTGTAGTCAATTACCCAAAAGGGGGAGATTGAAAGCATCTAGGCCCCCAAAATTTATATTGGTTTTGGTAATCAATGACAATCGTGATTAAGGGACTAATATTTCGTTGAGAATGTTTAAATAACAGGTTGATCTCAACTTTGGAGCATGATGGGGCATGAACATGAAAAGAAGATAGATGAGAAGATAGAACAAAGGTATAAATTTAAGGACCTTTTCATAGCTTTTGCCGATCTCGGTGTTTTGAAGAAAGATCGAATTGCTAGAATAGGTGCCGTACTATTAAGAGGACTCTTGATTAGTAGCTTGATGTGCTTTTAGTGCAAATGGCTTAATTAATGTTCATTTAATGATTATTTTCACTTTGGATAAAAAGAAAAATTGAAAAATATTTTCACCCATCTTGACCGACACTACCGCCCATGGTAGGGCGGTACTACTGCTTGGCCGGCAGTACCGACCCTAGAGCCGGTAGTTTTATTCCAGAAGGGGGTGTCTTTGGGATCAGCTCGGCCGACACTACCGACCCCTTGAGGGCGGTACTGCCACTTGGCCACACTACCGGCCCCACATAGGCGGTAGTGCCGGCCTCAGGGTAACGGCTAGTCTGTCAGTGCATTTAATGCCCACAGTCGACCATTGAACCTAAGGCCGGCAGTACCGGCCCCAGATAGGCGGTAGTGCTAGCCACCCATAATTTTTCAGGGTTTTGGTAGCAACGGCTAGCACAATCGATGAGGACTACAAATACACACCCATATGCAGCATAGAGCTTCTTTTTGACTCCTATCGGCGTTTCGAGCACCGGCGAGTGAATTTTTAAGTCTAAGGGGCCGCGCGTTCCCTCTCTCCTTGAATGGTTAGACTCAGGAGCCCAAGATGTATACTGGTTCGGGCCGAATGTCCCTACTCCAGTTCGTGTGGTGGTGCTATATTGCTTCAGGTGCAGATGACTGCACGGTTTTTACAAGCGGGAGTTGAGGGCTCGAATAGGTGAGAGCGAAAACAGCCTACTCATGAGGACCGGGAGGAGGGAGCGCCTCCCTCCCAGAGGATCCTGCCTCCCTTTATATAGCCGAAGGGGGCAGGTTACATTGGAAGTTGGGAGAGGAAAGGATGAGGTGATCTAAGCTAGGAGCTCTGGTCCTTCGTCTTGGCGATTGGTCAGCGTCCGCTTCACCCTACATCGGGTTGGTGGACTCATTGAGTAGAGCAGTTTGCCGTTTCATCAGGAAATAGCGCACTTGCCCTCTGCAAACATGTCAGGCGCTGACGTTGTCTCGGGAGGGAGCGTGTCCTCACGCCATGCGTGTCTGGACGATGAGACCGGAGCTTGACTTCGACAACCTCCTCGCCACCTTGGGAAGGAGCCACCTGCCCCCGCACAGTCACTCTGAGCTGTCGTGTCCGTAGGGCACGTAGCTAATGGCCGACGGAGGCCCGACACTTGGCCCTCGGTGGAGATCGCCTCAGCTTGGTCGGAGCTCGTGGGGAGTCCGACCTGTGGCGGGGGTCGACGCCCCACTGGGTCGGGGACGAGCTTGGGGTAGCTCATTAGGTCGGGGTCGATCGTCCTTCGTGGCCCCGCGGGGCCTTTGGTCGGAGCCGGGCTTGGGGCAGCCCGTTCGTCACTCCGGGCCATTGGGGTACCCATGGTACGAGTACTCGTCAACTCCCATTGCATATTCTTGAGCTCTAGTTTCCATTTCTTCTACTCAAGTGCATTAAATTCACACTTGAAGAGTAATTGAGTGAAAAATCAAGTGAGAGTATTAAATTGAGCCATTTAGACACTTGATTCACCTCAAGCAATCGTCAAAGTTCATTACTCTTGGAGGTTGCCGCCTTCTAGACGGCTTGGAGGCGTTGGTGCTCGGTGAGCTTCTCAACAGAGGTTGTGAGAAGCCCCAGTAAGTTGTGAAGACCGGAGTTCACCTACCTAGAGCGGGAAAAAACTACCATAGTGATCGAGGAAGGCTCAAGAGTTTGGAGCCGGCTTGAAGTTGTTCAAATCACCTCAACGTGGATTAGAGGAGACCGGCAAGTCTCCGAGACTACGGGATAAAATTCTTGTGTTTCATTTTCTTGTGGTTTGTATTTCTTAATCTCGTATGCAATTTACATCTCTAGCAAATTAAGTATATTAATTTGTGCCTAGAATCTCATCTTGCCTATACTTGATTTGTTGGAGCATTTAGTGATCGCTAGAAAACTTAGTGTTAATTTGTTAAAATTGCAATTCTTGCTTAGTGATTTAATTAATTGCAATTAGACTTGAAAAATTTAGAAACCTCCTATTCACCCCCCTCTAGTCGGTTATCCTTGATCCTACAGATGCTACTAACCCAAGGGTGGTAGCACCGTGTTTCCTGGCATTTTTATGCATTATTTACACCAACGGCCAAATTGGTTGGTAGGGGTTATAAATACCCCCCTCCAGCATTCTAGAGCACGTCTTGGGCCTCATCGATCATATTTAAGCGCCAGCTAGTCTCCTACTGTCTTGTGGGTATTAAATTCGTATTTTGAGTGAGTTGGTAGCAAATTCAAGTGTTGCATTGAGTGTTGAGCCTTTAGACACTTGATTCGACCTCAAGCAAGCGTCAAGGCTTGTTACTCTTGGAGGTTGCTGCCTCCTATACGGCTTGGAAGCAATTATGCGTGGTGAGCTTCTCAACTGAGGTTGTGAGAAGCCCCAACAAGCTTGTGAAGGCCGGAGTTCGCCTACCCGGAGCAGTGAAGAACTACCAAGTGATCGAGGGAGGCTCATGTGATTTGGAGCCGGTTGAAGTTGATTAGGGGAGACCGGTAAGTCTCCGAGACCACAGGATAAATTCTTGTGTCATTCTCTCTTTGTGGTTTGAATTTCTAATTCTTGTGTGAAACTTACATTCCTAGTAATTTTAGTATATTGATCTTGTGCTTAGTATTTTGTATTCTTGACTAGACTTAGGTCGTCGGTGCACGTAGTGAAACCTGGAGAATTTAGGCTTTAATTGTCAAAATTGTAATTCTTGCTTAGACAATTTATTTATTGCAATTAGAACCGAAGAATTTCAAAAAACCTCCTATCTACCCCCCTCTACTCGGTTATCCTTGATCCTACAAACAGGGTTGGATAGGTCCGCAAATATCACCATGTATTTTCTCCAATAAACTCGATAATTCTTTCATAACTTTCAGATTAGAGGGTCTAGTTATGAGCTTCCCTTTAGTACAAGTAGGACATAAAAAAGTCTTCAATTCTAAGGAAGTATGTAGTTTCTATGTTATGGCTACTAAAATTATTAATGATTTTTCTCATCATATTCAACACAAGATTACCTAGTTGATCATGACAGATCTTAAAGATATCTGGGTTTTAAAGTATTGTTTTCATCACAACATATCAGGTTTTTATATATGGATAGTATAATCTTGAAGAGAAGGATATAAGTTTTTCAACAGTGTATTCATTGTACACGTCCTCATTATCTGTTTTGCATGTGGAAACTATTTAAATGAATGTAACATCCCAAATTTTGCATTTACTGGTTTAGTATATTTTTTCCTTTTTATTGAATTTTTGGGATTTTCATTAATTTATTTTGAATTTGTGGAATTAAACCTTTTGCAATCTTTTATTTATTTAAGGAAAAGTTCTAATGATTTTTTGTGGTAAATATTTTATTTGAGTTCTAAATGTCTTAAAGTATTTTCTGGATTTTTTCTGGAATTTTCCTGGTATTTTTGCTATTTTATTTGGCTTAATCTATTTTGCTAATTTATTTTAATTCGAAAGGGATTTAATATAGTGTGAATAGTGTTTGAGCCGAAACCCATCGATTCAGCCCAATCCACCCGCGCCACTAGCCCGCGTCGGCCTGCCAGCTCCGAAACCCTAACCCTAGGATCGACGACCGTTGGATCGTGATCCAATGGCTATGATTCCTCCGCCTTGCCGCATGCTTTGAGCCGTCGATCGCTGCCGCGTGGACGCTTGTGATGCTGCCATGTTGCCCTTTAGTACCCTCACCGGATTCTATCGCTGTATCCGAGCGAACCTCATTTCGCGAGAGATTCATGGAAGTCGAGGCCCCTATTTAATGCGCCGACACCACCTCTGGGTTGCACACTTTGAGACGCACCAGTAGCCCTAGCGCACGCCTTCCGAGCCACTGTCGTTCGCCCGTAAGAGCTCGCCGAGGTTGCCGCTTCGTTCCGCCGAGGATTTGCTTCGCTTCGCCGCCGTGAGTCGTCTTCGCCGTCACCGAGGCCATCAGTGTGTTCGTCGTGTCAAGACGGGTCCGTCGAGGGTAAGAACATCGTTGGAGAAGCCCCAGAACGTTGTCGTTGTTGTCGTCGTCTTCAACCCCGGTGAGAAGCCACCGTCCCGCGCCGCTGCGACATCGCCGTCTTCGCAAGCTTTGTCAACCGTCCGATCTATAGCGTGCGGTCCAGATCGAGCCGCGTGATCGTCATCTCGTGGGCAAGTCGTGTCGTTCGAGCTAAATCGGGTGGGTGCGTGTGCGCCGCGTGTAAGCACCCGGTTAGCCCTAGTTGTCGTTGCCCTCGTCATCGGATCTGAGTCGTGCGCTCTAGATTCCACCGCGTGTCGTGGGCTAAGCCCGCCACGTAGTCATCGCCGCTTCAGTTCTCGCCGCCGTCCGATCAGATCTGGGCGATCGGGATGCCACCACGTGTCGCCTCCGTAGTAGACCAGAGCTGCGTAGCATTAGTTGATCTCGGCCGTCTGTTTTGAATTGGGCGGATGAGATTGCACCGAGCTTTCTGCCAGTAGCGTAGAGCCGTGTGTCGCTTTGTGACTGGGTCGCGTGCCACCGTCGACGCCATGGCTTGTGTCAGTAGGCGCACGGGCATAGTGCTATCGGTCCACATTGGACCGAGGCTGAACTGTGGACCGAGTCCATGCGCCAGTGACTCGTGTCGCCTCTAGATTGCGCCACGTGTCCGCTAATGTCAGCATGACGTCACAATTCGGTTTTTCTTCAAAAAAATAATTATCCAAAAATCAAATTCGGTGTTGACATCAGCATGACACCATAAATGCTATTTTTCAGTATAAAAATAATTCAGTTAATTCGGTTTTCAATTTTTCAATTTATCTTTTATTTTGAACTTTGAATAGCATCCGAGCTTCGACTGAGGTGATTCTAGTTTCTAAAAATTTGTAAAATCAAGATCTATTTAATGGTGAATTTTATTTAATTTTTAGAGTTGATCTTGCTCTCTATTTTTAGTATTTATTGCTTTCTCTTCCGTTATGCGTAGACATCGAGTTGACCGGTGAGTTTGTGGTTGAGGAGCCAGTGCCCGAGCAAGGTCCAGAGCAGGAGTCGAAGCTATTTTAAGGCAAGTTGTGCTTTGATCATGTTGAACCCAAGCTTTAAACATTATATTGTTTCAAAGTATTGCATGTTAATTCAATTATCGTTGTTTCAAATATATTGGGAGTAGTTATTGTCCACTTTGAATTACATCCACCTTGCCGTATTGTATGTCATATTTCATTTGTCACCTTAGAATGGTTTAATATTAGTTGGTAGTTATAATTGCCAATGTGGGTAGTTAGAACGCAAATAGTATGCTTAGCCGTTCAACGAGTCATCATTTTTGTGTGAGAATGGTTAATTTTGCTTAATAACTATGGAACATGTTTATTAACTTGTGTGTCGAGTGTTGTCACACAATGTTATTGTTGATGGCACGTGGTGCATGGTAAATCAACTGGGCTGGTAAAATGATTTAGACTGAGACAAGTGGCATGTATTTGTGGTGGGCCAATGTGGCACTTGGGCGTTCGCATTGCTTTTTATGATAATGGTTGGTTCATGGTTATGATGATTTTTAGTTATTCTTACCTTGGTCAATTAATGACTTAACCTTGCAAAAATTTGAATCGAGTCATTCATACAACCACAAGTCTAGTATGGACAGACCTAACTGATTAATTTGTTGAGTTAAACTTTGGTACTATTTGTGGTGGTGTGAGATCCGGGTAGTGGTAACCAGTCCTCGCACGGGTACGCTCACATGGCGCAAGAGGAGGGCCTGTATGTGGTAACCAATCCCACTAGTATTGAAAACTTAGCGGGTAGTAATGGGTTTAGACAGGCATTGGAAAAGCTTTGTTATAATCACTCGCCTTTGTGGTGTATGATTGTACCTTGTGGGTAAACTGTATCGCCTCTGCAGAGTGTAAAACCTATTCGAATAGCCGTGTTCGCGGTATTGAGTATTGCTCGGTGATTACAGTCAAGGGTTAGATTTTATTACAAATAAATGTGGGTATGGATGTGAAAGTGTGGAATAATGTTATGCGTTGGTTGTTGGAAAACAAATGAGAAATGTATTATTGTTATTATCTGTTTTACTGCCTTTCAATCTATTTATGCTATCCCTTTACAAATGATGTTTATGCAAATTAACCATATTTTGTAATAAGCCATGCATCTAGTATGTTAGACTTGCATTCTGTGAACGACTTGTTGAGTGCTTTAAGTACTCACCCCCTTGCAACAAAACATCACCAGTTCGAGAAGAAGCAACGCCTGCTTTTGAGGAGGAGTATCAGGAAGAGGCGAATAATTAGGGTGCGAACCTTGTCAGTTGCCTGTGGTAGATTGAATGGTTTTCTACGCTTATGTTTTGTTTCCGCTACTGTTTATTTACTTTTCAGTCTTAGCCCTGCGAGACGTACTTATGTAAGGTTGACCATAAGGTCGTTTAATAGTTATATTTAATTTGATGAAGTCTTTATTAAGTTACCGTGAAGTATGATTGTGATATTCATCAATGTTGAGCCTGTGTGCACTAGCGTGATCCTGGATTAGTGCGGAATACACAGAGGGTTCGAATTTGCATATTCGAGTCCCGACAATGAATATCGTTGAAACTTAATAGAGTACGACTGAACTCAAGATACAAGAGAGCATCCTCTATTACTATGCCAGTACTCATAGGGAGAACAATGATGGCCCTTTGAGTGCTAATAATGAGGGCATGTTTTTCAGCGATTATCATAATATTTTCAGTTTTTTAGTCAAAGTCTGAAAATATTTAGTTTCTCTAATAATTAAATTGGTGGTGCAATTGTCTACAATTGAGATTTCCTATTCCGTCATTGGATTAGACGTTGTTCTATATTATAAGTATACTTTAGCATTAAAATAATTGTTACTTCGGGAAATATGTTGTAAAATATAGAACAGACATAACACACCGAATGAATGAATTTGATATTCTGGAAATAATAATAACAATTATTCAACCTAAATTATAATCTCTCATCGTGAGCATATACCAATGTTCATCAGGAACTAAAACTAAATTGATCAGGAGACTCATAACAAAATGCAGCATTGACTAGCAAAAGGAGTATTTTATGAGACTATTGTAGGTCTCCAAATAAATCATGAGGGTCCTTCTGAAACTCATTGAGCTCAACTCCGAGAAGATCGTCTTCATCCATGGGGGTGATCATATCCTTCTTCATGAGATCAAAAACCATATCATCTCTCTTATCGATATCCTTTTCAACTACAGGTTGAGTGGTGAAATGTGTCTCAACTTTGTTACCGTGGGTCTTCTTGACTCTATTAGTGGATTGCATATAAAGGCCACTAGATGCTTCAGGGCGCAACTGGTAAAGTCACACCTAAAGCAGGGTTGTGGAGGATGATCGGCCTCGTTGGCTGAGTCTTACTTATGAAACTTTCATGTCCCCTCTACCTTTACCTCTCCCTTAGGGCTTGTCTCCGCCGTTCTGTATTTCGCCATTCTTCTGATTTCACCTTGATACCTTCAGCCTTTTTCGTGGTCATGGATATTATTAGCTTTCTGAGGATTGGCATATGCTTCAGGCATTGTCTGTATCCTATTGAGAAAGATATGATGATTCTTCATCATGCTTCTCTGCCTTTAGCATGGCGTAGATAAGCTTAGACTACATCTGGTACTAGGCATGATGGTACTGTTACTACAATATTCTCATGTTGGGGTGGAAGGTGCACAATGTCTCATATATCATTTCAACATCTATAACTTTTTGGTTACAAAAACGTAGTTTGGATACAAACTTGTGCATGACGGAATTGTATGCTATCACGTTATTTTAGTCCTGGATGCGTAGGAGGGTCCATTCGCACTGTGCTTCTATCAATAGAGTGAATCTTTGCTGGTGATAGCATTCCTTCAAGGAATTCTATAGTGCCAGCGGATCCTCCATCAAATACTCTATCTTCAGGTCCTCATGGAGATGGTGCCTTAGGAAGTGCAGAATCGTGCACTTGGCGGCATCAGGAAGAGCAGGTGCACAACTTCAAGCTGGGTAATGCAGCTCTAAAGGATCACGCTGTCAGGTTGATCTTGGCATTAATTGCCCAAGTGAGGTAATTATTGCCATTTTGGGTATGCTCCGCAAATTCCCTCTTTACGATATCCGACATATGCTATGTTAAATTCATGCAAAAATAAATTTTGCCGTGGATATTGTATACTCACTCTTGAATTAGTAAAGATTGGTCTATATCTATTTGGTAGATAATTATCTAAAATTTTCATAATTTTCCTTGTATTTTTCATACTTCTCTGCTAATTAAAGGAACAACTTTTAGAATTACCAAATTAACATAAAATAATTTCAGCATATATAAATATGTGAATATGCTAGGAAAAAGTAAACCTAGAGATATGAAGCTTCCAATGTGTGGTGTGTCTAACGTTCAATAAAAATACGAAAGCTGGTATACCTAATAATTCAATTTTTAGGATTTAATGAAAAAATTTCGAATTATTATTCGAAATTACCAGAAACTTCAGGGTCCAAAACGCAAAAATGACACAGCTTAGGAAAAAACTTCATCCCAAAGAATAAATGGGTTGTCCCTGCTGTGGTGGTCTGTAGGCCATGTGCTTTTTGCACGGAGCCGACCCATGTGCCACCCTGGCCCGATCCGGCCGAGCGATTGGCGGTTAGAGTTAAAATCCCTAGCCTCCCATCTCATTGTCTCCCCGCCAAAAAGGGTAGCGGCAGGCGTGGTGGTGGCGGCGCGAGATGCATGGCAGCAGACGCCCACAACTGATTCGAGCAAGGATCGAGGTGGCGGTCGACGAGGGCGCGAAGTGGCGGCCTCCCGGCGTCGGCGCTTCGATGAGAGAGCGGTTGCGGGGCTGATCTGGCGGCAAGATCGGCGGGAGTGTGGTTGTGACGGTGGATCCGATGGCGAGCTCGACACGAGAATAGATGACGTTGGCGATGTGCATCGACCATGCGGCAAGCGCGTCGTGGCTGCAGGGAGGCCGCTCAGCGGTGATGGATGCCGGTCTCGAGTATGGCATCATTTTTTTTAATTTCGGCCGGGAGCTCTGATATTCAGTATAGAAACAAGCTGCATACGCGCGCGCCCGCGCCCACGTCGAGCAGCGCTCAAACACGAGCGTACTGAGCACTCGGCGAGCGACTGAGCCAATCCAGCTTCGTGCATGGCGGCCTTGGGCAGCCATGGTGGCGGCATGCGATGCACAGAGAGGACGCCATGCTGTCGCTGGCCTATAGGTACTACACATAGGCCAGGCTGTTCACTCGGTGTCAGCCATCAGGGCCATGATGCGCATGCTACGACCACCGTGGCCGTGCATGATGCACGGACCGAACAGAGCCACATGCAGGTAATCGATCGTATATTCCTGCATAAAGCAATTAAACCAATATACATCATGGCAAACAAGGCTTCTAGGTACCAGGTAGTAGATTGATTATAATGAATTGCTGACGATGCACTTACGACTTGGTTTTGAAGAGTTTCGTATTGATAACATATTAAATAATATATAGATTATGCACTTTCTAATTAGGTTGGCACTAACGAGGATTAACGTGGGACGACACGTCGACAAAAAACCAACCTAAATTGGGCATAGTGGTAGAATGGGTGGTTTTGTAAATTCGAGACCTGAGCCAAAGGTTTTCAAAGTTTATGGTTGAAAATCAAACTATTACAGTTCAGGTTGTAAATTGATCTTTTTACTTATAAAAATAGTTCAAGCATGTGTTTGTCCTGAATACGCAGGCAAACTATGCATCTTTTGCATTAAGATGCACGTCATGTTTGAAATACATATATTTAATTTGGTTAACTTGTAAAATGCTGCAACGAACAACATAGTTCAACGAAAAAATTATCGAATATATTGGACATGGAAACAGATGGGTTTGTTCGGGCTCGACTGCTAGTACTGTGCTGTAATGTCCCAGCGTTTTACTAACTCTTGTCTTATTGAAGCGAATAATTAAGATCGATTTGTTCTGCTAATAATTAATGAAACTGGCTTATGCGCGCATGTTGTGTGTAACGTGTGAACCGCTACGTTTTCTCCTGTATGGACCTACGGATCCGCTAGCTCATCATATAAACCCGACAGAAGAGTTGCGTTTGTCACTCTCTCAACCACCACTAGCTAGATTTCCCACACCATTTCCCAACTATATATTTCAACTAAATTCCAAGATAGTTGGGAGGAGCGACATTTAAACGTTACAGAGTCTAGTTAATTTCATCAATCCATTCACAATTTTTTTTGGACACAAAACAGAAGGAACCAAGCGAACCAAGACAGGATCTTTGTTCTGAATCGGAGATGGTACGTCTTTCTTGAGGCCAAGGATCTGGTTGGTTCCCGTCGAAATCACGTGCTGTTCGCGCATTATATACCATGGATCCATAGTTCGGCACGCATGAAGGAGCGATGAAGACCAGAAACATCTAACATCATCTGTAATAGTAAATGAAGACGTATGGTATACATATACTTATTTATGTCATCTAAAAATAAAACTAAAGAAATTTCTACAATAGGTGATATCTTAATATTGTCTCTAAAAGATCCTACAATCTTTTAATTATAACATAAAAAGTGTTTATTATATGTAATAATTCATACAACTATGTTTTATATTGTCTATATGGTCTCTTCTATATCAACAAAAATCTTACATGACAATGTATATATATATATATATGACTGGTATCGCATTATTGCATATCCACTAAAGCGACGGCATCTGGAAGGGCGAATGAGTTACTAGCTTTGTTGCTACGTGGACGTGCCCCGGTTGCGATCGTTACCGAACAAGCGTCACGGTCGTGTAACCCTAGTGGAGTAGGAAAGATATCAAAACAATGTCGATGATAATTAGAAAGTCCCAAATTGCTAAATTCCTCCGTCCAAGGAGCTCCTTTGAGGATATCAAAACAAGAAAAAATAAACTGTTTTTAAAGACTAAAAATAAAAGTGCTCTTTTATGGTGCTCCTTATTACCTCTCTAAAGGTAAGATGAATATAAAATCTGAGCCATTGATTAAATTAAAGGAGGTTAGTTTTGGTCTAACAGATGTATGACCTGCAATTACCGTTTATTGTACCATTCAAAAGAAGAAAGTTTTCAGCCGAGATATTTACTTGCCAATTACACATAGCATGCATGACCGTATACAATTCCCTTCCAATTAATTGTTCTCCCGTACATTCCGTATTAATTATTAAGTTAATGTTTCTGACCTAGATTGAAACAAATAAGAAACGGATTATTTCATATCTAGATTTAAAATTATTCAAATATACTTTGGGTTTCCGGTTAAAGCGTAAGATGATTCCGCATTTTTAGACATAGAATAAATTAATGCGAACAAACATTAAATTTTCGTAATTTCGTATCAACCTTTTCAATTTTACTTGAAAATTTGGATTTACCATCAGATTAGTCCGAATGTTTTTTCTCATTCCATCTACAATTTTGAGAATTTTCAAATGTATAAATAAGAGTAAGATCATGTGCTCACGCATAGTTCTTTTCCTTTCCATCCATGCTCTCTATCATCGTTATATCCCACTAATGACTAGTATAGTGCCATGTCTTCCGGTTTCCTTTTCACAGCACGTAATATATGGTCTTTTCTTTTTCTAGAACGTTTGTTTCCTTTTCCTTAATTCCAGGATATTTGTTTCCTTTTCCTTGAGATGATCTTTGAAGGTGGGGAGATCATTGTGGGCGAGGGGATGGGTTAGACACATTAAACAATGGCCATCGGATGTGGGTGAGTAAAGCTAAGGAAAGATCTGAGAGGTTAATTTTGATGGAGGCAAGTTTCTGGGGACGTTTTGCTGAGTGCATGAAGTTTGGGCCATCTTTAGTGGGGTGCATTATTTGGGGTGGAAGTAGAAAAGAATGCTTAAGTGCATTATAAAGGGGTATAGATCATCCACGAATTTTTTTTATTTCCTAATAAATTGTTTCTATCGATATTATGTATTGACGTATAAAGACACATTTAACCTTTATGTATTGATGCATAAATATATATTTAACCTTCTATGTGATTATGGTGACCCATTACCCTCTAAGAGCATATACAATGATATAGACGGTGGTAATCTATAATACACATTCATGTCATCTATAGACAACACTAAAGATAACTCATACAATAGACTGTCTATAAAACTATCTGGAATGATCTCTCATGTAATTAATAGACTGTCTGTACAATGGTTTACGCAATATAAAGTTGTCTATAAAGCTATCTGTTAAATAGCAGACATCATCATTCTCTCTCCTCCACATTATCCAAATCCTATGTAACGTACTCTTTTAGATAATATACATGTACCATTGTACATGCCCTAAGAGGCAGTAAGTGACTCCATTGAATTGAATACTAGCCCTTTGATTGTTAAAATCAACGGTTCAGAAAAGGTGGGTGCCCTCTAAAATTTGCCAAAATAAAAACGAAAGAAATATAATTGCGTGTGTGAGAAAGAGAACTGACGCACAGCTCCAATCCTGTGTTTGTCTGGACTACATGTGCTCTGAGTATTTCGTTTTCAAAGGTGCGCAGAACAGAACATTCCTGTTTCCTGCTAACGTGGTCCAAATTGTTATAATTATTTTATTCTCCTGTCAATTGGGGCACTGGATTTTCACTTAGATTTGGTTCAACCTCCAGTCAGAACCAAACTTTGATTTCGAATCTTATAACTGCTAGCTGCTTTCTCTCCCTCTCTCTTTTCATCTCATGGAAAGTGACAACTAAAAGTGCCAAGTAGAAATGTTCTCTCCATGTATAGCTGGGATGTGGTTTCTGTGCGGCTGTAGTGTAACTGCAGTCATACTACCGACCGTCGGACACAAATCAGATGATCAAAAGCAATAAAAAAATTACATAGCATATGTATTATACAGTAAATTCTGCAGACTATCTCTGTCGTACGCAGCAGGGGCTGGCCAGATGAAAGAAAAGAAAGAGCACCACCACCAAACAGGAGTCCAGTACAATCAACGAATCTATCTAGTACTAGTGGACAAGGCAAAGAGATAGAAACGAAGAATTTACATAGCTAGCTAGGCACGAAGGATGAAGATGCCAATTGATCTGTTACATCAAGATTCTTTTTAGTCCTATCCGATGTTACATCAAAATTTCACTGTTCGTGTCTGTCATCTCCAACACAGGTAATCTTGTTGGGCTGAGCTCAGGGATTCAGGGAGGGCCTAGTCTATTCCCAGGCCCATTGCATGCTATGCTCCTCAAATTAAGTTTTTTTTAGTGCTCGGTTTAGCTTTGTGGCTAACTATAGGCATGCTGCGTATATAGCCAAAAATTCTGAGGTTGGTTGGGACTTCGGAACCGTTCTTGTCGATGTAATTTTTACTGGCCTTTTGAATTTATTTTTTTACGAGAATAGTCTCCATCGAGGAATATTTATAAAACTGGTCCCTTTCGCGTCTTCGAAACACTGCATACGAGGGTGTCACTACGCCGGGTGCTGTAACACGCGAACGCAGCGGCACGGAGGAGGAGTAGCGGTGGGCGAGCTGGTGCAGCGGCCGTGAGGCGTTGCATGCGCATACAGCTGTGCTCACGTGGGCCCGGGCGAGACATCTTACGTGTGGACAGAACACAAGTTCAGCGGCCGCTTACATATTTACTGGGCGAAACGTGTTAAGGAACCTCGCTATCGAATAGTCCGGGGTTCCCGAACAGATCTGAAGTGAAGAACAGAAAGAGAGAGAGACACGTGTTTAGGGAGAGCGAAAGCGGAAATTCTTTATTGCTAATCAATTACATACATAGGGGACCCTTCTTCCTTTTATAGCGCTAACCTAGGGTTTGGCGTAAGGGACCACATGGGCCTTCAATGGGCTTTAGGGTTTCTCAACACTCCCTTGGGCCTTTGCTTGCGAGATGCATATGTCTCATTAAAACTCGGAAAAACCCAGTGGGAAAAATACTTGGAGAAAGAGTACATAGCATACGCTTACTATGTTGCACGAATTGCCTCGTTAAAACCTTATGCAAGAAAACTTGGGAAAAACTTGCTAAGGAAAAGAGTACAATTCTCCCAACTTCAATTGCTAATCTTCGAGATTTATGTTGGGTATTCATAATTCATGTTCAAGATTCATGCGGGAGTATGTGACATATCTCCCCCTGAAATCTGCACTTCTCTAAGTCTTATCATCCCAATTCCTTTCATGCACCTTTCAAAGGTAGATGCTGGGAGTGATTTAGTGAACAAATCTGCAAGATTTTCACATGACTTAGTATGCAATATCTTAATCTCGTTCATCTTATACAATTCATGAGCATAGAAGAACTTGGGGTTGATATGCTTCGTGAGATTACTCTTCACATAACCCATCTGTGCTTGGGCAACACAAGCTGCATTATCTTCATAAATAATTGTAGGAGTTTGCTCAATGTTCAAACCACATGACTTCTGGATGTGGTGAACCATTCTTCTGAGCCATGCACATTCACGTGATGCTTCATACAAAGCAATGATTTCCGAGTGGTTTGTCGACGTCGAGACAAGAGTCTGCTTAGACGACTTCCAAGAAATTGCTGTTCCTCCACATAGGAAAACATAGCGGTTTGGGACTTGCCGGTATGCGGTCCGATAAATACCAAAGATCGGCATAGCCAACCAAATTCAATTCATTATTTCTTCTGAAAAACAGACCAAGGTCTTTGCTTCCTTGGAGGTAACGGAAGATGTCCTTGATCCCTTTCCAATGCCTTTTGGTGGGTTCTGCACTGTACCGAGCTAGCAAATTCATAGCGAACGCAATGTCCGGTCTAGTGCTATTCGCAAGGTACATGAGCGCTCCAATTGCACTCAGATACGGGAATTCTGCTCCCAGGTCTTCCTCCCCCTCTTCTCTAGATCTGTATGGGTCTAGGTCTGCTTGGAGTGACCTTCCGACCATTGGAGTCTTCGCAGGATATGCTTTTTCAAATCCAAACCTTTCCAACACTTTCTGCGTGTAGGTTGATTGATGTACCAAGATTCCTCCTTGGACATGTTCAAGCTGCAAGCCTAAACAAAACTTGGTTTTACCCAAATCTTTCATTTCAAACTCAGACTTCAAGTATGAGCATGCCTCTTCAATTTCTTTATCCGTCCCAATGATGTTCAAGTCATCTACATAGACGGAGATTATCTGAGAATCCATTCGGGATCATTGTATAAACACACATGGACAATCTTCATTGTTTGTGTAGCCTTTCTTGCAGAGAAAGTCACTCAGCGATTGTACCACATTCTTCTGATCGCTTGACCCATACGGTGATTTCTCCAATTTCACACTGCATGCAGTTTCTATTTGCTCCATCTTGGTTCGGGATAGGAATTCCTTAGGTACTTTCATGTATATCTCGAATCCAAGTTTCCATCTGTATCTTTGTGACAACATCCATTAGCTTCATTCTCAACTTCAAGTTGATGCCATTGAGATCAAATATCTAAAGGTAATTCCTCCCATGACCGGAGAATAGGTTTCTTCATAATCAACTCCGGGCGTTGAGTGAAACCTTGAGCTACGAGCCTTGCTTTGTACCTTACAACCGTTGTTTTCATTCTTCTTAGAACAAAGACCCATTTGTGACCTCTGGGGTTTATATGGGGAGGTGTGCGGCATCTGAACCCAAACACCTCTCTCTTGTTCGGAGAGACTAACTCTGCAGTGATTGCCTTTTCCATTCTTCCCAATCTAGCCTTTTCTTGCACTCTTTCGAGATGTAGGCTCGGGATCATGATCAATGATCGAGGCAATCTTCTTTGCAAAGTATGCATTAATGTTGGTCGTTGCTCTATTCGAGGATTCTCCTGTTATTACAAAGTTTATGGCCATTTCTTCATGGGGTGCTTCATGCACTTCTACTTGCTCTTATTGCTTTTCCCTATCGCAGAGCAAGTTCCTTTAGCTTTCATTGCCTATGTGTGCGCACACATTATTTCCGTGCTTCCTTGATGGAAGATTCAAGTGCGGAATTGCCTTTTCCATTGGCTTCTTTCGGTGCAGTCTCAACGGCTCTCCTTCTTTCCTTGGGGCATTTTCATGATTGGTTGTGGTAAGTCCCTCGCCCGATTTTCTCCGGGCGTCTTGGTACTTTGGGTTTGAGGAGCAGTTGCTGCTCTTTTCTTTGAGGCCTCAAGCAGGTTGAGGACACCTTCTATTTTCTTTGGTATTTCCACCTCTCTCGGTGCATTCCTTGCGGGTACATGCGACTTAACCACGCCCTTGGATCACAAAATGATCGGGTAGTTCATTTGCTAAATTCGCAAATCAATTATCTTCTGGACTTCTTGATTTGCTTCATTAGTTCGGGGTCATGTGCGGGATCGATGAGAATGCCATATGATTTCCGGCATTTTTCATCCAAAGGTTGATTTCCTCCCCTAATGACGGAAACGATCCTCGTCAAAGATGCAATCGTGAATCGGTCAGTATGCAAGTCTCCATCATGGGTTCCAAATACGATTATGGATGCACTCTCATAACCAACGTATATCCCGGACTTGCGGAGAGGACCCATTGCGATCACGAGGGGTGGTATAGGTACATATACCATACACCCAAATTTTCTAAGATGGGAGATCTTGGGATGATCCGTGCACAAGCCGCATAGGAGAATGGATGTTGTAGGCCGACGGTGCGAAATTGATAAGAGCTGCTGCGTGCGGATCGCGTGTCCCCAACAAGTGTTGGGCAAGTTACAACTCGCAAAAGCGGTGCGGCAATGAACTTGATCCTCTTTATTAGTGCTTCGCTAGTCCGTTCTGCGTATGAGCGTGCGGTGCAGTGCTCAATCGCTATCCTGTTCTTTGTGCAATAATCATCAAATGCCTTTGAAGTAAATTCTCGGCATTGTCCATTCTAATGGACTTCACGCGATGATCAGGGAAAGCATTCTTAATTCTTATGATCTGCGAGATCAGCTTTGCAAAAGCATGGTTTCTTGTTGACAACAAGCATACATGCGACCATTTCGAGGAAGCATCGATGAGCACCATAAAGTATCGAAACGGCCCTGACAGGGGCTGAATCGGACCGCAAATATCCCCTGGATGCGTTCCAAGAATGCAGGGATTTCACTTTGCACTTTCATGACAGAGGGTCTAGTTATTAATTTCCCGGTGGCACATGCAGGGCACACAAAATCTTCATGATTCGGGAAATTTTTAACATTAATGCCATGACCTTGTGAGTTGTTTACTATATTTCTTATCATTCTAAGACCAGGATGACCTAATCTACCATGCCATAAAGAAAATAACTCAGAGCTTCTAAAAACAGTCTTCAAGGAAGTATACACTTCGGGTGCATGAATATTCGTGTAGTACAACCCAGATTCATATGAGGGGCATTTTTCTAATACCATTTTTCCACATACCGCGTGCTTCACAATGCACAAGTATTCTTTGCCATTTTCTTCATTGGTTTCTACGTGAAAACCATTGGCGCGGATGTCTTTAAAGCTTAAGAGAGTGCGTGTTGATTCAGGGTACAAAAGGGCTTCTTCAATTACCAAAGTTGTACCCATAGGCAATATAATAGTGGCTCTTCCTGAGCCGATTACATATGAGTCGCTTCCTGCGATCGTAGTAATCTTTCCAGCGTTCTTCGTGATCGACTGGAAATACTTAGACTCTCTTAAGATGGTATTTGTTGTGCCACTATCAACAATGCATATCTCTTCCATTTGGGCGCTACGATTTCTAGATAAAAGAAATATAATTCTAATCGATAGAGGCAAAACGATCCAAATATTACTTGCAAAATTGAAGAATCTTTGGAATAAAGAATAAATTGCGTATTTATTCATGAAAGAAGTATGCTCTTCTAGAGCTTACAATTCATTATTCAAAGAAAAAGCTAACAACCATAATCTAAAAAGAAATGCAATTCATGCATTAACGGGTTTTTGGACTTTTCCTTGGCCTGAAACTTCTCTTTTTCACCCTGTTTGCCCTTCTTTCTATGAATGGGCTTTCTCACCTTAGAGCTATTGGCATTAACTTCGTGCGGTGCCCTTCCAGTGTTGTGAGACATAGTTCTTTCAGTAGAACATCGTCTTGCGATTCCATAACTTGCATTACATCAATCGATTCGCTATACTCCTTGTATGCGTCCGATGATAATGCGTGCATTCGGATAGCATTTGGGTGGAAGGTAGAGAGAGTTTTCTCAATCTTCTCTTCATCGCTGATCTTCTTGCCACATAGAGAGATTGGTACAAATTCTATGCAAGGTAGAATTGTATTCGGCCACTGTTTTAAAGTCTGCAAATCTCAAGCGTACCCAATCTTGCTGTGCTTGGGGCAAGATGGTGTTCTTGAGCTTCTCGAACCGCTTCTGAAGTGCAGTCCAATGCTTGAGTGCACTCTCCTCAGCCATATATTCATTCTTCAGAATGGCTGAGAGGTGGTGCCTGAGGAAGTGCAAGACTTGATAGTTCTGTTCGGCGGTAGGTTTCGCGTCCTGCGAGGACCCTAGACCAATCGCGGCGCGGAGCTTCTTGCCCCCAAGAACGATCTTCACGTCCGATGCCCAAGTGAGGTACTTCAAACTCACGATTCACGATTCATGATTTTAAAATTCTGGTTTAGATTACTGCGTGTAATCTGATAGAAAAATGGTTGCAAAAGCATAAAGTGCAGGAAAATAAATTGCTATGCATTGCAATATCTTAAATAAAGCAATAGATACAAAATTCATAAAGAAAATTCATAAACAGAGAAATAGAGCAAGAAAAAGTAAAACAGAGCCAAATAAATCTTCTTGATTTTCTGGCAATTTTTTTTTAAAAAAAAATTCTGCAATTTTTCTGCATTTTTTTTCCTTTTCCTTTTCTTTTCCCCCTTTTTTTTTTCTTTTCCGGCTGCCGAACCGGCCACTGGGCCGTTTTTCTTTCGTTTGGCCTTTGGGCCGTGCCCTCAATGCAGCATTAAGACACGGCGGCTAGGGTTAGAAAACCCTAGCCGCCATTTGGTTTTCATGCGCATGGAGGCGGAGGCGGCCGGCGAGTAAGCGCGGGCGCGAGGCGGCCGGAGGCAACTTCTTGGGATATCGGCGCTCGGGTGCTTCATGCACGCGGATTCGGCGCATTGCGAGGCGGCATCAAGCGGTGCAGGGACAGCGTAACCCGGCGGCGGCGGTGCGGCTCGGCTCGGAGGCGGCGCTTGCCAGCCTGCCGGTGGGCGGCGGCGACGGCGAGGCTAAACCGAGGGCTTCGCCGCTTTGGCGCGGTACCGCCGCCGTCGAGTATCGCGTTAAGCGCCACCGCCTCTTGGTGCCGTCTCTCTCTTGAGCGCCGCCTTCTTCGAGCATCGACGAGCGGCGCTTGGCTGGCCGGCGGCAATGAAGCGCGCGAGCGCGGCGCGCGTCCGCGAGCCGTGCGACCGTGTGGTGGCCGGCCGTCGGTGGCGGCCGTCGCGCCGCGTGCGGCGGGCGAGAGTCGCCGAGCGGCGAAACCGAAGCGGCGCAAGCCGAGGCCGGCGGCGAACACGGCGGCGCGCGCCGGCGGCGATGCGCAGTGCATCATGATGTCGGCGGTGTCTTTGCTAGCGCGAGGCCGAGGCGGTGGCTCCATGCACCCTTGCCGAGTGAGCGCTTCGTCGCGACGGCGGCAAAGCGTGTCTGCGAGCCCGGTTATAACGGCGCTTCGTGCGCGTCTTAGGTTGGCGGCGGCGGCCGGCGGCGCTGCGTGCCACGAAGACCGAGGCGACGTCGATTTCTTTTGTTTTTACGTGATGAGCGGTGAATTCATGTCTCGTGGCCGTCGCGAGACGCTTCGGCGTTCTTCGTGTAACCGTGCCACGTAGGATAGATGCATGCATAGAAAAGAACGATTAGATTCAAACGCTAATCCCACCTTTTCTCACCTTTTCAAAACTGATCTCCGTAGAGCTTCGTGCTGATAACGTGTTAAGGAACCTCGCTATCGAATAGTCCGGGGTTCCCGAACAGATCTGAAGTGGAGAACAGAAAGAGAGAGAGACACGTGTTTAGGGAGAGCGAAAGCGGAAATTCTTTGTTGCTAATCAATTCTGTATGGGGACCCCCTTCTTTCTTTTATAGCGTTCACCTAGGGTTTTGGCATAAGGGACCACATGGGCCTTCAATGGACTTTTAGGGTTTCTCAACAGATATTAGAATCCGAGAACAGTCTGAAACTTGAACTTCAGATATTGGTAACATATAATTTTGTGTTTCAACATGTACTAACATCCACTTAATTTCCAGATGCACATTAATTAAAAATGAAGAATATGAAATGTATATAAAGAGCTAGCTACAACAGATCCGAACATAGAGATAGATGTACACATGATCAACTCTGAATAACAACCGGTGCCGCTTCACTAATTACTCAAGCTAGCATCCTGCAGGAACACTAGTTAGTCGTCGTCAGAGTACGAAGCTCCCCTCTGCTCGCGCCCGTGCCCACGCGAGCAGCGCTGTCGCTCCGCTGCATCATCATACCCATGCAGTGCCTCCCTGTCGTTACATCAGCTTGCCCACCGCTGCTCCTCCTCCGCACTGCGGCGTCCACGCGTTGCAGGGCCCGACAGCGCTTCGAAGGTGTAAAGAGGGTCATTTTTATAAATCTTTTTGGTAGAGTCTATTCTCGCGAAAAAAAATTCAAAATGGCCACTGCAGTAAAAATTTCTTTGTCAATCTAGTACTACCACGGAAGTTTTTATAAATCTTTTTCGGTAGAGTCTATTCTCGCGAAAAAGAATAAACTACATGTAGTAACATGTGCATTTCCTTCAATTTGCAACGCCACGTGATTAAATTCTTGTGGTATCGTTTTCTGATAACATGTGATTGATATCACTTGCGTGATTGTACGGCCAAGATCCAAGATTAAGTGCTGCCGTACTAGTATACTACTATTAACAAAGTTGTTGCTTCACGATCTTTTGGGTCCTAATTTATCTACTTTATATGGGTCAAGTACGGCCACCGTGAACCAGAGGTTTTTAATGTGTACTAAATTTAATATACGGTGTATTGAATTCAATATGGATAGTTTATTCTTTGGACCCAATAAATTAGATTAGTTAATATTTATTTATATTTTCTTCTAGTATAGTAGTTGAAAGGAAACTAAAAATACTCTCAACAAATCAATAACTATATTTGATCTTTACTATTCATGATATACGACTAGTATAATACATCGTAAAATTTATCGAAGAAAAGTAGGTAAGCATTTTTGGCCACCGCTAGCGCGTGCAAATTTGCAAGTTCTTCACGTGCCCACCGCCATGGCGCGGCGCCACCCTTCCGTAGAATAGATCAATCGCACGGACATCGCCACCACATGCGCACAAGCACAACGTTGTCACGTCTACCTCCTGTGTTCCATAAAGCCAGCCCCAGCCCATGTAGTGCCGATCCGCCCAGTTTACGATCGAGGCAGGCAAGAAATGGCAGGGGACGGCTGGCTGAATATAGCTGATCGACGGTGAAGCGGTGAGGAGGGACGTCGCCGACATGGGAGTCAACGGTAGATGGGCCAGCGGCGTCGACGCCGTTGAGCTTAGCCTTTGCCTTGAAAGCCCAAGGGCACTGTAACCTGACGATAGCGTACGACCGGTGCGTACTCTGCGCCGTCGATGTGACCGAGCTTATCTCGATCTCATGCGGAGGAACATGACGATAATCCAGACTGTAATGTTATACGCAGACCACAATTCATTTGGCTATGACTAATTAAGTTTGTTAATGGCACGCGACTGGAGGCAAGGGCAATCGTATCCATGGCGGACCGGGAAGTGGGCAAAGGCCGGGACATCAGCATTGGACAGCTTGATCAGCAATGCAACGAAATGGGACGGCGAGCTCAAGCACTGGCGCCGGTTTCTCCTGAGAGCAACGGTGTTCCGTGCTTCCTTCGCCGGTTCCGCCGTTCCTAGGCCAGTCGGGGTTGTCCACGAAGCGCTCGCTGCAGCGGTTCCTCCAGAAGCGCAAGGGGAGAGCCACCACGTCGCCGTACGATATCCAGTTAGCACTGGCCCGTTCTGCCGGCCAGATATTCGACTAGCTAGCTGCACGGCACGTTCTTCACAGATCGCCCAGGTAGTAATTAATACGGCAACTTATCATGTTTGATTATACTGTGATCGATTTCATCGATCGACCAAACACACCATGTATCTTAACTATAAGACGGACACACAAGATTGTATATATGGTCCACGTACGGACGATGCAAAATACGATCGAATTATGCGACGTGTCGATCGATCGACCAGATGCAAAATTATCTACTCGCCGCCCCCGGCCGCCGGACACAGCAAGCATTTGGCAGTAATGTTACTACGAAGTACGGATTGTTGCATGCATGGCATGGCTAGCTAGCCAGTTTGCCCG
Organism: Otatea glauca; assembly: GCA_036346275.1. Taxonomy (NCBI): domain Eukaryota; kingdom Viridiplantae; phylum Streptophyta; class Magnoliopsida; order Poales; family Poaceae; genus Otatea; species Otatea glauca. The sequence continues at coordinate 63,998,807 of CM070716.1, read as the reverse complement.
GCCGTACGTCGAGACAGCATTAATAGCCGAGCCGGCGCGGCCCTCGATCGCTTACAACCTGGGCGTCGGGCGGCCGAACCGGTCGCCCTCGGTGAAGATGTGGCTGCGGGTGATGTCGCGGAGCGAGGTGCAGCCGCTGAGCGCCATGGTGAGCTCGAACTCCTCCCGCATCATCCGCAGCACGTTCCGCACCCCGGCCTCGCCCTCCGCCGCCAGCGCGAACACCACCGGCCTCCCAATCTAAAACAAGAAATCAACACGAGCACACGTTTAATTACGTACGCGTTGATAGCTATGGGAGCTAGTTGTTGTTGGTCACTTACGAAGACTCCGGAGGCGCCCAGGGCGAGCGCCTTGAAGACGTCGGTGCCGCGGCGGACGCCTCCGTCGAGGTACACCGGGATGCGTCCCTGGGCGGCCGTCACGACCTGAGACGACGCAGTACGACATCTTCGTTAGAACCTGGTGAGGTATATGTGCATGGCAATGTGCATCACCTCGACTGGACGCACGTACCTCCTCGAGGGCGCTGATGGTAGCCGGGACGTAGTCGAGCTGACGAGCGCCGTGGTTCGACACGATGATGCCGGCCGCGCCGGAGTGGACGGCGAGCCTCGCTGCGGTTCACGGATCCGGTCGGCGATATTGTCAGTACTCTCGCTCACATGTGTATTTGTGTTCGATTTGTGGAGAGATTAATTACCGTCTTCTGCAGTGATCACCCCCTTGACAAGGATTGGCAGCGAAGTGATGCTCTGCAGCCACTTGACATCCTGCGGTGCACAAGCCCAAAACACATTTCAGAGTTGAGCTCAGGGTTATTCATGTGCATGCAAGATTGCATGAGAGAGGTGGCATCGGCACTACCTTCCAGCTCAGCGTGCGGTCGATCTGCCCAGCAACATACGATGCCAGCCCGGAATCATTGCTCTGCAAACGCCAAAGAAATGCTCTGCACACGTGAGAAGAAGCCGGACAGAGACGGTTTGAAATGTATATGCAGTGAAGCTGACACGAACCTTGTCCATCTTGCCAAGGTCCAGGCCTTCAAAGTTCTTTAGCGTCAAGAATGGCGGCAGAACGAACCTGTGACACAAACAAACGTTGGTGTTTTTGCCATGCAAGGCATGCATGAAATGCATTTTTGAGAAGGCGAATCAAGGACGAAAGTAGCTAAGAACCAACCTGTTCTTGATGTCGGCTTCCCGACGGCCAAGTCGCGGAGTGTCCACGGTGAGTGCTATAGCCTTGAATCCAGCCCTTTCAGCTCTTCTCACAAGCTGCTCCACGACATTCCTGTCCTTGTAGACCTATAAACATCCACGATGCATGGGAAAGCTTCATGATTGAGAAGAAAGGTACATCAACAAAGACTAACTACCGATACCAACAGTCTGACACTAGTGAAATGTGCTTACATATAGCTGGAAGAAACGAATTCCTGGTCCAGTTGAGGCGACCTCCTCAACACTTGAGGTAGCCCACGATGACAGTGTCTGAATAAATGAAGGCAACACATCAACTTATATTCAGGATCTTTCAAACAAAGCATGCTTTCGCAGTACAGTTATTTGATTCCTCGAAAGGAATGTTGTGTGCCATTGGAACAATAACTTACCATTGTAGTTCCTGCTGCTGATGCTGCTCGTGCGGTTGCATACTCACCTGAAGACATTTGAGACCTCAATTAGCTCAAGAAACATATGCTGCAAAAATCAACCTTGATTGTCCAATTATTCAGTCGATACTGCTAAAGTTAACTTTCAGTACATTAGTATGGTCACTTGTGGTAACGTACTAATGTTGTTGACTGAATGTAATCTACAATTTGGGATTGCTGCTAGGACACAGAATCATAAGCAAAACAATTACAAAGCTAACAACTGTGTTGAAACGACATACCTTCTGGGTGAGCCATTTTCTGCATGGCAGTGGGAGCAATCATTATAGGCATTGATATCTTGAATCCGAGAACAGTTGTGGTCATGTCAATCCTCGAGACATCGATCAGTATTCGGGGGCGAAACCTAGTCGGAGAAGATTACAGTCAAATTGAGTCGCTGACAAATTACCAAACTTCCACCTATGAGCTAACATGACACTGCGACTTATAAAAGGTAATGTGATTGACAAATTATAGTCAGATTGTTGCCGATGGCTATATAGTAACAACTGATGATCTTAGATGTTCTGAGATAGCTTGGGTATTATATGTTTAGAGGTAACCTGATACTTCTGGAATCATATTACCTGAAAGTTTCAGTAGTTGGCAATCTTACTGAACTTTTGAACATTTTTCCTGTCTTGCAAATTCTGAATACGGTTCTGAAAAGTGGCCATGACTAGGGAAAAAAAATGTGGTCATATGAAATGTGTCCTACTTAATAACCGACTAATGAGCACAAGGACTGAAGAACCAGAACAAGAACGTATCAACTTTAAACAAATATGGAGGGGTTCTGGTGCCTATTGTTCTCAATTTAACCGGTTGCAATGTTTCCTTGATTCATAATTCACACTGGGCCTATCTGAATGCACTCACAAAGCTAAACTCTTACGGTGAGGCATTTGTACAAATGAAATATTGATAGACATTTTGGCAAGCGATCTATAACAAAGCAATCAAGTGAGGATGGCTTACAGGATCCTGGAGAATGCCTCCCTGTTCTCCTTGAGAGTCCACTCATCCTCGGCGCCAGAGGCATAGTAGTCGTAGATCATCTTTGGAAGCTTCTGCTTCGCTATGGCCTGGTACTCTATGATATTGGTGATCTCACCCATTTTCTCCTGGCTAGTACTAAACCCTGCACCACTCTACAACCAAGAACAGTGTTAACTTTAATTTCCTACCAACACGACTATCTTTTACATGCAAAAAATTTAGAGAGACAATATACATGCAACTATGGAAGTCCGTTAAAGCGACAAGGTAACAAAAATGAAACGTTAGAGAAACAAAGGGACTCCTTTCTCGCAGAGTGCATGCAGATGGCCATTTTCTTTCTGCAGAAAAGATGCGCTATTCGTTTAAGATAGACACGCGGTTTGTTTTTAGCAGAAACGACAGAACAATTCATCATCTGCGCCAACGGACGTGAACAGTCGTCCTTGCAGACGGACAATGATTCTGTTCTTCATACAGAACATCGTCAAACAACGTTCAGAAGAAACGAAACGAAACAAAACAAAACAGTCCTCTCACTACTCATACAGAGAACTAACAAAGCGATCGAAAACAAACACAAGATTCAAGAAGTATTATTTTCAGTTTCACGCGACGCAAGCAACAACGTTCTGGCAGACACAAGAAAACACAGATGGGACTCAAGAAACTGTGACAAACACCACGCTAACAAAATCAAGGACATGGCAATCTCTGATCAAACTGCGACAAACACGACGCTAACAGAATCAAGAACATGGCAATCTTCTGATCAGTTCCTCTTACCTCAGAGAAGGATATCTCTGCAGGAAGGAGGCAGTGAAGGGAGCAAGAACGGGAGGGAGTGGTGAGGGTGCAAGTAATATAGGAGATGGGGTGGTGAGAGAGAGAGACAGAGGTTTCTGCACATGAAGACAAAGATGGGGGGAGACGTGGAGACGAGAAAAAAAAACGACCGGGGGTTCGAGGGGAAGGTTATGGATAAGCTGCTGGAGGTAGGAATGAAGGATGGCTTCTCCTACACTACTTCCTCATCTACTTGACATCACCACTCCTGTGAGGCTGTGACTGTCCGTCCTTTCATCCAGCAAATGGAGAAGCACAATAAAGAAACTCCATTTGTATTTTTTGGGTGTTGAATTGGAGTGGATTATCTCCTCCCCTTGTCACAAAAAAGTGTAATTTTTTCTCCTTGTTTTTCAGGATTGGGACAAGGTAGAACGGCATACCACGCAGGCGGTGATTGTTTGTTAGGACTTAAAGTAGGGGTGCAATCAACTCGAATTCGGTAGAATATCGCTCCTTCTGTATCATAAATCATATTCTTTCTCGGACTCGAAGTCGAATGCGGATAGTACCGGATACGAATACGGTGCAGATAATATCGGTCATGAATTCAAAGCGAATATAGAGCAGAAATGATACAATATCAGATATTTTTTGTCGAATATAGCGCGAAAACAAATACCGCATATAGCACACATATAGCAATGATTAATCAAACTTATGAGTTCAACATGCAACAGGATAATCGCAATTTAACAAGTCATTTTATCAGGTAATCCAACAAAGTTGCAAAAGTACCCTTCCAATGCGGCATTCTCTCCGACTAGAAATTTGAAAAAACAACCATATGGTCATATATGTCAATCGGTAAAGACTTGGGCTATTGGGTTGGGCCAAATTGAAGGTGCTAGAATATAGGTTGTAAATTTTCAAATATCTTAATAGAGTTTTTCGAATTTTTTCGAGAATTTAATCAGAATATCCCAATCTGACAGATAGTAATCTCTCAAATTCGATGCCGAACCCGAAACCAACTATCCAACACAACCAGCTAAATTCGAGCTGAACAAATTCGGTCGGTTGGTCAGCATCTATCCGATGCGATTGCACCCCTACTTAAGAGGGATAAGAGGCTTTTGTGGCGTGGCAATCTGTTGGGATCTTATGAGCTGTTTGGTGGCTATCTTATGAGCTGTTTGGTGGCTTAAGTATGCTCATTTTAGGATGGGATGGTGCAAGGTGAGTGTAGAAGCAGTTACGGGGATCATCCTTAAGCATCATGGCTTGAGAAATGGACCTGATTTTTTATAACTGCAATGGACCTGGTTTTCAATCGCATCCAATCTAGATGACCTGAGCGTTTGGAGTTACAACTAAAAGTCCTAGTCATCACAAGAGGATGCAGCGAAAATATGCTCCATCCTGGTTCGGTAAAGCACATATATCAACACACTCCAAGAAGGTACAGGCTAACTGGCTGTGTCCATCTCACATACAGAAGTCAGGAGATATAATTTTCCATTATCTTTAAAAAAGGTATAGGCCAGCTTTACAACAATTTCATGTCATCCAATTTCACAATGCAAGATCAGCCACTGGGACGAATTATTGTCAACATAGGCACTTGATGACTTGAGGTCAGCCAGCCACGGGTAAATCTGAGTATCTGACGGACGGCTCCACCAGAAATGCCTATTATGTTGTCCTCCCATGTAGGAAAGGGACAACGCACTTCAGATTTAGACCAAGTTTCAACTACAGCAGATTTTCAGGCATCACACAGCTTACAATTACCCACAGCACTACCTTCTGCAAGAACTGAAGAATTTATCTGTCCCTGCAACTATTCCAAGGGGATGCTGCCAACTCACGATGGTTCGTCTGTTTGCAAAAACAAACTGTGAGAACAGAAAATAACTCCATGAAGTTTCATCACACGAGGGGCTAGAAGCATACTAGTTAAGACTAAATTAAAATCAACTCTTTTAAACTGGCAATATAAAAAAATTACAGTATATCGCGGTTATTTGTTCTTCCAGACAAGGTAATATTTACTGCATTCTCGAGAACCCGGTACTTTACCAGCTTACATTTCTCGTAATCTCAAACTAATATCGGTGTAACAGAGCTACAGGTATACTAGGGAAGAACATGACAAATACAAAGAGCACTAGGGATTACTTGGTTTTTTCTTCCAATTCAAATGCAAAATGCATCTGAACAGAGCTCAGCAGATTTTCTCTCCATAAGCAAACTCATGATCCTCACCAAAAAAATGTCTCACCACACACATATGGTACCTTACTTTCCCCTACCATCCTCAGCCCAGACGTTGTCCCACGAGTTGTTACTAGCTTTTGGTGCCTCATCGAACTGCTGGCCTGGACCCTTGAATGATGGAGCTTCTGTACCCTGAATCCCACACTTCTTCGGCTTTGTTTGGATCCCCAGAAAACGTAAAACGAATCTCGCAAGCTCACCATAAAGCATTCCGGATCGATCACATAGCTATGGTGGTAATAACATATGATCAGGATTCAGGAAGAACACAAGAACTATACTTAAATCGAGTTCAAATGGAAAAGTACTCGTCAAAAGATACCTGCAAAAGAGCCGTGATAAACATGTGGAACGCCTGAGTGTTCTGGCTAATAAGGAAAGCAACTCGCCCACAGAAATTCACAACACCATGCATCTGCAATTAATGAGAGACAAGAGTAATGTTGTCCTCTTGACATACACTTCACAGAATAAAGCATACCAAAATTGAGTTTCTGAATACATATGATGCAAAGAACAAGCTGTAAGTTTGAAAATAGTCACAGCATGGATTTTTATCTTGAATTACTAGCCAAAGCTATTCCACTAACTATTTTTTTTAATAAAAAGGAATGAATTTCACACAAATGTAATCATCACGAGATGGCAGGCACACACAGGCTAAAGCTGCAAACTTAGTTCGACATTTTTTTAATAAAAAGCATGAAAATCACACAACTGCACACAAGCTACAGCTGCAAAGTGCAAATTTAGTTCCACTCAAAATTTAAACATTAGTGATTGATGGATAACGTCACTGAAAGCTGAATCATGCTCAACTGTACAGAGCATCAGTTAAAACTAATCAGTATCTAATTCAATTCTCAGCAGAAAATGTATTACCACTCGTAGGAAGGAAACCCAGAAACCTGGGGGTGGTGCTGGTGGGCCAAATGAATTTGGACCCTGATTGTAAGGACCCATGCCCATACCACCATAGGGACCTCCCATCCCGCTATTATAAATCGTTCCACCATACATTCCAGAACCTCCGTAACTTCCTCCATAACCTGAATACATGTTATTTCCATAAAGCCCACCGCTACTATAAGGTCCACCAAATCCACCATATGAATTATACAAACTGGAGCCATAACCTGCATTTTGATTGAAAGATTAACATTCCGAGCCCACAAATACATTTGATGAAGTGTGCACAAAATTATTAATTACCCCCGTAAGAATTTCCATATCCTTCCTGCTGCCAAGGCCGTGGGGGCACAGACCTTGAAATGGTGCTGTTTACATTGGAAGTAACATTCCTCTCTGTAGAAGAGACAACTTCCCCAGGTTTTGCTGTCCCAGAAGCTTCAACAATATCACTAGTGCTACCTCCAGATGGGGCCTTGAAAGGTGCCGGACCAGATGAAGTTCCAACACGTTCCCATGGCTTTGGTGGTGGATTACTACCTGAAAAACACATTAATGAGTGAATGCAGGAATTGTCTAACCACGAAGAACAATGACTCTACTTGCATATCGGAAAGCAATCTGAACTGGATGCTTATGGAGAAACCAGTATACTAATACTAAAAGACAGAAATTCCAACCACCCATGAAATATATTAGGAACTAACATCAATTCCTACAATAAATGCACACTCAAGCAATATAAACAGTTGGAATCGTCAATAAGGAACTGCATGAAATAACAATGTAGATTGCAAACAATCAAAACAGCAGGCAGTCAGGCACTAATTCAAATCCTGACCATTACTTTCTACAATTGTGAGACTGGAATGGTATTATTCCTCATCATGGTAATGTGCCTTGCAATTACTAACCATCACTGATGCATAAAAGCATAAAATAAATTCAACCATGGCATCTCCAGGAACTGTCATTTGTGAGCATCTGAATGAACAAGGACTACAAATCACAGCACCCTAAATAACAGCTCAATCCAATATATTTGCACCTTCATTACATATTTCATTGTAACACCATGCCTTCATTCTGAAAGACCCTCTGTCAAATGGCTTTTTATTGTAAGGAATACATATCATTGTAACACTAAACAGGGCATGCCTTCATTCTGCAAAACCCTCTGTCAATGACTTTTAATTGTGAGGAATCTACTAATGAATTTTGACAACACGATACATTTGTGGGTTTCTGTACTCCATTTTAGATTAATTATACTAGTTCTGAAGGCTCACTGGAATTAGTTAAGCATGGTGTGAGACCCTCGCATCTGAGCCATGAGCCCCACTAGATGTATTACCATTCTTACAAATTTGTCTTCACCACCCTCCCCTGTATCCAATCGTGTGCCCTATCATGCAAATGATATCAGTAGAATTCCCAAAATTATTGAGATGATCTAGCATCCAAATTTAGCAAAGCAAGAAGAAAGTTTTGTTGTCAGCTAACATCTGTACTAAATCTTGGCATAAGATTCTACAAACTCAAGACAAATGCTCAGAAACGTCTCCTATGTCTCCCCAAACTATAGCTTCCTGAAGCACAATTCCCGGTTCTTCGTTCCTACAAGAACGCGCTCGTGAACTCATATGTCTTTCCCCAAAAAATTTCCTGAACATTACCACGCACCGCAGCCTAGTTGATCGGACGCACTTACACCCTAGACATTTCCAGCCTAATCGCGAACCAAAGCTGACTTCCCCCAAATATCCATCTTTCCCACGCAAAGAACAAAAAACCCGGTCCAAAACCAACCGCGCATACCAAAATCGCACACGAATCCATCGATTCCTCTCTTCCCCACAGACCGGATCGAGTCAATTAATAGAAAAATGGTTTCAGGGGCGACGAACCTGCCATGGCGTGCGGTGCCCTTCCTTCCCCTTTGCCGCCGGCTCAATCGCGCGACGCCGGCACGATCCGGTGCGCGGTGGTCGGCCGCGTCGTGACTTCTCGCCCGTTTCGTCGGAGTCGAGGTTGGAGACAACTCTCTCTCCCTGGAGGAGGCAGCCGCCCACGCGGTGCACAAGTGGACGCGTGGCCTTTCTCGTTCCGGTTCTGGGCCTTCTGGCTCGGTGGCTCCTGCGCGGCTGCGTGTCGGGGCAGTCGGGTTCGGGTTTTGGCGCGTACGGGTGGTCAAGTGCGGCGTCCGGCTTGACTTTGTTAAAGAACCTCGCTATCGAATAGTCCGGGGTTTCCGAACAGATCTGAATTGGAGAACAGAATGAGAGAGAGACACGTGTTTAGGGAGAGCAACAGCGAAAATTCTTTATTGCTAATGATTTACGGTACATGGGGGACCTCTCCTCCTTTATAGCTTTCTCTGGGTTTAGGCTTAAGGGGTCAGCATGGGTCTTCATGGGCCATTAGGGTTTCCCAACACTCCCCTTTGGGCCCTTTTCCGCGAGATGCATATGCCTCATTAAAACTCCAGAAAAATCCAGTGGGAAAAACACTTGGAGAAAGAGTACATAGCATACGCTTACTATGTTGCACGAATTGCCTCGTTAAAAACCTTATGCAAGAAAAACTTCATGAAAAACTTGCTAAGGAAAAGAGTACAATTCTCCCAACTTCAATTGCTAATCTTCGAGATTCATGTTGGGTATTCATAATTCATGCTCGAGATTCATGTGGGAGTATGTGAAATATCTCCCAAATCTGCACTTCTCTAAGTCTCATCATCCCAATTCCTTTCACGCACCTTTCAAAGGTAGATCTTTGGGAGTGATTTAGTGAACAAATCTGCAAGGTTTTCACATGACTTAGTATGCAATATCTTGATCTCGTTCATCTTATGCAATTCGTGAGCATAGAAGAACTTGGGGTTGATATGCTTCGTGAGATTGCTCTTCACATAACCCATCGTGCTTGGGCAACACAAGTCGCATTATCTTCATAAATTATCGTGGGAGTTTGCTCAATGTTCAAGCCACATGACTTCGGATGTGGTGAACCATTCTTCCGAGCTATGCACATTCACGAGATGCTTCATACAAAGCAATGATTTCGAGTGGTTTGTCGACGTCGAGACAAGAGTCCTGCTTAGACGACTTCTAAGAAATTGCTGTTCCTCCACATAGGAAAACATAGCCGTTTGGGACTTGCCAAGATGCGGTCCGATAAATACCCAAATCGGCATAGCCAACCAAATTCAATTCATTGTTTCTTCCAAAAATGACCAAGATCTTTGCTTCCTTGGAGGTAACGGAAGATGTCCTTGATCCCTTTCCAATGCCTTTTGGTGGGTTACGCCTTTATCAGACAGGGCTAGCAAATTCACAAAGAAATGCAATGTCCGGCCTAGTGCTATTCGCAAGGTACATGAGCGCTCCAATCTGCACTCGATATGGGAATTCTGCTCCCGTGACTTCCTCCCTCTTCTCTAGGTCCAGTATGGGTCTAGGTGCTTTGGAGTGACCTTTCGACCATTGGAGTCTTTGCAAGATATGCTTTTTCAAATCCAAATCTTTCCAACACTTTCTGCGTGTAGGTTGATTGATGTACCAAGATTCCTCCTTGGACATGTTCAAGATGCAAGCCTAAACAAAACTTGGTTTTACCCAAATCTTTCATTTCAAACTCAGACTTCAAGTATGAGCATGCCTCTTCAATTTCTTCATCCGTCCCAATGATGTTCAAGTCATCTACATAGACGGAGATTATACAGAATCCATTCGGAATCATTGATAAACACACATGGACAATCTTATTGTTTGTGTAGCCTTTCTTGCAGAGAAAGTCACTCAAGCAATTGTACCACATCCTTCCCGATCGCTTGACCCATACATACGGTGATTTCTCCAATTTCACACTGTACAAGTTTCTATTTGCTCCGTCTTGGTTCGGGATAGGGATTCCTTCCGGTACTTTCATGTATATCTCTGAATCCAAGTTTCCATACAAATATGCTGTGACAACATCCATTAGCTTCATTCTCAACTTCAAGTTGACTACCATTGAGATCAAATATCTAAAGGTAATTCCTCCCATGACCGGAGAATATGTTTCTTCATAATCAACTCCAGGACGTTAAGTGAAACCTTGAGCTACAAGCCTTGCTTTGTACCTTACAACTTCGTTGTTTTCATTCCTCTTCCGAACAAAGACCCATTTGTGACCTACGGGGTTTATATGGGGAGGTGTGCGGCATACGGCTCAAACACCTCTCTCTTGTTCGGAGAGACTAACTCTGCAGTGATTGCCTTTTCCATTCTTCCCAATCTAGCCTTTTCTTGCACTCTGCGAGATGCAGCTCGGGATCATGATCAATGATCGAGGCAATCTTCTTTGCAAAGTATGCATCAATGTTGGTCGTTGCTTTATTCGAGGATTCTCCTGTTATTACAAAGTTTATGGCCATTTCTTCATGGGGTGCTTCATGCACTTCTACTTGCTCTTCACGCTTTTCCTATCGCAGAGCAAGTTTCTTTAGCTTTTCATCGCCTATGTGTGCGCACACATTATTTCCGTGGCTTCTGCAGTGGAAGATTCAAGTCCGGAATTGCCTTTCTGTTGGCTTCTTTCCGGTGCAGTCTCAACTGGCTCCCTTCTTTCCTTGGGGCATTTTCGTGATTGGTTGTGGTAAATCCTCTGCCATTTTCTCAGACGTCTCCGGTACTTTGGGTTTGAGGAGCCGATTTCTGCTCTTTTCTTTGAGGCCTCAACAAAGGTTGAGGATACCTTCTATTTTCTTTGGTATTTCCACCCTCTCTGGTGCATTCCTTGCGGGTACATGCGACCTAACCACGCCCTTCAGATCACAAAAATGATCAGGCAGTTCATTTGCTAAATTCTGCAAATCAATTATCTTCTGGACTTCCTTATTTACTTCATTAGTGCGGGGGTCATGTGCGGGGATCTCAGTGGAATGCCATATGATTTCCCGGCATTTTCCATCCAAAGGTTGATTTCCTCCCCCTAATGACGGGAAACGATCCTCGTCAAAGATGCAATCAGCGAATCGGGTTGTATGCAAGTCTCCAGTCATGGGTTCCAAATACGTGATTATGGATGCACTCTCATAACCAACGTATATCCCGGACTTGCGAGAGGCCCATTGCGATCACGAGGGGTGGTATAGGTACATATACCATACACCCAAATTTTCTAAGATGGGAGATCTTCGGGATGATCCCGTGCACAAGCTGCATAGGAGAATGGATGTTGTAGGCCGATGGTCCGAAATTGATAAGTGCTTTGCTGCGTGTCCCCAACAAGTGTTGGGCAAGTTACAACTCGCAAAGCGGTCCGGTAATGAATTTAATCTTCTTTATTAGTGCTACGCTAGTCCATTCTGCGTATGGACGTGCGGTGCGGAGTGCTCAATCGCTATCCCCGTTGTTGTGCAATAATCATCAAATGCCTTTGAAGTAAATTCTCGGCATTGTCCATTCTAATGGACTTCACGCGATGATCGTGAAAGCATTCTTAATTCTTATGATCTGCGAGATCAGCTTTGCAAAAGCATGGTTTCTTGTTGACAACAAGCATACATGCGACCATTTCGAGGAAGCATCGATGAGCACCATAAAGTATCGAAACGGCCCTGACAGGGGCTGAATCGGACCGCAAATATCCCCCTGGATGCGTTCCAGGAATGCAGGGATTTCACTTTGCACTTTCATGACAGAGGGTCTAGTTATTAATTTCCCGGTGGCACATGCAGGGCACATAAAATCTTCATGATTCGGGAAATTTCTAACATTAATGCCATGACCTTGTGAGTTGTTCACTATATTCGTCATCATTCTAAGACCAGGATGGCCTAATCTACCATGTCATAAAGAAAATAACTCAGAGCTTCTAAAAATAGTTTTCAAGGAAGTATACACTTCGGGTGCATGAATATTCGTGTAGTACAACCCAGATTCATATGAGGGACATTTTTCTAATACCATTTTTCCACATACCGCGTGCTTCACAATGCACAAGTATTCTTTGCCATTTTCTTCATTGGTTTCTACGTGAAAACCATTGGCGCGGATGTCTTTAAAGCTTAAGAGAGTGCGCGTTGATTCAGGGTACAAAAGGGCTTCTTCAATGACCAGAGTTGTACCCATAGGCAATATAATAGCAGCTCTTCCTGAGCCGATTACATATGAGTCGCTTCCTGCGATCGTAGTAATCTTTCCAGCGTTCTTCGTGATCGATTGAAATACTTAGACTCTCTTAAGATGGTATTTGTTGTGCCACTATCAACAATGCATATCTCTTCCATTTGGGCGCTACGATTTCTAGATAAAAGAAATATAATTCTAATCGATAGAGGCAAAACAATCCAAATATTACTTGCAAAATTGAAGAATACTGGAATAAAGAATAATTTGCGTATTTATTCATGAAAGAAGTATGCTCTTCTAGAGCTTACAATTCATTATTCAAAGAAAATGCTAACAACCATAATCTAAAAAAAATATGATTCTTGCATTTGAACGGAAGTACTAGGTTTGATCGCTTACGCTCGACGGTAGAGGTTTCACGTCCCGCGAGGACCTAGACCAATCGCAAAGATGGAGCTTCTTGCCCCAAGAACTATCTTCACGTCCGATGCCCAAGTGAGGTAGTTCTGACCGTGTGGGGCCAGTTCTTCAAACTCACGATTCATGATTTCAAAATTCCGACATTAGATTACTGCGTGTAATCTAATAGAAAATGGTTGCAAAAAGCATAAATTGCACAAAACAAATTGCTATGCATTGCAGTATATAAAATAAAGCAAAGAATTCAAAATTCATAAAAAATATTCATAAAACAGAGAAATAAAGCAAGAAAAATTAAAAATAGAGCCAAAAAAATCTTCTGGATTTTCTGGCAATTTTTCAAAATTTTCTGCAATTTTTTTTCTTTTCTTTTTCTTCTTTTCTTTTTTTTTCTTTCTTTCTTTTCCCACCGAGCGCCTGTTTGGGCCTTCTTCTGGCCCATAAGGGCGCACGCGCCAGGGTTTCCTCTGCGTCGCCCTTTTTTCTTGCGCCTGCTTCCTTGCGCCTCGCCTTGCTTTCGCCTCGCCTACGCCGTCCCGTCACTTCGCCTTCCTCGGGCGCGGCGGCAGCCGCCTGACTCGGGCGGGCGGGCACGACGGCGCGCAAGACTTGCTTCGACCGGGCGAAGCGCGTGAGGAGGCCGGCGGCGACGGCGAGGCGGCTACAAGCGGCGAGGCCGAGGCGCGGCGGAGGCCGGCTACAAGCGGCGAGGCCGAGGCGCGCAGCGTGGAGGCCGGCGGCGGCGGCGAGGCCGGCTACAGCGGCGAGGCCGAGGCGCGCCCGTGGAGGCCGGCAGCTCGGTGGCGGCCGAGGGCTACGAGCCGAGGTTGGTGGGGAACAAAGCTGATATGGATGAAAGCAAAAGGGTATACTGCCATTCTGACTTGTTGCTACACATGTTTGTTCTGGATTGGTTACTTTCATATGCAATACAGCAGACAGATCTTGAGTGCATTAGATTCTAGCGTAGTCATCTGGAGATCTATATGTCACTTCAAAGTACAAACAAAACAGAAAATATGCTCAACATTATATACTAATTATAATTCATAATCGATTTCTGGAAATGTATGTTTGGAATAGCTCTTAGCTCTCTTATCTACTCAATTGCTTTCGTGCAGGCTGTGCCCACTTCAAAAGGGCAAGCGCTTGCTGATGAATATGGGATCAAGTTCTTTGAAACGGTTAGTGAGAGTTCACAGCTTCTGTTATGGCATTCCTTTATTGTAACATAACAGTGAAATTTAATGTTGCTTAATGTGGCATTTTTCTAAACATTGGTGTCCATAGTTTCGAATTTAAATTTCTAGCATTCAAATATAGCCGTTCGAATTTACCCGTTCAAATATAACCATTACAATGTGGTCGTCACAATTAATTTTAATTTTTCGCATTCAAATATAGCCGTTTGAATTTACCGGATGATGGTTATATGGAATATGATTAGAATATAGGAGAGAGAAAATAGAGAGTGTGATATAGAGAGTGTTGTTGGAGAAGGAGGAGATATGAAGAGGTATTTTTTTAGAGAGTTATTCAAATATAATTTTTGGAGAGTGAATTTTAGAGGGTGCTTTTGGAGCATACATTGCTCCCCTGTAGTAAGCTGAACCGACGGACCAAATTTACAATACTACCAACCGCACCTCATCTCTCTGTATTATTGATGTTCCAAGCTCCTCGAGTAGTCAAGGCGCGCGATTTCGTCGAAGTCTCGCACGACCGTGACATCTTTGTTCCACGCCGCCGGCTTGCCCCCTCGGGCCTCGGCCTGCCCGTACACCTCAGAGCGAGATCACCGGCATAACAATCATCGCCCCCCTCCACATATAGTCCCATACCGTAACACTACCGCAAATCAGCCTCTCACATATTCATGGCTGGAGCCCATAAGGAAGGCATGGCCGCCGGGGGCGGCAGCGACAGCCTGCCGTTGCTGCTGGACTTGTTCGGGAGCCCGTTCGCGCAGCGCGTCCGCATCGCGCTGGCCGAGAAGGGCCTCGCCTACGAGCGCGCCGAGCAGGACATCGCCGCCAAGAGCGACCTCCTCCTCCGCTCCAACCCCGCGCACGCCAAGGTCCCCGTGCTCCTCCACGCTGGCCGCGCCGTCTGCGAGTCCCTTGTCATCGTGCAGTACCTCGACGAGGCGTGGCCGGGCGCGTGTCCGCCTCTCCTCCCCGCCGACCCCTATGCGCGCGCGCGCGCGCGGTTCTGGGCCGAGTACGCCGACCGCGTCCATTCCTGCGGGAAGCGGCTGTGGGCGCGGGCCGCGGCGGAGGGGGAAAATGGGGAGGAGCACGAGGCGGCGCGGGCGGAGATGGTGGGCGTGCTGCGGACCTTGGACGCGGAGCTCGGCGCGAGGGAGTTCTTCGGCGGGGAGGCGTTCGGGTACGTGGACGTCGCGGTGGTACCGTTTACGGTGTGGTTCCTCACGTACGAGAGGTACGGCGGGTTCATCGTGGAGGAGGAGTGCCCGAGGCTGGCAGCGTGGGCGAGGCGGTGCGCGGCGCGGGAGAGCGTGGCCGGCAACATGTACGCGCCGGAGAAGGTGTACGAACTCGTCGGGTTGTACAAGCAGCAGGTCCTCGGGCAGAGGTGAGGAGGTTGAAGATTGCTTTTATTTGCCTGCTTTAGAGTAGTACATACGCGTTATTCAAGTGGTGTGCATTCTGAATTATTTCCTAAGACACCGCTGTGCAAATACCATGATTTTACAACTCTGTGAAAGAGATTCATCTTATCCTGATGTACTAAATCATGACGCGGTAAGAGCAACGGAGCAAGACATGGTTGCAAATCAAGCCCCAATTCATTTTTTGCCTTTTAAAAACTGTCTTTTGTTTTATTGAAGAGAGTTTAATCACCTCTAAAAATCCCAATCACGATTTATCTCATAACGCAAAACTGTGAGAAAGAGGATGAAGCTTGTCCAATGGGCTTGTTTCTCCAAACTTGAAACTTCAGAATAGTCTGCCCAGGCGCACATGAATTCACCCGACAAAGTTTGTAAGTGAAAGGATTACAACCCCTGTCACGGGGCACGCTTGCAAGTCTTGTTCCAAACTCTCGTCTCCCACAAAATTTGCACAACAGCTTCAGCTAAGAAGAGAAGAAAAATGCACAAGATTATCTGAATAATGGCAGGAGGGTTCATGATGACCAAAGCAGACTTGAACGATGACCCAGTTTAAACTTGTAGCAGCTCCAAAAGATGAATTCTTACTGGAACAGGTTCAAACCATCTGATGTCTTCGATTTGCTGCAAGTTGACAAAAATGTTGACTGAGATCTATAAGTTACTAATATGTACTACAAATGCTAAGAAAAACTTTATTCAAGATGTCACTTGCAGATGTCAACTCGTGCAACATAAGCATATAGCTAACTGTAAAGTAATTACCAAGCATCAGGGAAGCAGAGGACTGTGATGATGCCTTTAGGACCAGAGTTTTATTATTGAGATCAGAAATTCAGAATATTGAAGATATGATGGACAGACATGATGACATCTGATACTTAAAACTCTTTTGTTGGTTCAGTACTATGCTCTTGTATGCAAAGCTTATACTAGGCACAATGAACTGAAACAACCACTAATATGTGGGGAAAGTATGCATTTTCAATATTTGGAAACATCCTGTAGGTACGAAAGTTTGTTACAATAACTATCAGCATACCGAGTTAGAAATGAAACACCTAAAAGTACTAAAAACAGCACTAAGCTACCTGTTTTTATTACTACTTTTCTACCTACAAAACCAAAAAAGCACAAACCAGAGTTACATGCACTCAATTATAGCCTAGTCTTAATTTGCTAGAAAATCAAGAAGTTGATCCAGTGTGTCTAATCAAGGTAACAAACAGAACAACAAGTTTATGCACATGTAGACTAGGTCCCCAACCAGGAAGCACTTTGCCAGCATCTGAAGGAAAGCTACGTTCAATCAATAAAGCTGCAGGTTCCTAGCTCACTTTGGATAGCACAATTCAAGGAAAACACATGACATCCTGGGGCCTAATGCCTATCCATTCCCAGACAAAAAAGATTGATTTCCACTTGTAACGGTAGCACGATTTAACCGCAGCAAAGATATATTAAAACCCACTATAGTTCACATCAATTATGGCCTTGAAATGGTATCATCAAGATCGTCAAACTATTACATGACATATTCAGAGAAGATTATTCATTCCATGACTATACACTTGCTAAATTTTGTTTATAGTAACAACACTCAAAAAGTGATGCATATAAGCAACTCCCAAAAGTGAATTATTGAGAGCAATACTAACTCCATTTTTTTTGTCGAGGTAGGAGAACAAGTACAAACTTATTATGCAATGTAGAAATGCTTTGAGGTACTGTTCAGTGTTCACCAAGTTCTTAAAACAAGTTTGCAAAATGAAAGTACCAATTACAATCCATAGGCTATAGACAAAAATGCAAAACCACATGTACATGTGGGTGCATATACTATCTTTGCCCTCCAAGGTGCCTCAAGATTTGTGCAAGAGGTATGGCAATGATTAGAACATGGTGGTTTGAATTTTCAAAGTTTGCATCAATCTCAAGGCACATTTGATGGTGTTGATGGTACATGTGGAAAAACCATATTCACTAAGTACATGTGAAAAAACCCACAGGTCATGAATCATGTTAAGATGATTTTAAATGAAAATCAAACATCATACGATTTGTAATCGCAAGAGTAGAGTCTATGCGTAACTCATTTGATCTCAGAGTCACAGTCCAGAGTTAAAGCTCCTGTGGACATTCAATATCTTTAATATCACATGACGGAGTACTAAAAATCTTTATTGTCATAACACCTGAAAGTAGATAGATATCTTGTTACAAAGTGGAGTACAAACCAAACACCTCAGATCACTTTGCTACATTTGATTAGTCCATACATCACACCTTGTGATTTTAGTATGTAGTAGTAGTATATGACTATATGACTGGTTTTGATTGACTATACGCATCACCACGTCATCTAAAAATATATGTCCATACAAAGCAACATTTACCACAATGCATTTCTCAAGCTCTAACCCCCATTTTTTTAATACAGAATCTTACCCCCAATTCCTCCACTAGCCTAATACGAGTGTAGTAGTTTATCACCCTTTTTAGTCCATCTGAACTACTCCCTCCGGTCACAAATATCCAATAAAATTGTAATATTATGAAAGTACTTTTCGTGAGAAATTTACCCATATATCCAATTTAAATATTTAAAAACATATTGACAGTCAAAGTTTTGAAAGTTCGACTGCACTCATATCCAAAACGACAACTATTTGTGATCGGAGAGAGTAAGCTATAAATGGATGCGCCAACAACTCATGACATTACAATAATAAATTAAAAACATAAACCAATAGTCATCCAAGGGTAAAAACTACTTCCCTTGGTACGGAAATCTGAAGTGCAATGGTACAAATCTGGTAACTGAATTATTCCATTACTCTAGGCCATAATTTTATTTTGAAAAAATCTGCTCACGTGAACAGTAGCTTGTTTTAGTTAATGTTACCTGCGGATTGAGCCCTCCAGTTCATGCTCATGCATTGCATTTTAGATAACTCGGACCTTTTCCATGCATTACGACGTAGCTAGGGCTTACCACAATTTAATACATTAAAAAAAAGGCAATGCCGGGCGATCAGAACCCATGCAAAGGTGAGCTAAATGCGAAGGTGAGCTAAATGAGGAGCAATTGACACCTTTTAGGCTAAACCATGCAAAGGTGAGCTAAATGCGAGCGAGCACAACACCCCTAAAATTTTGACACCCGTCAATTGGAACAAAAAAGAAGATCAGTGTTTTATGGGATTTAAGGACACGAGGCCACCTCGAGCGCTACCATAAAGAAGGTAATCATATCAAAATGAGGAACTGAGCAAGCATCTAGTCTTAAATTAAGGAGATCACGGGAGCCAAAGATTAAAATAAAAAACTTGAGCATTTCGGGAGTTTCTCATCTTACCATTTCGAGAATGTGCGGTGTGATCAGTTCTTGCTCTTCTCCTTCATGCCGGAGTGCCGGGACCCATCCCACAGCTGCAACGCGGCGGACGCGGTGAGCTGGTTCTCCAACGCGGGGTGCGCGGCCGCAGCAGCGTGACTAAATAAGAACGGAGGGCTCGGATCGTCCAGCCTCTGGAGCTGTTGGTGGTGGCCTGAGGAGTGCGACTGCGAATTGGACTGAAGGGTCCCCCTACTGGCACCCAAGAAACCCGAGGACATGGAGAAGTTGAGGTTGTAGTCACTGGCTGGAGCTGACGCCACCGCGAACGGGTCCTGAACGAGCGAGAAGTGCGTCATCTCGGCCGAGCTGGCGAAGTTAAACGGCTGAACTAGCGCCATGCCGATCGGAGGCACATTGCCGAAACTGGAGGCGGTGGGGGAGGAAAAGCAGTATGTCGACCCCCCCTGCCCGCCTTTCCTGGGGTGCGCGATGCCGACGCAGTCGGCCGCAGCCGCGGAGACGGGCGGGGGCTGCCAGGACTGCCTGTGCTCGGGGGCGCCGGCCGACCCCAACCCGGTGAGCAGCTCGGTGAACGACGCGGCCTGCGCCGACGTGCTGGCCAAGGTGACCTCCTTATCCCTGGAGCCGCCCACGCGGCCGTCGGAGCGCGAGAGCGACAGCTCGGATCCCTTGCTCGTCTCCGACGTGCTGCTGCACCCGGACTTGCTGGCCTGCTGATGCTTCACCTTGCTGGCATCGGCTTCGACCTGTTCGGTGAAGGCGGCCAGGTCGAGGGACGGGAGTTTGTCGATGGCGGCGGACGCAGCGTTGATTAGCCACTCGATGGCCTTGCTGGGCTGGTCGTACCCGAGGCGGTCCTGCAGGTCGTAGAACTGAATGGCGGTGGGCACCGACAGCCGCACGCGGCGGTCGCGGATGCCCTTCGCCGTGTAAACCTTGCTGTGCCGGTCCTTCCCCCCGGTCGCGCGGACCCGGTAGATCCGCGACGCCGCTCCCGCCCTCTGCTGCTGCGGCGGCGGCGGTCCCCACGATTTGGCCGCCACCTCCAGCCCGTCGTTCACACTCACGCCGCGGCCTCGCTTGGCCCCGCCTTGGGAGCGGCATGGCGCCCCCTCCCCAGCCCCCGCTCCCACTGCATCGCCCACGGCCTCCATTCCGCCCCGCCGCAAGCACACATACACCGCGGCGAGAAATGTGGCGCTTTTATGGAGCTCGCGGTGGGTGGGCTGGCGCTGGTCGGGCGGGCGGTTTCGGCTTTTTGTTCAGAGCGTGGCAACGGCAACGGCTCGGCTAGCTAGAGGTGCTCGGCCTTTTCCGGCAGGAGATTTGCGCCGCGCGCTGCTCGGTGCGTGTTACGAACTTTATTCCCCTACACGCCCTGCCGCGCCTGCCTAATCGCTCGTACCGCCTTCTTCTCGATGTTTTTGGCCAATTCACGCGCACTTCTCTCTCCTCACGCGCTGGGCGCTGCGCGCGGCAGAAGCTGCCACTCGGGGCCGCGCTGCTGCTGTCGTGCTGCAGCGGCTAGCGGGAAACAGCGGCGTCCGCAGGCTTTAGGGGCCCGTCGCGGTGTCAGATCCGCCGGCCTGCCTGCGGCGGCAGCAGTACTCGTTGCGCGCACTTGTCAGTAGCCTTACCCGGCTTTGCCCCGGGCGGGCGGGCGCCCGGTGCCGCGGCCCTACGGCGTAAGTGCCGTGCCCGTGCGTAACGGGTAGCTAGCACATAGCAACGGTGTTTTCCTTCCACTTTTTATCACTTGCGGCGTCGTCGCTTTTCGCCGCCTTACGACACAGCTCAAGTTCTCTCCCCGTGGGATCGTCCGTATCCTTCCGTGTTCCGTTAATCATGCAGTAGCCAACACGTTCTTTCTCATGTACGGAATGGCATCATTTCGTTATTGTTCGTGAGTTTCTCCGAACATTTGTTTCCAAAAATTATATGGGCATCTCCAATGCTTTAGCCTATATGAGAGGGTAAAGACGTCAAAAACTACTTTACACGCTATGAGAGAGAGAGAGAGAGAGAAACGGCCGATCCTGCAAATGACTAGGTTGGCCCATGAGAGGGATGGTGGCGAGACAGAGAGAAATGCATGCAATGCGTCATGAAACAGCCTATTATACAGATTTCTCCTAGATGAATTGAAGGCGAGGAAAAGAGATGCTCCAAAGGCCTGTACAATAATTTATCTTTTAAAATTATCTATAAGGATTGCAACTCACTTATAACAACATCTCCAATAGTTCGTCTTTAAAATTATTTTTCTAACTATTTTATATTATTTTTATCATATTTTACTCTTATACTCTATCACTATTTGCGTTAGTTTGTGTAATCAGGTTATCTCTTGTATAAGAGGCAGCATGTTCGCTTTTCTCAACTTCTCTCTCATTCAAGTTGGATTTTATTGATATAATATAGCTAAGAGACAATTAAAATAACACTGTTGAAGATGTCATAAGCGCATCTCCATTGCATGCACATCCTTGTGGCTTCTGCTCTCCTGCATTGCCTCGTTTGTGCCAGCTGCCAACTTTATCTTGAAGCCAAGTGTCAGCGTGCCTACAGGTAGGAATGAAAACGGAACGAAACGGTCGGTAAATGGTTATTTTGTTTCCGTTTTCACATCTTTTACCGGTAACGGAAACAGAATCGGAAACCCTGGAAACGGATACGAAAACGAATAATAGTCGAAACGGATGCGGAACGGAACGGAGCGGATACGGAAACGAAAGTGGAAAATTCCACAAGAACGTAACACATGATCACAATATACATGACCACAAAAATAATATAACTCATTCCATCACAAAGGTGGATACAAGAACAATGTTATATTCACCGGTATCACTAGAAACTTTTTTCTCAAGTTTGTCGTTTGAAGGCTCGCCATTTGTCCCCCAGATCAAACCATCGTATCCTCCTCCATATCATTATCATCGACATCCTCTTGCTCCTCCAACTATAAAGATGTAATGCCCTAAAATTTGCATATTATTGTTCATTATTCATTTATGATTTTCTGAGATTTATCCTGGATTTTCTGGAATTTATAAATACCATTTTACTATTTTTTCGGTTTATATAATTAATTTATTCATGAAAAATGAAACCAAAAGTATGCTAGAAATAATTTTCCTAGGTTCAAAATGTTCCAGAGTATTTTTGAGAATTTTTTTCGGAATTTTTGAACTCTATTTGATATTTTCTATAAAGCTATTTGTATTTCTGAAATTATTTTAATTCGAAAATAAATGTGAATTCTCCGTTATCCTTTTTGGCCAAATGGGCCAAGTTTTCGATGGAATTTCCGGTTTCACTTATACGGAATTTTCGATTCCGTTTTCGTTTTCGACAGAAATGGCTCTCCCGTTTCCGTTTCCGATAAAAAATTTCCGTTTCCGTTTCCGTACCGACATTTTCCGTTTCCGTTTCCGAAAAAAGACTTCCGTTTCCGTTTTTCTTCGAAACGGTCGGAAATTTCGTTTCCGTTTTCACCCCTACCTACAGGATATGACGCTTACGCACAATGTGGTGGGCCGTGGGCCCCTTGCTTCAATCCTTTCATGCATCGCGTTGGGAGTTGTTGAAGACTAGCTGTAAGACGCTATCACGTCCCTACATGTTTATCTAACAAGCACGGTTCGTTTTCATCTTCCACACAAACCGATGTCGACATTTAGATCAAGATTTGCATTAGATACTCCCTCGTGCTTAAATCTACAGGTGGGCGTTGTGCCAGGCCGTGTCACAGCCTGGCACAGGTCCATCGTGTTTCATGTCTGAACCGTACCGAGCCGCGACGGTCCGTCGTGCTCGTCATGCTGGGCCGTGTCGGTCCGGCTCGCCGAAGTTAGGCACAGCCCATTTGCGTTTCGTGCCGTGCCGGTTCAGGCCTGACCCATTTGCACTATTGCAACGAGAGGAAAGGAGCCGGAGACGAATAGAATTGAGACAATGAATGCAAATATTATGAGAAAAAGAACTAAAATTTATTTATTATTGAACAATTACATAGGGCGAGAAGGATGTGCTCAACACGGGCGAGAGAGGGGGCAATAGGCGAGAAAGAGAGTGGGCGAGACACATGAAGGAGATTGAGAGAGACTAATGAGAAGAGAGCTGAGAGAGATTGAGAGGGACGAGCGAGAGAGAGCAGCTTCTTACACCGTTTCTCAATCTCTCAGCTCTCTCTCCCGTTTTGTCCGTCTCTCTCGGGTGTCGGCGATAGAGGTGACACCTTCATACTACTGAGTGCATCCATAGCGGTCATGTTCTGTGAGTCAGTGACCTTCATGCTAGATTTCTTCCTCATGCTCTGGGTCATCAGGCCCGATACATCCTATTCTACAGTGTCACGCCGGGCCATGCCGCTCATCGTGTCCGATTCTCGAGCCCAGCACGGCCCACTTCATGCCGGATCAGACTTCATACCGAACCGTGACGTCGTGCTTCGGACCGATCCAAAAGAACTCGGACCAAGTGCCCACCTTTCACTGCAGTACAAATGACCGGCCGTCGTCAGCACTATTACAGTACCTTCGAGATGCACGGCCTTGCCAGATTGGAGTACACCTGCTTTTCCGTAGGCTGCGTCGATGGGCAAGAGAGAGAATCCACTATGATTGTGCTGGCCGGGGAGCCGGAGGAGACAATTCCCTGTGGAGCAGTAGAGAAGTGAAGGGGGGAGGGGAGGTGTGTAAATGCCGATGCCCCCCTCTCTTTAATCATGATCTGTTTGTCTGAGGCACTGTTACGCTGCACAGGGTTGCTGCTGCCCCCTAAACAGTTCCTGTCCAACCCAAATGGAGTACTCACTACTCAATGCTATGCCATTCACCACTTGGCCTAACGGTAGTTTCTGTTGATTCCTGAAATTTTTTCTTTATCAATACAAGGCCAAATAGCTGATGTGTTGTTGTCAACTTGTCACTGGCCCGTTGCAGTAGAACATGCTATTCTGCTGGCGATCATCGGGGACATAAAAAACGGCGGTAACCTCCAATAGTAGCCGCTTTATTACGGTTTTATGATGCAGTGAGATGGATAAGAAACCAGGAATTTGGAGTGAATTTATACTCTTATACTCTCTCTGCCCTGCGAAATAAATATACTTTGTTTGAAGCTCATTCAATAATATTAATATATTGAGGCAATTGATGATGTAGTTATTGTAATATTTTCATTCTATATCTTTGATTTAATCTGAAAAAGTAGCTAAGTAGTTACTCCCTGCGTTCCTGAGAACATGTTATTCTAGGTTCTTGCATTTTCACTAAGTCATATCTACAAAAGACTGTATTACCCCTCTTTATTATATCTTTAGATGGTGTGTCTTACTCTAGTTTATAATAGTAAATAATATTATAAATAACTAAAGGGGAGTGATATAGAAAAAATGGTAAAAGGTCATCTCGAAATTATAAAATGATATATATTTAGAAAACAAAATTTACAAGTTAGAATAACATATATTCAGTAATAGAAGGAGTACGGTATACTATTTAATAAAAACATGTACGGTCTAACAACAATATTAATTTTTTTAGATTTAGCGTCTATTAAATCTCTATATATGACGGGTTCTTATGATACGAGTGACATTTCCATTCCGTGCAAGTGTTCGTACCAGGCCATGGTTGTTCTTGTTACTTCAAAGTTCAAATCCGCTACCCAGTAAAGTCTCCAACTTGAACTAGCAGTAACGACTTTTCCTTTTCGGTGCTCTTTAGCGGTGTGGTCGGAGCCGGAGAAAATTTCCAATAATTGACACCATTAACTGCCGGCGGCAAGACTGACATTTCTCTGACTGCACTGGTGAAAAGATGGCAGGGATATGAAACCGCACATGTTGTTTCAGACAGGCAGAGCATGCCCCCTGCAGGCTGCTGTACTGCGCCGTAGAGGCATCTCCATTGAATTTACTAGCACGTGGCGGGTGCCGCCTTCCACACGAGAAAGTTGAGTTTTTTTTTCGGGAAAAAAACCTAAACTTAATGGTAAAAAAAAGAGGGAAGAAATATATGTTTTTTTTCGGGAAGAAGGATCCGTACGGTTTTTTTCCCGATCAAAAGGACCTAAACGTAATTTTGATTCGTGGAAAGGACCCGAGCGCAAGCATTAAAAACGCATAAAGGACTTAAGTGTGATATATATTTTTTTGGAAAAAGGACCTATTCGTAACGTAAAAGGACTTAGACGTAATTTTGATTCTGTGGAAAAGGACCCGAGCGCAAGCCTTAAAAACGCATAAAGTGCCAAATCGTAATATATATTCTTTTTCGGGAAGAAGGACCTGTCTGTAAATTTTTTACGGACAAGGATCTGATTGTAATTTTTTTTTGTAAAAAAAGGACCTATCCGTAAATATTTTTCGGCTCGGCTCGCCGCGAGCCGAGCCGGCTCCGGCGACACGTGGATGCCCTCCCCATCCAGGGATTCTTCTAGGTATAGTAGGGTTATAATATATTTCCCGTATGTTATTGGTCATTCTACAAAGCGGGATCAAACACGCTTTCTTATTCTATTTATTAAGCTGAACAACATATGAGCGACAAAATAAGTTTTGAAACAAGAGAGCTGTTGTTTTTGGTTATGAAACTATCAAAGTAGTTAGCTTGTACTACTGGAAATATCATTTCGTAATACAGCTATATTATAGTTGTTATTTTTCTGTATTTCTTCTGTATTGTTCTGTATTGGTCGACCGCACCTTATTTGTCTTCTTTCAAGTCATTCACTTATTGCAAGGTATTAGCTTACAAAACGCAGAAAGCTGCAAAAGGAGAACGTTAGTAGTTAATAGGTGGGAAAAATAGCTTTAAGAATATTATTGTAAGCTCTGGTGGGATGTCTACCAGCTGCTTGAGTAAGATTTTTTCAGCTTCTTGTACTAAGAAATAAGATAGTGTGAGCTATATCAGAAACGAAACATTATGTTATGTGTAAGTACAGGTAGGTGCAAGTATAGATAGGGTTGATGGAAATGGTAGTCTTGAGTCTTTTATGGTCTATTGAGTTTATTATACGAAGTGGCAGTTCGTCATTAAACTTCATGATTACGCTATACTAAATGCAATAATGTTACGATGGGATATTGCATAGGTCTCAGCACAATAATTAGGTTGATAACCAGTGAAGCTGTAGGGAAATAATAATAAAACAAAACTATTCGTAAAGAAAGGCATCCAAATATATCGAAGCTATCGAAAGTATTAATGAAAAGTAATGTTAAATCTTGCTCCAAAATAACAGTACTCAGTAGCCAAGTCAAGAATAATTTATCGAGGCAAAATGTAAGAGCAATTGCTGTAACGAAACTTAAGAAATGCAAAATCTATCTGCACTAAATAGGGAAAGAATTACGATTAGCGGTAGAAAAATTAAGCGCGTCGGTGTAGCCGTGGGATCGTAATGTTAAAACAATTGCAAAATGGTAGAGGGTATTTTGAGATGTTCATACCGTTGATTTTGGAAAGAAAGAAGATTACATCCTCTGTAGTCTGCAACGATATAGATCTTTGAGCTGCCCTGCTTATTCAGCTGAGTAACATATGAACAACAAAATTGGTCCTGAAACGCGAGAATCGTTGATCTTGTGCATGAAATTCTGAAAATAGATCAACTGTACTATTAGATTTGCTATTCATTTTCACAAATATATTATGGCTGTCAGTCTATTGTTATTTCTCGGACATCTGTAGTAGGAAACAAAACAATCAATACACACAGAAGGAAATAAGTTAGTATAACAGAAAGAGGAAACTACAGTTTCATTTGTTGGATCTGAACCTCCATTAATCTTAGATCGGCTAGGCCCAATGCGTCTTACGTAATGATACAATTACTGGAAGGACCTAAGAAGCCTATAGCTTGAAACAACTTAAAGAATGTGTCGAACTGCTGCATTAGAAACGAATTTGCGGGAAAGAAGATAACAAGGGAAACAAACATGCTTTAGCATATAGAAGACGTGAGTAGACAATCTTCTTCTTTTCCTATTTTCAGCTGCATCAGTCGAACTAATTGTTGGACAGATGGTGTCTCCTGCATGCGAAACGAGCAAATCAAAGAGAAAGTATAAAAGCAATACAGTCCGAAGTAGTAGGGGAAAAAGTAATCAAAATGAGAAGCGACCATGGGCGGTTATGAGGACGGCAAGCGCCGCCTACACAACATGGTAGAGAACATCGTTAAAGCAGTACGGAAAGCAAGCAGGATACGGAGCACGATCAATGGAAACGAAAACGGAACAGGAAAGGCGCACGTATACCTGGTGGCGGAGATGGCGAGGTAGAAAACGTGGATCGACTAGGTAAATCGTCAGGGAATGGCGCCGGCGAATGGGATGCACATTGCATATCTGACGGTGAAAATAGTGAGCCAGGAAACGCAGAACGAGCAGACAAAGCGTCGGGGAACGGAAGCGGAGAAAGGGACGGCGAAGCAAGCGGCTGCTTCCCAGCCAAAATCGAGCGACGGCGTGCCCGCGGAGAGCACCTTGGATTCATAGAAGAAGCGACGCGGCCGCAGATATGCAATAAGACACGCAGCGCGCAGCGCGCGCGTCGTAGGCGAAGAACAACCGGGGCAAAGAGAAGAACAAGCGGGACGCGCAAGCAGAACCGGCGGGGGAAGGCGGCGCCTCTCCACAACGAATAATCCGCGCGACCTGAAGAAGCCGGCGCCTGTGCACAGCAAGGCAAGCCGTAGCAGCACGCGGCAGCAACGGATTCGCGAGCTGCAACCGAGGCTTCTGGATGGCAACGCAACACAGCCGAAGGCTCGAGCGATAGGGGCGAGGACGGAACACAACCAATGGGGACAACACCGGCACGGACTGGCGGATCTATGCGGATACGCAAAACGGACGATCTGTGTCGGCGGAGGAGTCGACAGAAATACGGGAAAACATGAGGTCCTCTCTGAAAGGGGCGCGACGTGGACAGCCTCACAGGCTGCGAAATCTTCAAGCTTTAGGAAAGGTATAATTTTCACCGACAGTTCATTTCCGCAGGAAGAGGGGAAAAAAACCTCGCCTTCTAACCCAAGAGGGTCTTAGATCTAACTTAGGAACACCTTAGAGAATTAGTCATTACTACATAATAGTACATCATTATCATTTCATCTGAATCGGTTCTTAAGTTTTTAGAAAAAAATAATTGTGATAGATGACTTAGGATGGGTGTTAATAATAATTACTATCGGTTATCTGGTTAGAAGCGATCGTGATGTAACACTGGGCATATCACAATCGGTTCTTAAGAGAGAACCGATTGTGATGTGCTTTGCTATGTTATTTATACCCCTCAGTTTGAACTCTCATCTGTTGTTATTCCAAAGGAGATTTCTCCACCGCCACTTGAAAAAACAGTATATATTCTTGTTGGAAGCAATACTTGGGTGAGAAAATTTGAAATCCTTAAGGGTGGGTCTTAAGAGGGTAAATTTGAAGTCCTAGATTGAGGAGATTTCCCCTCTTTTTTCCCCTCATTTGTGGTTTTCTTCAAAATATGAGATTCCTTCAAACCCTTTCAATTTTGCAACAAATAATTTTGATATATCGCGAAGAAAGTTTAGATTGCACTGGAATTGTGTATGTACTGTAAATGAAGGAACTATGCATAAAGGCCCAGATTTGTGTAAATCTCTATAAAAGTTGTCAAAAAAATGTATATGAAAAGTTGTAGACCTTTTAAATTCACCAAAATCTTTCATTTGACACATTTTGTCAAAAATGTATATCCTCTTCACAGTGCATTGTTAATTTTCTTCATCTGTGTCAGTTTCTATTTGCAACCGATAGTAATACTTCATCTGTGTCGATCTTTATTTGGAACCGATAGTAATATATTCTTCATCTGTGTCGGTTTTTATTTGGAACCGATAGCAATATGGTCTTCATCTGTGTCGGTTTTTATTTGGAACCGATAGCAATATGGTCTTCATCTGTGTCGGTTTTTAGTTGGAACCGATAGTAATATGTTCTTCATCTGTGTCGGTTTTTAGTTGGAACCGATAGTAATATGTTCTTCATCTGTGTCGGTTTTTAGTTGGAACCGATAGTAATATGTTCTTCATCTGTGTCGATTTTTAGTTGGAACCGATAGTAATACATTCTTCATCTATGTCGGTTTTTATTTGGAACCGATAGTAATACGTTCTTCATCTATGTCGGTTTTTATTTGGAACCGATAGTAATATGTTCTTCATTTGTGTCAGTTTTTATTTGGAACCGATAGTAATATGGACATTAGCTGTGTCGGTTTTTATTTGGAACCGATAGTAATATGGACAGTATCTGTGTTCATATTGGTAGCAATGACATTTCCATCGATTATCAATTAAAACCGATTGCAATGACGGTTCTTTAGTTCAGTCAGTTAGTAATGAAAACCAATTGCATTGACATTATTTCAGTCGGTTAGGATTTAAAACCGACACAGAAAACTACTCCTGCTCTAAGTCATTGCCATTCTTAGGCGACCAACTCCATTCCTCGCCCCGACCGGCCACCCTTCCCTACCCCCGGCTGCCAGCTCCATTCCTCGCCCCGACCAACTGGCCCTTCCTGTCCCCCGACCGCCAGGCCCTCCTGCCCCTTGCCGCCAGCCCCTCGACCGTGACTCCTGCCTCCTGCCCCCGTTGCCAGCCCCTCCTTTCTCCCCGACGCCGCCGTCTCGCTGCTACGATCCCCCTCCAGGTGACGATCCCCGACTCTATGCTCGCAAAATTAGAGGTTACTCCCGTTGTTTTGATTCGATTCTTTCGTCGCTTGCTCGCGCCCTGCTGCTTTTACTCGCTCTCGATCTAGGGTTTTGCTCCCGTAGGTTTGTTTCTTGCAGATGATGCTAAGGTTGGGCTAATCAATGGTTTCTTGTTGGATTGATCTTGTTGGGGTCCAAGGAGGCGCTCGAGACCGACGGTGAGCTCGGTTGCTTTTATGTGGTTCCTTAGCTGATGTACTTGTTCTTGCCTAAAAGGTGTTTGATGTAATGCGCCTAAGAAGTTGTGTTGTGTGTGTGCTATGCAGGGAGGCTGTTATGCAATATCCAGTGTACAATGGTATAGTTAACAAGCTCACATCGCAATAATATTTAGTTGCAAAGATGTTTGATTGGATTTGTAGGGTCTAGATCATGTAGGTGATGTTCTTTAGACTTGAAATTTTAACCTTCCTTATGAAAATCAATTTCTGCAGGTTGTGGCAGTTGGTGAATGTGGTTTGGATTATGATAGGCTTCACTTTTGTCCTTCAGATATACAGAAGTACACTTTTTTTCTCACACAAGCTCACAGACAAAAGGACAATTATTTTGCATATTTCCTGAGTGATTTATTTATTTATTTTAGGTACTTTGAGAAACAATTTGTTTTAGGTGCACTGTCCGAGCGGCATGCGGGGAGAGAATTCGGCAAGCCGGTCCTGAGAACTGAAAGATGAGATGTAGAATTGTAGGCATTCCATTAGTTGCTGCGTTTGTTGTGTTGTGACGAAAACGGGAACTTGCGATGATAATTTGGTGTGGATGAGTAACTGGAAGTCTGGAATGAAATCAGATGTGAATAGCTGAAGACAGAGTAGAAATCGATAACTTATGCGGTCTGTTTGGGTGGTTGGTCGGTGTGGCGAATGTGGAGAATCGGGCTATACTATATGATAAATTGATAATACTACGATTGACTATTGATGTTTCATCATTAGTAACACTCTATGAGACGCTTCTATGTTATGCTCTTGTAGACCCATTTAAGAGACATGGATTTTGCAGGTTAGAATTTTACAGTTCTCATGCATTCCTTATTCTCTTCATGTTTTCATCGACTAGCTAATATTATTGTTGATGTGATCTGCATTATTATTTTATTAGTGCTTAAATCCAGGTCTCAGAATGCTTGTCTTCCAAGATATATCTAGGTTGAATTGTATATACTAAGTGGATTTCTGTGATACCATAAGAATTTTATGCAGATTTTTATTGGTTGCCTTCATTATTCATATGTATATGTGTGTGCATATGTATATACTTGTACTTCGGCAGTTTACTGTGTTTAAGTTAACATTGAAGTAATACCTCACTGTTTTGGGGGTATGAGACCCTAAAATCTTAAAAATGTGGTACTTTTTCGGAAACAACAGTTTAAGTTGATATTACATTCTGATGTTTGCATTAGCTCACTTGGTCCTTTACTGCCTATATGCTTTGGACAAGCTCCAATATATAGTTATTTTGTTAAGTGACTGAACCATTTACTCGTGGGCTTATGCTGGAATGCACTTAGAGCCTCTTCAAATGCTCTAACTTTTGTTTATGAGGAATTAGGCTGTTACCTTTGGTCCAACATAAGAATTGCTTGAAGTATTGGCAATGGGTTTTAGTTTGCTTTTTGCATTTAAAATGCTATTTTGTTGCCTGTTTATCCAACATCAAGAGTAAACTAGTGAAATATGTACTGCATAATTACATAACTAAGCTAAATGGGCTATAAGCTGGCTAAAGGCTTGCATTCGGGCAATATGTTTTCCATGGTGTTTTAGCTATGAATCTTGAAACCTACTAACATGTCTTGTCTTGTATGCAATGCAACTCGGTTCTGCAAGCTCATAAAGAGGCAGTGGATTCCTTGGGTGGAAATGGTTCTGCTAAATTTGGAACAATTGCTACTGTTGTGGCTGTGGCCAATGCGACTGCAATTGAAGCATCGAAAGAGGTAGAAGCAGCGATGAAGATCTCCCTGCGGGCAGCTTTGAGCTCAACTACAAACAAACTTAGCAAGGATCAATTAGATGATCTCACAATCATGATGGCACGCTCTTCCTCGTACCATTTACAAAAGAATACCTTAATTAGAATTTAGTATTTTAGTTTTGAATGTTAGAGTTACTGATGAATATAGGCTCACTGTTAATTTTGATCTGATATACAGTTGTTAGACTGCTTTCGAAGTATCCTTGTTGTAGTCAATCAATCTGATGTCCACTTGTTAGGCTATGTTCGAAAAAACAGTAACTAGTTACTTCCATAACTGGCGAGTTGGCTCCTGTGGGAGGCAAAACAATCATATTTACTGCTTTGAATAGATGGTATTAAATATCAATTTGTACAACTCAAATCACCTAACAAAATTTCACAACTGGCATAAATACAGCCAAATCAATAGGAGTTGTGCTAGTTACAAGCTGAGTTCCTGATAAATTGAAGATTCACTTTGGAACTTGAAAGCCATTCATTGGTAATAGACAAGAAACCGGTCCAGTAGTAATTTTTCAAACCCTAGCTAGGTAGGTGCATGAGTTAGCTTGATATGGAAGCTCCATTGTTCCATACCACAGAAAATGCTTTTGACTCTCTTGTTATGGTTCCCTGTGTTCTACCGTTGTGTAGTTAACATCCCTGTCTCAATTCATACTATTTTGTTATTTTGTTCTATTGATCTTTAGAAGCACAATAATGCAAAGCATGTAGATGTTCTTTTCTGTAATTTTTAGATTTGAAATATGAATGTGCCTTCTGAAATATGAAATATGAATGCACAAATAACAACAGTACACCCCCTCATCACAATTGGTTCTAAGATAGAAGTGATAATGATAAGGCCCTC
This sequence comes from Otatea glauca, assembly GCA_036346275.1. Taxonomy (NCBI): domain Eukaryota; kingdom Viridiplantae; phylum Streptophyta; class Magnoliopsida; order Poales; family Poaceae; genus Otatea; species Otatea glauca. The sequence continues at coordinate 63,966,036 of CM070716.1, read as the reverse complement.
ATCACTATCGGTTCTTTATAAGAAGCGATAGTGATGAGGGCGTCATCACTATCGGTTTTGAGAAAGAACAGATTGTGATGATGTCTTTATCACAATCACACGAAAATCGACTGTGATAGCATCACCTCATCACTGTCTAATGACTTTGTATCGCGACCAGAACCGACTGTGATGACGAAAAAGAACCAATTGTAATATACATTCCTGTAGTAGTGAGTACGTCCAGCTCATATAGACTATGGAGTAATACTAGTAAAATAAATGCGACTTTCAAACGGTTTCAGGCCTTAGATAGTTAGATGGGTATAAAATTAGGGTTTAGATCTACCTTACATGAAAAGTATTCAAGCTGGAGACCAGTCCAAGGCTTGCTAATTGCTACGTCTTACGTGAAACAACAACGATAGTAAAATCAAGAACACTGAGGACAGAAAGTAGCTCGGTTGGCAATGAGAGTCATCGAACTCGCTATCCACTAAAGTTTGATCCTCTAGGGTTGAACTTCTTATGCCTCACTTGAGAGGATTGAGTTGTAGTGTAGTTGGTATGCTTTGTTGTCATGCACGCAGCCAACCCCGCGTTCGAACCCTAGGTTTGACGCCAATGCTCACCAATTAAAAACAAGTACACATACGTGTGTGTTAAGTGGAACATCACATTTTCGCGCTCCGGATGTCGTGGAGCCTCCAATTAATTTCTTAACATACGTAGAGGACACTCACATGTGTGTATGTGTGATGCATGAGTGTGATATACGTGGATTGTGTATGCCCGTCTTATACTTTAAAAAATAGGAACACCTGGAAGGGTCTGCGCTATGTATCAGCCGTCACCCCCTATGTGTTTTACCACTATGGTACACAATGTTGATCTGATTGAAATGGTAGTACTGGTGGTGATCAAACTGTAGGCACTATGAGAGCTAAGCCTAGCTCAGCTAGCGAGAGAGCGTGGCTCGCACTTTTCCCGCCCGCGTTCGACTCCAAGGAGTCGACATGTGCACTCACCGGGTAATAAAAAAATATGTACACATAGGTGTGTGCGTTTAATGGGAATTGATTCCTTAGCATGCATAGGAGACGCACTCGTGTCAGTATGTGTTTGACTTGTACTTAAAAAACTGTAGATGCTGTGATTATTTTACTTTCCGGTGTGGTCTAGATTTGTTTAAGGTCTGTGTTGCATACTTGCTTGCAGGGGCATGGCACCGCTTTCCTTAAAAGGGCCATGCCTCGAATCTCCAAGAAACTTTTGTCGACAGGCCAAGATAGGCGGATAGGTAAATAACAAACCCTAGTACCCTACTAGTAAGATTCCACTTGGCATCGTTGGCCTGGTTTCCAAGAGGGTAAAGGAGAGGGGGAAAAAGTCACTCAAATTTGTAGTACCATTCTTGACATAAAAAGAACGTCGCTTTGGACCGGAGGGAGCAGCTAGCATAGGAGAGAGCAGAGTAGTACTCTATTTGTTTGAAAATATAGAGTATATTTTTTTAATAATTTTATCTATAAATATAAGTTATATTTCACATTTCAATACAAAATTAATACGATGCTCCCTCTACTCTCCTAATAAATATCCAGTTTTACTCTACATGCATATATTGAATATAGTGCTTACATATACTCCCTCCGTCCTGGAAAATAAGGGAGAGAAGCCTTTGAACTGTGTACTCCAATATTACGGATCAGACAGCCTCCCCCGACACCGAAACGTTCGCACGTAACCTTATCCATTCCCGCATACGGTCCCTTCCTCCTCCTGCACTACCCCAGCGTCGCCTTCATCCACATCTATCACCGCGCCCCTCCTCCTTCCCTTCCCCCCCCCCACCGCGCCCCCTCCCCACCGCGCCACCGCGCCTCCTCTTCTCTCCCTCCCTCCTCACGCGCCTCCACCGCGCCTCCTCCTTCCCTTCTCCCCCACGCCCCCTGCACGGCCCTCCCCACTCTGCCGCCCTCCTCCACCGCGCCTCCTCCTTCCCCTCCCCCTGCGCGTCCACGCACCGCCCCTCCCCACCGCGCCCTCCTCCACCACGCCTCCTCCTCTTCTCCCCCCTCATCACGCGCTTCTCCACTCGCGGCCCTCCTCCACCGCGCCCCTCCTCCTTCCCTTCCCCCCCGCCGGCGTCCGTGCACGCGCCACCGCGCCCCTCCTTCCTTCTCCGCCGCCCCCCGCCTCCTCCACGCCTTCCTCCTTCCCCCTCCCCGCGCGTCGCACCGCGCCCCTCCACCACCGCCCTCCTTCCTTCTCTGCCTCGCCGCCCCCTGAACCAACCCTCACCAACGCCGGCGGTCGGGACATGCAGCGCCTCATCAAGCCTGTTTCGCACCCTGGTCCGTCGAGATGGACACAGCCTCAAGGTGCCGACGAGGTGGATGTGGTGGATGAGGTCCCCGATTCGTTTGCAGAAGCGCCAGGCGAGAAAGAAGAGGGAAAACCAATGTCTCGTAGCTTTGGGTATGATTCTACTTCTCGTACAATTGTAAAACCTTCAATTAGTCGCATTGTAGTCTGAGTAACCCGAAATACTTCGCAGGCAGATGTGGTGTGATTTAAGGCGGATGGTTAAAGAAGAAGAGAAGGCGCAAGAGGAGGAGAGGAAGGCACAAGAGAAGGAGAAGAAGGCGCAAGAGGAAGAGAGCAAGGCACGGGAGGAGAAGAAGGCAGAAGAGGAGGAGAAGATGGCGCAAGAGGAGAACAAGGAAGTCAGCATCTCTGATGCGGAGACAGAAGAAGAAGAACTCATGGATTGGCGCGGCTACTCCCAGGTTGATGATGATTCATATGATTGTTGATATTGCTAGGTTCTGAATTAAACTATCGCATGGTATTGGACATGCTTAAGGTTGATGGTATGGTAATTTAAGTTCTGGTTGTGAATGTACAGTAAAGATAGCTACTATAATGCTTGATTTGGTTTTGGTTCCTACTATAGTATTGATGGTTTTGGTTCCTGCTATAGTACTGTAATGCACTTTCTTATAAGTCATGTGGTTGTTGATTTGTTAGGGTTGCTGATATATTAGTCCAGTCCAGGCCATCAATCATTTGGTGAATTAATACTTTTGTCAATAAGCATATGCATATGGTCATGGATAGTACATTTAGATAAAGTTGACGATCAATCGTAATTGCCTAATCCTTTTTTGATAAACTAGGACACCTCGTAGTACATTTAGATAAAGTTGACGATCAATCGCAATGCTAGTAGGAGTATGCCTAGCCTTTCTAAGCGACCCTTTTCATGTGCGGTATCTTGTATCCATTCCTCCTTCCACTTTCATTACCTCAATTAAGCAGCATTGTAGGGTTAGGAATATCCTATTAACCAAATCCGCATTGTACTCCTCGTAATAGTCCTTCTCCACAATGGCAACAAGGTCGTCCATGTTCCTACCATTCTTCAGATAAGTCTTAGATTGAAGAGAAGCAAAGAATCCTAGGTCTAGCACATTCATATCGGGTGAATTTGGTGGTCTGTTGATAATGCGTATGTCCACCCGTTTGTGCCATGCAAGAACAAACACCTCATCATCTCAGGGAACATGAGTCCGTGCATTGTCTGTTGTATCCATATAGTGTTCTCAAGATCCTCTCTAGGCCAACGAGAAGCAATAGCCTGAAGAAGCTTTGAAATCATGAATGTCCTACTTGTATCCCTACAAACATTGATTGTTTTTGTGACCAATGTTCCCCTAGGTCGATTAGCACTGTTCCTTTGTGCCGGCTCCTATTAAGAAAAAAAATCATGTTAGTTTGAAAATGACATAAATGCAGCGAAATTAGAAGAAAAAAGTATGAAATCACCTTTCTAACAAAGGCCCATATACCTAGCTTGCCGTCAAAGTAACAGTTTCCGTCCGCGTCATATCTAGGTCTGGCAAATGCAGATAGAAACATTACTTTATCTATGGAGTTCTTATTTTGCACTGTTCTCAAAGGATCGTCCTCCTCAGCAAAGATGTAGAAGTTCTTGCTTCTCTTAGTTGCGTTAAACCACTTCTCATCGATATGAACGATATTGCGCATATCTATGAACTTAGGCTCATGTGGCACAGTTTGCCTATCAATCATAGAAACACAAAACTGTAGGCGTTCCTTCTTGTTTCCTTCTCTCAAATAGGGCTTTATGGAATTTGAGTGCCGACGAAGTCGTCCTTCTTTGAATGTACTGTGAAGTTTGGATTTGCTAACATTCAAAGCTTGGGCTAGGTTTCTAATTGTTGTCCTTTGGTTCAAAGGAATACCTGCTACCTGGGACAGATCTATGTCTATCCTTTTGCGGCCACAATTTTTGGTTCTTTTCGATGAAAGGTTCACTTCTATGCCTGCTGCTTTGCATTTCTTGGTCAGAGTCCAAATGTCCCGAACAACTCTCCTTCTAATGTTAAACAAACCTGCAACAATTGTTTGTTGTGTCTCATTAATTATCCAATTTGTACTCCTTGCAAGCACACCTCATATATTTCTTGCCGTTGTCCTGCTTGACAATTGTTGCCTATGCCTAATAATACGATGTGCATCATGGTTATGAAGAATTTCTGCAGTGTTTGAAAAAGCAATTTTAGATGGCATATCATGGTGACTAAGGCATTTTTTTGCATGTGCTTACCTTCATCGGCATCTTCTTCTTCAAAGACAACGTCCATAGAAGTGCATGTACTCCTCATCTACATACACATGTTCAAGGACAAAGGTGATATGTATTATTCCCGAGTACATACTGTCATGTTCTTGAAATGTTGCAGACTCTACAAAACCTGCCATTATTGTCATAGTTTTAAAATACATATACCTTGATTATCATGTACTTGCACCATGGCTATCAATATCTGCCTTGCATATCATGATCCTCGAATTGTTGCTGTTCTTCAACTACATAGAGTATGAACACAAGATAAATTGCCACTGTTGTCATGTTCTAAAAAATATGCAATTAACTTTAAGTTCTTAAACTACAAATACCATTAATATTATTTGATCTATACCTTGATTATCATGTTCTGCACCATTAATATCATGGTCTGCCCCATGCAAATCATGATCCTCCTCGAATTCTTCCTGTTCTTGAACTACATATAGTATGGATACAAGATAAATTATCATATTGTTGTTTATTAAATTGAAAATCTGCCACTATAATCATTCTTTCCATCTACATATTCTATGAATTGTTGTAATATGTCCCATATGGAATGATAATTGTTGCAGTAATATATCTCCATCTACATACACTAAGCTTCAGCAAAAATTTTCTGATTCAATTAACCATAGTAAGAATGAATGAGTCAATATTGTACCGCAGTTCCCTTCTTCTTCAATTCCATGATGGACTTCATGGACAGCAGTGCTTCTTCCTCAATTTGATTAAGGTCTGCATCTCCGTCTGCCTCTGCATTTGGCCCCGCTTGATTAAGGTCTGGTAAAGCACCTCCTTCCTCATCTTCATAGTTAGGCTGTAAATTTAGATCAAATGCCATGGTTTTTGGATGTGGGATCTGAGATCACCTGTGATGCATTCATTTATACAGCAATGGTCGTGCTTTCATTTGGCGCTGGAGAAAATTTCGAGAGGGAAATGAAGATCGCAAAATTTGGCGCTGGAGTACTTCAAATAATAGGCGCCATAGGTGTTTAGAATTGTGTATTAGGCGCATGGGAATGTTTTGTTCAAATATTAGCCGCCAAAAAAATCAGCATGCGACATTTTTTGGAATCCATGCGCAATTAACTCCATCATTTTGGAATCCATGCGCAATTAACTCCATGATTTTGGAATCCATGCGCAATTAATGCATGCCTGTTGCTGATTAATAGAGACACAGTATTAAATAAGGGCATTATAGTCTTTTGACACAAACCATAATCTGTCTTAAAATTCCTTCCCTCCCTTATTTTCCAGGACGGAGTGAGTAATAATTAGAGATATTTTAGTAATATTCAACATATTCTTAGTCCACATGATAAAAGAAAATATATCCTATAAATCTGGACAGAGGGATTTCGTCGGTGTACTATAGTACTCCCTCCGTTGATAAATATAAGGCTTATAGTTTGAATGGTCTTGTTGAAAAATATAAGGCGTGCATGTAGATTTAATGAGTCTTTCCATATATACCCTTATTTATTCTCTCTCAACTATATGCATTTATTCATTACCACCTACACAAAGTATTATCTCTCATCTTCCAAGACAATTAAGAGGGATATGTAAGTCATTTCCTCTCATATCTTCCTCAATTTCATCACAACCTTAATCCTTGTGATAAGTCAAAATACGTCTTATATTTATCAACGGAGAGAGTAGTATTTACTAAGCTAGGAGTGATACCAAATGGAATGACCTGATTGGATAAGCTTCTCGTCACTTGTCCAATTTTCATTGGCTGGCTGCCATGGGACACGTTTCGGCAGGGCAAGCAGCAGCTTAGACAGCCGGAAACTTCTTTTCATGAACATAAACTCTTGTTCAGTTTCAGATCGATTCGATCTCATTGATGATTAGACTGAAATCATATCCTGAATCTAGCAGTATCCAGCAAGATAAAAATAAAAAAGGTCTCCCTTCGGTTGACTGATGATAAAAGACAGAACGGGAAAGAAGACGATGCCGACAGGAGTCACATCACATACTCCTTACATTCTGCTAGCGTCTGTGACATACCAACAAAGTGGAGTACATTTTTCAGAGATCAGACATCGAGCCATGCGATATGGGCCATCAGAGTGCTTCACCAGAACTACTACTGTATGCAGCAGCATGCATGATAAGGTGGATGAACAGTGCCGAGATGGAAACATGAGCTGATAGACAGCATGAGAACAGTACCAAACCTGTCCTATCTGCTAATGTTGAGACATCACAGTATCCCTCACTAATCCCCTTAATTTATTAAATAAACATCATTGTCTGATACAGGTGTGATGCAAGTTGCAACAGCCTCTGAACAAAACTCCGCTTTTGCATCATATCAGGCGATTAGATTCCTTGGCCGGATTATAAATCGGTTCCAACTCGATGGATCAGACATACTCGTCTTAAGCAAAAGAACAAGATTAGACAGCTAGTAGACGATGTTACTGTATTGAAAGACAGAGTGGGAGATCCCGACCTGTCTGGAGAGATGAGATCAATAATGTAAGAGGCTAAGAAAAAGGCAGAGAAATAACTTTTGGTTGTCACATTCACCTCACTCCAATTCTGCAGCAAGTGTTTGTCAAAAAAAAAAAAAAACTGCAGCAAGTGAAGTGCTTCAATCCCAGTCCAACAACTCAAAAGGATGCTGATAGATAGAGCATGTGAGCTTTCTACCTTATCATGCCTAAGTCAAAGTTGAGTGTCACATCCGTAGGATTAGGAAGTAGTAATACAAATTTGTTCACATGTGATTGTCATCTGAGCCAAGAAGATGTGATGTTCCAAGACGATCTGTTTAGCTCGCCATCGGAGCCACAAGCCGGCTGGAAAGCACGGCATCATGTCGTCAATGATTGTACCGGTTTAAGCGTTTGTGTCACTGATGGAGGCTTACGCACCTGCGAGATGTGATCTTCACGCTTCCACATCGGCAGACTCGCCATCCGCTTCTGATTGATAATCCCAGCAAGCAAAGCATGCTGTGGTCTTCTTCAAGCTTACACACTTCGCAATTGGAGGATGCCAGCACGATCTAATGGGAAAGCAGAGAAGTTGACGAAACAGGGTAGGATCGGTTGGGCATTTTTTTCTCGTGTAGAGAAGCGCAGTAGTAGTTATCCCAAGGATAACCAACAAGGCCCAGGAGGTACACGCTTTGATCTTCACAATTGTTACTGAGTGGTAAAACATGCTTTGCTTCTGAACTAAAGACACGTACATTCATACATCGTACATACAAGGAATGGCACTCGTACATATAGGGTGTGTTTTGGCACTCGTACATATAGGGTGTGTTTGGTTGCCTGCATGGGTGCCTGAATCGTATGAGTGGATGCAACTGTATCTGTTAGACAAGTGTTTGGTTTCCTGTTCATCTAGGCCAGGTGGATGCAATTGTATCCACTCATGCAGGATGAAGGAAACACAAAAATTAGGCTTCTCTCTAATGCAAGCCCATGAGATACATAAACAAGCAACCAAACAACTCAACCTGCATCCACTCATGCAGACCAAAGCTAGCCTGGATGGCTTATACGGGACAAGCTAGGGTGGTGCAGACAACCAAACACACCCATAATTTTCTCGAGTTTGTTTCCTTGCAGGACACATTAGAGCGCTAACCCAAATTGCACGAACAGGTCAGTCAATCAAGGCTAATGATCCTCAGCAGTCATCAGCATTTCATTCTCCAAGTGTGCGGACGAACTTGAAAGTTGAAACTGTTATTTTAACTGTTCTATTTGAAGCACGAGCTGCTTGCATTCTTTGAAAAGAACTTCCGGGTGTTCTAGCTTCTAGGTGCATGACAAAGGACTTGGGTCTCTATCTGAACTGTATGCTGTTTTAAAAAGAAGGAAACTATCCTTGGTCTACTAGGGAACTAGTATTTGTCAAGTGTGTACCTTACACATACAATTATGCAGGAAGCTTAGCTAGTGCTGTTTTTCCTGTTCCAAGATAGGTAATTGGCATCACCAGGTGGCCTGCAAATCATCAAATGATGAGAGTAAAAATCTAATTGATCAACAAACTACATCATATGAAAATACTACATGTGACAACAACCAAAAGAAGGTATTGTTTATAGGTGCGTGCATGCACTGCCTGCATACGTGCAAAGGGGTGTTAGATTGGAGCATGACAACACGAAGCAAGAGAAGCAGTATTTATCGCCTTATGAGAGCTTGCTCTACGAGAAACATAAATAAAGAAGAAGATGATCATACAGGATTATTCAAAAGGTTCAACTTATTAGTTACCTTGGATTTTTCACATGAATCAGAGCAAAAAGAATAGACAAGAAGACGCTCAAGGAACCGGTGACAAGATACGCATATCCAAGGAAGTCATTCTTGCCACCTAGCCAGGTTGCTGTTGTAAGAACTAGGCTTTTCTTTCCACCAAAACTGTAGGTATTGTAATTATTTGCTATGTGCATGGTAATGGTTTCATCAGCTTGTAGATCCTCCTCAATGACACCATAGAGCTTTCGAAATTGCGAAAGAGCAGCAGTACGCATCCACACAATAAGATCTTCCTGTCTGCTCAGCTGGCGAAAAGACACAATTGTTTAGCTAACTTAAACAGAAATAGCGTTTTAGTAACATATCTCCTAACGTCAAAATGTAGATTTAGCTATTGCACGAGCAACCTATAAACAACACTTGAGATACAGAAGTACTAACTGGCATGTCAGGGTCAAGTTTTCCTCCTCCAATTAAGGATCCATTCTGAAAGTTGAAAGGATAGACATCCTTGCCAAACTTATGCTCCCGATCACTTTTCCATGAAATATTTTTCCTATTGACCATTATTTTCATTGATCCATGGGTAAAACCATAAGTATCATTGAACAAGCTCCAGGCAATCAATCCACAGGGAACAACAGGAAGGCCATTATTCCTTTCTATAGGACTGCATGAGCTATCTGTGTATTTCATCCCATAGCGCAGTTGCTTATCGCTTCTACTTTTGACATACCTGTTCAGCATCAAGCTTCCTTTGTTCAGCAAGAGACGACACAGAAATTCTTCTTCTAAGACAGATACATCAACACAGTGACCAGGAAATTAAATAAAGTTGAATCTTACCTGCGATGATTCTGGTAAAAGTTGCCAAGTTCATAATACACATAAATTGGTGCTCTCATATGGTATTGGACCTGCAAATATACATGGTCAGAAATTTTCTGACCCAATTACAAATAAGTAATAGAAATATTAGGAAGGCCAGAAAAAAAACTGAAACATGTGCCTTATGTAATCTCAGTATGCCAAACTAAACCCAGGAAATTTCAGTTATACAACTAAGGAGAAAAAAGCTTTCTGGATCGTGGTTAGCTGACAATAGAATAGGATAAAAATAAGGTCTCATTAGATCTCACAATGAACTACCTTCACTTCCTGAGTACATTTTTTTGAAATCGAGCTGTCTTTAATATAAGCTTGCTTATTTCTTCTGTAAGCATTAGGTACACAATCAATATCATAACGGTGAATGATTTCTGCAACCTGCACACCCAAAATAGGGAGTATCTTAGTACGTATTTAGCATGACAGCCAAGTTAATGGCAATTCAGCATCTACCAGATAAAAGGCAAAACAATTACATGATTTGATGCGTGAAGACAAACAAGCCCAACAGGTACAAAAGTAATTCCAATCATCAAGAAAATGGTTATCACCTGAAACAGTGGAAGCAATACCATATAAATTACTAAACAATACATAAAACCGCATGCAGAAAACCTATAGTTAGGGTCAGTGCCAGCTTACACATCCTGGTGTCATTGCCGGTTTCCAAGCTGGAAGATTCTGTTGGGTGAACCTATAGAACACTGCAAAACCAACATGATCAACCTAAAATCCTAGATAGCATCAGAGGGAAGAAACTAATAATCCGCGAGTGCCTAAAAGACATTCATTGTCACATTGTCTAATAATCTACAGTAAAGTTGACCTAACAAAGCTGCCTGCTAGCACTCAACGTTGCATTTCACTTAATTTTGATGAGGGATGGCCTATTTGCTCTATCGATTAACCCTATATCATAGGCGATGTTTGCAGAATTCATTCTTTGGTAAATACTCTCTTAATGTAACATACTAACATAGCATGCCAACACCTCAGGTCACGTTCGAGCAAATCAGTAGGTACCAACTAGAGAGACAACACCACCAAAGCAAGGCAACTGCCGTAACACGTAGAAGTAAATCAAGCACGAGCAATTTCTCGCCCAGATTTAATACTTTTGCAAGCTCACGATCGAACAGAGCTACCAACCCTAGAAACCCCCCTCCTCACGCAGACGGCAGTACCACACGGCTCATGAGCAACCGAGACCTAAACGCGACCGAATCGAAGAGAGCAAGTCGTCAAAATTTGACTCACCTCCCGATCTCGCCGGCGGGAAGGCACGCCCTCCGTGCGCCGCGGCGCCGCCGGATGCCGAGGTGCTCGCCTCGTCCATCCCACCCGCAAGCTCGCCGGAGTCCGTACTTCGTAGGACGAACCGAGCCGCCGCGGGATCCGACGAGAGAAGGGAGGAGGAGACGAGAGAAGAGTCTTACCGCCTTACCGGTCGAAGAGCCCATGGGCCCGAAAGAAAAGACACAGTAGAATAAGGGCCTCAAATTGGTCCGCATGATCAAGCCATTCCGGCCCATATAATATGGGCATTTGTTTGACCAGCCTAACAGGCCGTGAAGTGACGGCGTGAGCGGAATTAACGGTACTCTACTACGGCTTCTCAGAAAACAAAAGGAGAACAACACAGTACTATACCACTAAATAACTACTCCTTCCTATTTATGAGCGTTAAAACACAACTTGACAACTAATTTTTTATTATAATATATTTATAAAACATAATAAAATTATAGTATTTTTTATTATAATATATTTATAAAACATAATAAAATTGTAGTATCACAAAATTATTTTTTAAGACAAATTTATACGTATAATTTTTATATATCCAATTTAAATATTTAAAAAGATATTGATAGTTAAAAATTTAAATTTTTAATTATATATGTATCTAAAACGACAACTAGTTACAATACTACATGGTTTATAATACATCACTCGGGCCCTGTTTATTTCGGCTTAGGCTTTTGACTTAAAGCTAGCTTTTTAGCTTGATGAGCTTTTAAGCCGTCTGCTTTTAAGCCAAGATATGCTGTTTGGTATCCTGACTTTTTGATAGGTTGGATGGTGTAGCCAAGGTTCACAAAACCGGCGAAAACTGCGGTTTTCGAGCGTACCACTGCGGTTCGATATCCAAAACCGCTCGGTAAACCGTTTTAATTTAAATTTTGAAAAATAAAAAATTAAAAAAATTATGCGTTGAAAACCGTTGAAAAACCGCGGTTTTCACTGGAAAACTGTTTCTTAAAAACCGAGCGGTTTCTCGCGAAAAAACGAATGGTTTTCGATTTTTTTGAATTTTTTTATTTCTTAACCCTTCGGTTTCTGACGGTTTTTGAGTGATTTTTCAAGCGGTTTTCGAATTTCGAACGATTTTTTAAAATTCGGTTTTGTGAACCCTGAGTGTAGCTTATTGCTAGAAAGTTTGAAATACCCTTTAAGGTTGTAAGGACTTTTCTTATGTACTAATTTATCTAATACAAATATTTTATACTTTTTTTCACTGAATGTCCTATTGAAAAACATAGATTACTCTCGAGATCAAACTTCATTCTGAGCATAATTATTTATCAACTTGATCCGGTCGGTGGAGGAGAAAGGAGACTGAGGACGACGGAAGAAGGAGAAGGTCGAGGACGGCAGAGACCGGAGCAGCGGAGGGAGAAGGCATGTCGCACAGGGGAGCGAGAGAAGACGAGGAGATGGGAGAAGGATTCTTGAGTTTATATATGATGGCATTTAGTGGGTAATTTTGGAGACTTCCAGTGGCAAAGGGCTATTTCATCCCAAAAAAACCCAAAAAACACCTTTCATCTGGCTTTTGGCTTATAGTTATATGGAGGCTTTTGATTTTTTTAAACCTAGCTTAAAAGTCAGTCGTTTGTTTTGATTTTAATTTTTTTGCTTTTAAACTAGTGAAAAAACCGAAACAAACAAGATCTTGGTGTTCGACCCCACGTAAAAGTGAGACATGGAGACATACAGACTTATTCGGTGGCCCTGAAAAACTTACTACCGGGGGACCGCCCCAATTCGCTCTACGCGTCGCGGTCGCCGAAAATTTTCCCCATTTCGCTCGGGGAGCGAGAGGCGCCAGGAGAGGACGGAGATGCGGGAAGAGGTGAGGAGCTCGTCGGGGGCGGCGGCTGCCGTCGCCCGGTCGTCGTCACCGCCGCCCACCCCGGTCGCTAGGTACGGTCGCGGTCGTGCCTCGGGTCCCCTCCTTTTGGTGGTAGATTCGCCGCAGCTGTACTCCGCTTGGTCGGCGAATCTGGCTCTCGGTGCTTGGATTGGTCGTGACTAGTGAGGTGGCTGGTTTTCCAAAAGAAAGCTGGATTATTTTGGGCACAATTGCATAAAGACCTAGGATAGGATTCGAGGTGGCGTTCGCGGGGAGCGTAGGGAGGTGGGGAGCTTTTTTTTAAAAACCTTTTTCTGGCTGCAGAACCGTAGGATTTGTGCTGCTATAATGGAATTGTTGCCTCCTATGTAAAGTGGGAAAATTGGATGCACGGTTGCATTGGAATTGGACGACTTAGAACCTTGTGATTTGAGCTCTTGGAGCTTGCGCGGGCTTGTTGCTGAACCCTACGTTTCGGGGGACGATAGTTTTTGTGCTGTTGGATCTGCAGCGCCGTTATTTTCTGCTTGCTAGAAAACTGAAAGGTTTTTATAAGATAATGATAAATTCGTTTAGAGGAAAAGTTAATGTTAATATGAACCTTTTTCAACTTAGAATCTAGCTACAATATACAGATTACAGGGACCTGTCATGAACTCAAAATATATTTTTTTGCTTGCACTAAAGCCTCTTTTGCCTTTTCAGTTCTGCTGGGGCATCATCACCTGCTATGCAAACTAATGTAGCTAGCATAGATTGGTTGGGAAGCAGACAAGCTTCCAGGGTTGATTCCTCGTCACATGTTGCAGCACATGCCTGTCAGCCTTGTCATAGTTTTGATGCTGCTGGAACTGCTTTGGATTCTCCACCATCATGTAGACCATGGGAACGTGGAGACTTACTTCGCCGACTGGAAACATTTAAGCCTTCAACTTGGGCTTCTAAGCCGAAGGTCATTGTTTTCTCGTTTATAAGTAATTAACTGTTGTAAGTAACAACACACAACAGGTGAATGCTATGAAGGTGTTAGTTTTGCTTCTTCTTTTTTTTTGCAGTGTATTATAATTAAGTTTGTGCTAAATATAATCATGGTAACCTAAATCTATATGCATAGTCAGACTTTTCTTCTATGCTATCAGTTATAAACTTATAATGCTAGTTGCTTACTTGGATATATTGAAACTTGACGAAGGTCACTGCTTCTTCCTTTACTCGTTGTAAGCGGCTTTTTGGTTGTGTTTGTTAGATTCAAAATTAAAAGTAATTTTCATCTATGGCAATGGATTATTTAAGAACATTTTCTACTCCTGCTATCACATCTTAAGCCTAAATTAGTAAATTAACTTTTTCAGGCTGCTAGTTCATTGGCTTGTGCTCGAAGAGGCTGGGTGAACGTTGACTTGGACAAAATTGAATGTGAGTCATGCGGTGCACATCTTATGTTCAGTGCGTTGACATCCTGGTCTCCAGCTGAAGGTATGTTCTCAGTTGGTAAAATTTTGTGGAAACTATATTAGTTTGAGAAGTAGCTGGTGTTGTTATTTATCGGTGTACAAGGTTTCTTCATGCTTCACTACCTTTTTAAGGGTAAAAACCAATGCATAAAACATTCTATTTTAAATGCTCATATCTAATCAGAAAGCATAACCTAATTTTTCTGGTGGTAATAAGTTGTGTGTCTTTTTACTTGGAAAGTATTGTTCTTTTGATGTATATCCAATGTGAACTTATATTTAACTCACATTTAGTTTAACCATCAATTATGCATTAAAATATGTAGTGATTAGCAACACCCTTATGCTTGCTAGCTTTCTGATTTGTGCATTTGCTGATGTCAATATTGTCACCATGCAATCTAATTAGATAAATTTGATTTGGTATCAAACTATCAATAATGGTTGAAAATTTGGGATGGATCATCAAACGTTTGTGCACCTTCCTGATAAAAAAATTATATGTTACGCTCTCACTTTACAGCTGATTAACAGTTCAATTATTGGTGATTAGCACCTGACATGGTGCTGATAAAGGAAGTGAGACGGCATTACACATTATCAACAAAAACATTTATGTTTAGAGCCATAATTTTCATAAGTTTGACTGATGTTACTATGTCTCACCATTGTGCTAGGCTGGAAAATATATTGGTACATCTCCCTTTGCAAACTGAATTTTCTTCAGCTGTGAAACCTTTCTTTGTATGTTCTGTATTAGTTGCAAATGCTGGAGAATCCTTTGCCGAGCTGCTTGATGCATCACACCAGAATAGTTGTCCCTGGAGAGGCAATAGCTGTGCTGACAGCTTGGTGCATCTTCACCTTACACAATCAACTCTTATTGGAGGTTTTAAAGATCGCTGTGATGGACTTTTGCAGTTTGTCTCTCTCCCTGTGATTGCTTCATCTGCAATTGAGAACATGAGGCTGACCAGGGGCACTCAGATTGACCACATATTATCCCAATCAATCACCTTTTTATCTGGGGAGCTGGGCTACAAAGCAGATAGTACAGCAGGAGTTGACATCCAACAAGATTCCTCTTGTAGCTACTCACAAGTATGTTTCCCTATTTCCCATATAGACGTGATGTTTTTTAACTTGTGGCACTATTATTTTGCAGAAAATGTAGCTTTCTTTAATTTAGATGTTGTTTCTGTTTTACTTTCTAGGCACAGAAGCTTATAAGCCTTTGTGGATGGGAGCCTAGGTGGCTTCCAAATGTTCAAGACTGTGAAGAAAATTCAACCCATTCTGCTAAAAATGCAGCCTCAATTGAACCAGATGAACTATTCTATCCCCATTTTGTTGAACATCAGAAAAATTCATTCTCTGCATCAGCCAAGAAAGATAAGGGGAAAGGCAAAAGGCCCCTCAAAGATTCTGGATGCAGCATGAGGTCACCTTTGTTAGATTGTACCTTGTGTGGAGCTAGAGTCAGGATCTGGGACTTCAGATCTGTGCCACGTCCTTCTCGTTTTAGTCCAAATAATATTGATGCACCAGAAACAGGCAAAAAGCTAACACTGACACGTGGAATTAGCGCAGCCAGTGGGATTAATGAATGGGTTACTGATGGGATGGAAAGAGATCATGCTGAAGGGCGTGATGAAGCAGCAACTGATGAGGGGAAATCACTATCAAATGCTGGAGTAGACCTAAATCTAACGATGGCTGGAGGATTACCGTCAATTCAATCTGCAATGCCTGTTGCATCTGACCATTTTAATGGAGGAATGGGAAGAGATCTGATGATTGGACAGCCTACTGGAAGTGAAGTTGGTGATCGTGCAACATCGTATGAGTCTCGGGGTCCAAGCTCGCGGAAGCGTAACCTTGAGGAAGGTGGGAGCACAGTTGACAAGCCACAAGACAGGCTTCAGCATGCTGACAGCATAGAAGGAACTGTCATCGATCGTGATGGTGAAGAAGTTGATGATGCCACCCAAGATTCAGACATTCCAAATAAAAGGTCCCGTGGGTTTGATCTTTTTGATGCCTATCTTCCATCTTCTTCTGGAGCTGGGCCTACTAAAAACTTATGCTTTGACCCTGATGTGGATCCCAGTAGATTTGGTCACTCTAGAGCTGTGGGTCTAGCTCCTGTTGAGCATACATCTGCTAGAGATTCTATGGGAGTATCTTCTGTTATCGCAATGGATACTGTTCGTAGTGCTGAGGACTCTATGGAGAGTGTGGAGTACTATCCAGGTGATGATAATGATATTCATATGCCTTCATCTAGTGCACACAGGAATATTGAAATGAATGACGCCCTGGATCTCAACTATAGCAGCCAAGCACAGCAAAGTGCTTGTGTACAGCCTGCTGCTGGAAGTGACGCAAGGGAAATAGGAGGAAGCAGTACAAATGAAGGGGAGGAAGTCCTTAATGCAGAAACAGCTCCTGCTTTTGCAAGGGATCAACTTAGCTTAGGAATTAGTGGTGGGAGTGTTGGCATGGGTGCTAGTCATGAGGCTGAAATTCATGGAATTGATGTTTCTGTGCAAAGAGCTGAGAGTGTTGTAGGTGATGCAGAACCTATTACTGAGCTTACCGAGACAATGGGGCATACTGGTGAATCAGCTCCAGGACCAGGATTGACGGATGAGTTTGTACCTGAAGAAGTTGATCGAGAAGAACCTCATGGTGACAGCCAAGATATGGTGTCCCGGTCAGTGGGCCAAGCTGACAGTGGATCAAAAATTTATGGTTCTAATAAAGCTGATTCTGTTGAGAGTGGAGAGAAGATAGGCCATGCCATTGGTCATGAAAGCAACATGCATCCTTCTCTTTCTTGTAATGCAGGGATGTATACCGGTTTTGATGCATCTAAAGAGGAAGTGACACAGGCTGGCAAAGTACTGACTACTGATGATGTGTTAATGGGGTTAGATTATGATCTGCAGAATGGATTAAGTAATTACCATCAAGCCTTTTTCCCTGTTCACATAACCTAAATGATATTTCTGTACCATATCTTTTGCATCATTTTCTGTTGTTTCATGTATGTTTTTTCCTATTAAACTGTGGTTATTCATTTGTTAGAGATACTTGCTACGCATGCTTTCTATGAAGTTGGAAGTTATTCAAAATGATTGGTTTGTGACAAAGAAGCACCCATTCTTTGATCAAAGTTAATTTTTTTCAGCACTGGTGGTGTTTAGTTTCCTCATGTAGGTAGTTTGACTTAAGCATCTTCTATTCCAACAAAATGGTTGTGGTCCTATACTGACTGCTCTCCACACACATGCTTCTTTTCATCATTTGTTAAGACCTTTTTTTTAACATGCTTCTTCTATTGTTCTGCTCAATTATATGTGCTTTGCTCATATAGATACTTTGTCATTTGTTTCTCAGGAGCAACGAATGGAGAAAATGACTATGAACCAGGTCTTCCAGATTTTGATCCTGTTAAGCATCACAACAGTTACTGTCCATGGGTAAATGGAACTGTTGCTTTTGCTTGCTGTAACAATACTGGTTCCAGTTCAAGTAGTTCAGCACTTTCTGGCTGGCAATTGACAGTAGATGCACTTGATACATTCCAATCTCTTGGTCAAGCTCAAAATCAAACAATGCAGTCTGATTCTGCAGCCTCGTTATATATGGTAAAATTTCTTCTTTGCACCTCTTTTGAATTCACCATGAAAAATTGGAAGTTGGTAGCAACAACTATCCATATTTGAGAACCTGGATTGATCATTCCATACTGTTTTGGGATGCAAAAACCCTGATTAATAATTTGCATTTCATTGTGATATTTGGATGGCCCAAGTACTATGCCAGTATGCCTTGTGGACTTCAACTGTTCACATATTATTGTTTCCTTGTGCACCAAAATATCCTTATGGAACTCTCTACTTCGTGTGGTGCAGGATGATCAAGTAACTCCTAACCACAAGCTGTTGAGAAGGCCTTCAGTGAGCAGAAGCCATGGGAAATGCTGACCAGAGCTATTTCGGCACGGACGTACCTTTACTAGACCCATACATTCATATCCAGCAATATCATAAGAGTAATTCCACTGCTTCTCAGACATGAATAACATTTGGCGAAGTTCCAGATTGGCGCCAGGGGCATATTTACATGCACTTCTGATGTACCCGTTCTAATTAGGTTTGGCATTGGACATCATCCCGGGAGGTTGTGCAACCCATGATCAATGGGAGAAAACGAATAATAATCCGTTTTAGTTAAGAGAGTGTAGATTGTTGTCACCGTGTGACCTATAGTCGCTCAGAAACCGGCAATTTTATAGGTTGTTCCTACGATTGTATGTATTTATTCAGGAAGAGTCGATTCAACTCAGTCGTCCCCATTTGACAGGAACATTTGCAAGTGAACTATATATTGTTCACCCCAGGTTAAACTTTTTTTTATCGTGTTTATATTAGGGCTTTGTTGGATGAGGGGAATTTGGCTAGAATTTAATTTAAATTCAAGGGTGCCATAATTCTTGATAAGATTCTCTCAGTTTTTTCTCCCGAATTTAGTTTATAGTTTGCTCCTCCCCTATTTATTGTGTCTATGACTCTCTATTGTTTCTGTTTGTGCTATTCCTGATTTGTGAGGACTGAGGAGTGATCTCTCTGTGATTTTCCTTGTCAAGATCCGACCACCCAATAAGCATCAACTAGAGTGCCAGGTCATCACCAACGACCAGATAGAGAAGTGGATGAGATGCCACGTCGCTTCACTCCATCATCGTCTTCGTCTTCCTCACCTTCACTCCATCTCCAAACCTCCAAATCAAGAAAGACGAGGGAGAAGAAGCTCCGTAACAATGCCGCTCTGCAGCTTCTACGCCTCCACCTCTCTCCCCGTCGCCAAACCCCACTCCATCCCCAGCTCCAGGCTCCCCTCCAGCGCCACGGCGACGCCCACCGTGCCAACGGCGACCACGACCACGGCGTCGACGTCGGCGCTGTCGCTGCACCTGCCGGAGCTGCCGTCGCAGGTGAAGGACAAGATCCTCAGCCTGGAGCTGATGGGGGTGGACTACAGGCGCGCGTTGGCGCTGAACCCGGCGCTCCGCGACGCGCCGCCGGAGTCCATCCACGCGGCGGTGACCTTCCTCCAGTCTCGCGGGCTCCACTTCAAGGACCTCGGCCGCGTCTTCGGCATGTGCCCGTCCCTCCTCACCGCCAGCGTCCGCGCTGACCTCCGTCCCGTCTTCGCCTTCCTCACCGACGAGCTCGGCGTGCCGGAGTCCGCGTACCGCCGCGTCGTCGTCAAGTGCCCGCGCGTCCTCGCCTGCAGCGTCCGCGACCAGCTCCGCCCCGCGCTTATCTACCTCCGCCGCCTCGGCTTCCGCGAAAGCCGCTCGCTCGCCTTCCAGGACCCCATCCTGCTCGTCTCCAGCGTCGAGCGTACCATGGTGCCCAAGCTGGAGTTCCTGGTCGGGCTGGGCATGTCCAGGGACGACGCCGTGGCCATGGTGCTCCGGTGCCCGGCGCTCTTCACCTTCAGCATCGAGCGCAACTACAAGCCCAAGTTCGAGTATCTGGTGGCGGAGATGGGCGGCAGCGTGGAGGACATCAAGGCGTTCCCGCAGTACTTCACCTTCAGCCTCGACAAGCGGATCGCGCCGCGCCACCGCGCCGCTGCCGAGGCCGGCATCACGCTGCCGCTGCCCGACATGCTCAAGGCCACGGACGACGAGTTCAGGGAGCTGCTCGACAAGGAGCAGAAGCTGCACAAGCAGGCAGTGACCGGCGGCTGATCGAGCGCGCCATCCGCCATGCATGCACACATACTGCTTTGTATACTCGCGTACACCCTGATCCGAGTGTGTCTAACCAGTGTTCATGGCGAGTGTGCATTCTAGCCACGGCGACGGCGGTAGCCATTAATTTGGCTCGAGCTACTAGTTTGTACATAAGCATTGACTTTTGATGTCACCAGTCGTGACTCGCATTGTGAGATTATTCAGATGATCTTTCGTTCTTCAATTGTAAGTAGTCGTATATATCTTGCGTATGTGTAGTACACAAAGACATGGTGCTGTAACTAAAGTCATGGACACAAGTTCAACTAAGATAACACCTACGTTTGCTGTAATCTCGAGTTGTAAATCATATTGAGCGTCAAACCTGGATGATACCATGGGACTACATCAAAGGAGCAAACAGCAGTACAGCACCATCCTTGAAGGCATTTTGTTTATACGTAGACAGACGAAAGAAGAAGAGGAAGCCGCCTCTGATTCTCTCAAGTCCAGACTATAAATGTTTTCCCTTCTAATACAGTTGCACAAATCTTAAAGCAAGCGAAGGGTAAGTAATCTCCATCTACCCTTCATTCATGCTTTAATATTTGTGCAACTATAAAAAAGAAAAGCATTGAAACACCTCTCTAAAAAGAGAGAAGAATTAGAAAAGGCAGTGAAAATCCTTTAAAATTTCCTGTAAAAACTTGCTACCTTAACAACTCCATCAATCTGACACGTTTGCATAACTATTTACTACCAAAAGGGTTCGCAATATCATCGATAATCACTCGAATATTGCGATTATCAAATGTATCGAGTCGGCTCGGCATTTGAAACCGCTCGGTAAACCGGTGGAATTCAAATGCAAATTCAAAAACAAAAAATAGAAAAAAAAGTTAACAAAAGGTGTTAAATTTTTTGAATTTTTTGTATGAGATCCTGAGGCAATTCTAATGATGCTATAAAATTTTCAGATGATTATCAGATCTGTGTATTTATTAAAAATTCCAATGAGTGCTACTGTCTTTGTATATATTGTTCAATTTTTTATTTTCTAGGGGCACTAAATAAAGTCTAATATTTCTAAAAAAAAATTTAATGTACAGAGGCAATGATAATGATTTTTTAAAAATTTTAGATGATTATCAAACCTGTGTAGTTTTTTAAAGTTCTGACAATGCTACTGTCTTTGTATATGCTCTTCTATTTTTGATTTTCTAGGAACACTAAATGAAGTCTAATATTTCTTCAATTTTTAATACATGATCCTTGGGAACTATTTATGGTATCATTAAAATTTAAGAGTATGATAAAGCTTGTAAACTTTTATAAAAATATGATTGTGCCTCTCTTCCTTTTCATTAATTGTTGTTTATGATTTTCTAGAAACACTAAATGAATTCAAAAATCGCTTGGTTTTCGATTTTTTTCACCATTGTTTGACCGCCGAGTTCAAATTTTTTGAATTCGAACTTCTTCGGTTTCTACCGATTTTCGACTGATTTTTGCTGATTTTTGAAAATAAAAAATCGTTCGATTATCGTAATATCAATATTGTGAACCTGACTACTAGACATGGTCAGCTAATATGCAAGTATACAGATTTTTTTTCTTTTGAGAGAGATTGCTTCACGGTTGCCATGGAAAACATAAAAATTAGTTCATTCGCATAATTGTTTGCTACTAAGAGATCATTAGATAAATCGCAAAAGGTTTTAAATCGCGATTTTCGCGGCTTTGTGGTAAGGTCTCAAAAAAGCTATAGCAGCTATCGCTAGCGATCGTGGAAGCTATTCTTCATCGTATTTTCAGTATTAAAAGATTTACAAAGATTAAATACATATATATAATATAAGTCACCTCCAAACAAATCATTAAAACAGGATACTTTAGAAGGTACTAATATTTTTATAGTAAGAATATGAGTCAAGTCTGAATCAACATACATACTAATATATGTCCAAAAGGTAAAAAATGATAGCTATATCATAATGTTCTCAACAATAAGTACTCAATTACTGAAAAATACGGGTGTTGGATTATTAAAAAAGGGCGGGATGAGGCCTTTTGTTAGGTTTTCTCATAGTTCAGGGTTATGAGAGACGCATATAGGTCTTTTTAGTAACGTTAGTTTTCAAAATGGACACAATATTTTGACCCATGTGTACCTATGTAGGATAGCGAAGATATCGGTAGTTACAAGCTATGTTAAATAGCGGAACTATTGCTAGCTATAGCGCTTGTAGCTAATATAGTAGAACATTGATCTATAGCTTTGCATTTGGGGTCCAAAAAAGCCATCGCTAGCTATAGCTATCTATTTAGAACACTGAAAACGCAAGTACACATATTGTTTTCTGATGGGCATAAGTTAATCGGGTCCCAAATGGAGGAGGAAAAAAAACTATAGATCAGATTTATCAAAAGCGCAATAAGATATATTATGTTTCTCACCCTTCTATGACTTAATTATGACCTGATCGGGTGGTTTTGCCCCAGCTTACAGAAAACTAAGCGAAGGTTTTCAAATGCAGAATTTCGTCAGATCATCTGGACTAGTAATTCATCTCTACGTGGAATATCTGGTTACCTCAAGGAATTTAGGCATAGACTAGCGAAGAAAGCCTATATACCCCACTTCCAATGTACTAATCCAACCAGGGTGTACTGCTGTGAGTAGGATCAAAACGGAACGAAAACGGTAAATGATCATTCTCTTTCTGTTTCCATATCTTTTACCGGTAACAAACGAAATCCGAAAACGGATAGTGACAGAAACAGATACGAAACGGAACAAAGTGGATACGAAAACGAAAGTGAAAAATTTCACAAGAACATAGTACATGATAACAATTAATATACATGACCGCAAAAATAATGTAACTCATTCTATCTCCAAGGAGGACACAAGAACATGTTATGTTCACCGGTATCACTAGGAAGTTTTTTCTCAAATTTGTCAGGTGAAGGCTTGCTATTTGTCCCCTAGATCAGACCATCATGTTCTCTTCGTATCATTATCATCGACATCCTCTTGCTCCTCCAACTATAAAGGTGTAATACCCTAAAATTTGCATATTATTGTTCAATATTCATTTATGGGAAAATTTTACTGTACTAGCCCTGTTGAAAATATTTATTACGAAAATGGCCCCGTTCGCAGGTATTTGCAGAAATAGCCCTCTTCGCCTCCCACCCACACTGAAGCGGCAAAAGCATATGAGGCGTGGTACACAAATGCAAGACCCTAGAGGCGCAAAGACTAGTTAGGATTTTTTTATTTTTAAAATTTTAAAATATTAAAATAATCCTTTTTAAAAAATATATACATAAAAATCTGTTTTAAGTGTGAAGCTCCTTTTAAAAAATATATATATAATCCTTTTTTTTAAGTGTGCAGCTTCTTGATGAGCTGCACCTTTTTTAAAAAATATATATAATTTTTTTTAATTGTGCAGCTCCCCACGAAGCTGCACTTTTTTTTAAATATATATATATAATTATTTTATCAAAAATTAAAAAATATCCTTTTTTAAATAAAATATATAGACAGCATGAAATTTTTGAACTGTTCATTTTTTCGTCACCCTCGAGCGCACGCGAATGCAGCGCCCGGGACGAAGAAAAAATGAACAGTTCAAAATTTCCTAGGTATATTCATATATTTTTTATTTCGTAGGTACTCTTCAGGAAGGTTATTAGTATTAACTAGTAGTATATAAAACCATAGCATTAGTAGAACGAGAAGTACATAAAATGATAGTAATTGTATAACTATAGTACTACCTGAAATGAAAGTAGTAGTGTAATGAGTAAGACGTAAAACGACGATGCGAGGCATATAAAATGGGGTATAATTGGTCCGATGGTAGTGCAAGTAGTAGTATGTCAAATGACTATATTGATATAATGAGTAGTTCGTGAAATGAGGATAGAAGGTGTGAATAATGGTGTGTACTTAGCGTAATTTTAATGCAATTAATAGTATATAAAATAACGGTATTAGTACATGTAATGGCAATAATAATGTAATTAGCACTACATGAAATAACGGTACGTGGGGTAAATAATGGCAGCACATACCGTTATTTCATGTAGTGCTAATTACATTATTATTGTTATTACATGTACTAATACCGTTATTTTATATACTATTTATACAATTACCGTCATTTCATGTACTGCCCGTTCTACTAATACTGTGGTTTTATATACTGCTAGTTTGTACTAATAACCTTCCTGAAGAGTACCTGCAAAATAAAAAATACATAAATATACCTAGAAATTTTTTGAACCGTTCATTTTTTCTTCGCCCCCGAGCGCTACATTCGCTTGCGCCCACACGAATGCATCGCCCAAGAGCGACGAAAAAATGAACAGTTCAAAATTTTCCTGCGGTCTATATAACTTTTTATTATAAAAGGATTTTTAAAAAAATTAAAAATAATTATATATATATATATATATTAAAAAAGTGCAGCTTCGTGGGGGAGCTGCACACTTAAAAAAGATTTTTTATATTTTTTAAAAAGGTGCAGCTCTGTGATATATATATATATATATATATATATATATATATATATATATATATATTAAAAAAGGTGCAGCTCCTCCAAGGAGGTGCACACTTAAAATAGAATTCTTTTATACTTTTTTTAAAAAAGATTATTTTAATATCTTCTAATTTAAAAAATAAAAAAAATCGTAAGTAGTGCAGCGCCCATGGGGAGATGCATACGGCAGTGTAGCCCCCTTAGGGCGCTGCATTTGTGTGCAGCACCTCCTGGCCTCGGTTTTTGCCCGCTGCAACGGTGGGAGGCGCGAAGAGGGATATTTCTGTAAATACCTGCGAAAGGGGGTTATTTTCGTAATAAATTTTTTTAATATGGCTAATACGGTAAATGCCATTTTGCTATTTTTATCCTGGATTTTATGGAGTTTATAAATGCCATTTTGTTATTTTTACATTTATAAAATTAATTTATTCATGAAAAATGAAACCGAAATTACGCTAGAAATAATTTTTCTATGTTCAAAACGAAAATAAATGTAAATTATCTATTCTCCTTTTTGGGTCATGTGGGTCAAGTTTCCGACGGAATTTCTATTTCCGTTTCCGTTACCGTCGGAAATGGCTCTTCCGTTTTCATTTCTGACAAAAAAATTATGTTTCCGTTTTTGAAAAAAGACTTCCGTTTTTTCCCGAAACGGTTAGAAATTCATTTCCGTTTTCATCCCTAGTTGTGAGCTGTGACTCCGAACTACTGTACCTGATTTCAATGTTTGCAAGTTGTAACCAATTCAATAAGCTGTACTACTGTGGATAACTTCTTGAGGGGTGGGGTGGATGATTGGCCTTTGTAAAGGCCTATTTGGGGTCTTAAAGTCAGCTCCAGCTTCAAAAAAA
Source organism: Otatea glauca (assembly GCA_036346275.1). Classification (NCBI taxonomy): domain Eukaryota; kingdom Viridiplantae; phylum Streptophyta; class Magnoliopsida; order Poales; family Poaceae; genus Otatea; species Otatea glauca. The sequence goes on along the minus strand of CM070716.1, from coordinate 63,940,510 downwards.
ACCAGTAAGTTCTTAAAAAAAAGTCAGTAAACCCTCTAAATAGCTCAACTTTTAAACAGTTTTTTTATAAGCTAGATATAACTAGCAAAAGCCAAAAGCTAGTTGAAAATTATTTTTGCAGCTTATTGCCGAGAAAAATTAGCTGTTTGTCAAACGACATCTTATAAAAAGTTATAACTATTTTTTAATCCAAAATAATAAAAAAGATTTTCAGAAAAATTACAGCTTCCCAAACAGGCTATTTGTGTCTAGAGCTATAACTGGAATTCTAGTTGCATGTATGAGACACCCATCGGGGACATACTACCTGTATTAAACTCTGGAGAGTTCCCGGCCTCCGCGTCTACCCACGTAGCGCCTCTGATCAGTCGACGTGTGTCCTTTCAGTCTGTTCATACGGCATAATATATTTAATAGCGCTTACTTTACACAACCAACACCCTAGCTCACTTGGTTAGAGCGCCGGGATGCGAGCGCGTGGTCATGAGTTCAATTCCGTGGGTGCGCATACTGTAGCAGATTTTTTGGGAAGCTCCAGTTTTTAAAATATTTTTTCAATAGAAAAGTGTTTAGCTGATTTGATTTAACTATTAGATCATGCTATAAATTTTTGAAACTTTTTTTAGTGGTTCTCTAAGCATGCATAACCTACCATAAAAAAATCGGATTATAATAAGATTTGTGCGATTTTTAAAAATACTAGCAATGCTGCTAATAAATTCAAAGCAATTCCGCTGATTTGGTTGAGCTCCTAAATTTGTGAGTTCTTGAGAATTTTTGTGGAGGGTCCTGAAAACACGCATACGCTTTTTGCTCCCGAGGTGTTCCCGAAAAATATTTCATTTCGCTGTTAGAATCTCAGTATATCTCGACGGTTTCTTCCGTCCGCAGCAACGGCCCGTAACTATCTAGTATCATATGTGTTGTCTGATTGGAAATTTTCTAGCATTTGCTGCTTCATGTGAGTTGAGTTGAGATGATCAACCTTGCTTGCACTAGAATGCGAACTAGTGAGTAGTGAAAGCGCAGATTGGATTTCATTCTCATGCATGGATTGAACACGCAGACCTATCGGGTGATTTCCAAATCGAACCTGCTTCCAATCAACTACCGTTAGAAGATTGTATCAACAAACCAAATGAATCACAGAAAACATAACAAGGCCACAGTCACGCATCATGCGGAACAGCAACCTATATTGGTGGGAATCAATATAACAATACCCAATATAGCTCCCTTTTGTGTAAACATGGTAGGAATGAAAATAACAACCCAATAAACACAACAGCTCATGCAAACTTAACATCAACAATCTGTCGCAATAACTTTCGTATGTAAATGAAAAAAGATTATGTTTGGATAGCACCGAGAAACAAATTATATAAATATTCATCTCTGGCAATTAGATCATGATGTCCCAGCACCATAAACAAAACTCTGAATTGACAACCTCGCACATGAAAATTCTCATAACCTAACAGGTTCTAGAACTCAACACAAATTTAAACGAAGGCTAACAACATCTTGAAAGATCCAGATACTTAAAAAACTGTCCCTAGTGTGACTTGACATATTCCTGCACTATGTTAAGACCCTCCGATTCTTCACCATAGTCCTGGTTAGTGGAAAAACAAAGCCAAATGTTAGATTTTGCCTGCACAACTGGAACCAGATTCTTCTTTGTGCTAAAATGGAACCAAGTCTTTACCTTCACAACGACACATGAGCAGCCCACCACCTTCCTTGCCTTACCCTCGGAGTCAATTTTGCAAAGCTGCATCAAATACGGCGCACGGAGGTTTGTGAGAATCAAGTTATTCCAACTTTCATACAAGAAGGCTTGCAAACTAACAACCATCAAACTGCATGTGCTGAAATTTAAGCCACAAGCTAAGCAATGAACAAAGTTGAGAACAAATAGCAGATATACAGACATAAACACGCTTATTAATCTCCACACCAGACCAAGTATTCTTACCTAAAGTGGAAAGCTTATGTAGATGCAACCAAATTCACATTTATGCTGATGAAATTAAAATGTAAATCTTTGGGAATTAGAAGAGTAAATATTATATACTAACCCCAGCCCACTCGCCAAGAGTTTTTGCATTAGGCACAGTGACCAAGTGAACGTTGTGCTCAGCACAGAGTGCCTTGACCAGTTTCACATAATCAGGCTGGTCGCAATCCTCAGCAAGCACACATATCTGGGCAGCATGCTTCTCAATTGCTTTCGCAGCCTCACGGAGCCCCTTGACAAGGCCATCATGGGCACTTGACTTCTTCATCACAAGCTGCAGAGCAGTCATCAAGTCCATGGGCTCTCCAAGAGCCGGAGCGGCTGCCTCAACTGGGGTATCCTCCCTGATCAAGATAAAAGGAAGTCTCAATCAATGGAAAAACTACACACTATGCATTTATATCACATAGTGAACTCAAGCTCTCGGACAGCAATGCATCAGATAATGACATAATGCTCAAATGACCACTATGGCAAAAAAAATGCAGTTACAATTACAGCATCCTCAATCCACAGTTATCTTCCCACAGTACGTGACATATCTATCAATTACGAGCTGCATTACTGGTAAAAACGATCTGAAAGACTGCAATTGGCCGACATCATTTCAATTCATACAGAAAACAAACAAGCAAAAGATCTCTCCGTCTACACTTTTGCGTACCGCATATCTCCTTTAAAAAAAATGCAAATTCACCAGTAACATAAAACATGTTTGCAAAGAATTGCTCCAATTTCCATAAATTATGCTACACGAATCAACCTAAAGCAGTTGAACATAATAAGTGACATTACTTCATAAGTAAAACTCGACTTTCTACATCACATTAGCATCTTTCTCTAAATTAAAGGAGAGTCAAACATACGCCTCATATCCATTCTCTACTACACGCCTGGATTCATCTCAGAACATTTCACTAAACCACAAAACACATAGCGCTGCAGTCGGATTCTACGTCTACAAACATCAAGGTCTAAACGAACGACACAAGCAGCGAAGACAGCAAATGACGTTCATCACTAAAGAAACCCAATATTTCGATGGGAACTTACGCCATGTTTTGCTCTCCAAAGACCGAACCGAGTGCGCGGAGATCTGAAACAGGAAGGAAAGACGACTCGATCTTTAGCGAAACGCAGAGCAAGAAGATGAGATATGGATGCGAGGAGAAGAGCTCAGCGCCGCCACCTCTTGGAGAAGACTTGGAGTAGCGCTCCTGTGAGGCTAGGGTTCGAGGCCGGCGTGTGGGAGATGGTGTTTTTGTATATATGTTGGGCCTTTGCTACACAGGGCCTTCTTTAGCTTAAGCCGTATAAAGCCTTGTTTGTTTGTCCGGGGTGTTTGGACTTTGGATGATGAAGATTTGTTTATGATTTTTTTTTCGAATTTTAAACTAAACCCTGACGATTCAAAAAAAAAACTCCCCATCTAAACAAGTATTTAGAATGAGAGGATTTTGTTTAGCACAAAAATGTTAAGACTAAGTGTATTATACTCGAGGAATGAGCTTTCCTCACTTGACCAAGAGTCCGTGGTCGCTCTGAGCTGGCGCGCGTTGGAGTTCGCTTGGCCGAGCGTTTCTCGTTTTCCGTTCGGGCTTACGCTCTGGATGAAAAATTATATTAGATACGTCAATAGGTACTCACACGCACGTGTGTTCAGTGAGACAATACATACTCACGCTCCGAAGGCCAAAGAGCCTCTAACAAAATTTCCTTAACGTATGTAACGGACACACAAACGTATGTACATATGTAGGGTGTGTGTAGAGTATGGGTGTGTGTAGAGTATGAGTGTGTGTACGTCCTTATACCTCTAAAAATGTATTATACTCACCGTGTTGGATTGAACCAGCCTCGAATGAATAAGTGTTGGCCAAAATGAGAGATCACTGAATATGATTTAATTCTTTTTTACTAAATTCCTATTATTTTTTAATTACAACGGAAGATTCACACTCAATTGCACCCCACTCAATATATATATATGCGCATTCTGAACACACGTTGAATCTTTTGTGTTTGTGGAGGTCGCTGGATAAATCTATAATTTATCCTAGTACCTCATGGAGCGTGGCAGTGCTCTTGCTTCCCCACTTTCTCCTGACGCCCAACAGTTATTGATAGTGAATTAGGGTGTATTTGGTTCGTGGGATGAGATTAAAATGGGATAGGATGGTCCTATACCATTTGGTTTCATTGTGTTTGGATAAACGGAATGATTCCGTATTTATAGAGAATATTTCTCAAATTTGTATCCCACCATTCAAGATGGGATGATTCCATTTAAAAACCAAATACATAAATAATTTTTTTCTTAAACCGTCCCATACATGTACCACTTAGTATAAGCAATCAAACACAATCTTAATGATGATGTAACAAGGCAACGACTAACCAAAAGTGTGGGAGAATAGTTATGTTTACACGGTACTTGCGACACGATCCCTGTCCCTCCTCGATTGGAACCTTTCTATGAAGCTTAAGAACGCAAGAGCCTTCACTGGCCCGTTTTGCTCGGGGTCTCGTCGTGGTTTCCTATATCTCTTAGGGGTTTTTCACAAAAGTAGGGATGTGGGCATCCTAGGAAGTTGACAGGTCAGTATAATATTTGTGACAACTTGTTGGAGTTGGATTTAGGAGAGAGGGGGGGGGGGCAATGACATGATGCAAAAAAAAACAAAAATCAGAAGTTGATTGGAAGCACGAGGAAGAGTTGAAGGGATAAAAGTTAAAAAAGGAAGAAGTTGGCGTCTTGGCAGCAAGGGCCTACTCTCACGTCTTGCCATTGATAGCTGGTGAGGAGGAAGAGGAGCTTGTAAGGGTAGAAGATGATTTGAGTGACCGAGCGATTTGGTCGTAGCCGACGGGTGAGAAAGAAAAGTTGATGCCTTCAATCCCTTCATTCACCATATAAAAGATGATGAAAGTGCAATGAGTGGAAAGCCCTACTAAAGTGGATTATATTAATCGATACTAAAAGGTTTTCGTGCTATGTCGTAGTACCAGCCAATAGTACAGGAATGCAAATGAAATATTGCCTCTAATCCAAGTCCATCCATAATATTGTTCTTATGGAGTAAATTTCTGAAGAATACGCGCAAAATTCAAAAAGTGGCTGTGTAATAGCTACTGATCCTTCGTTAATCATTCTTATTCGTGTTCGAGTCTAAGGTGTTTCGATGCGAAATTTTTTTCTAGAGAATATGTAAAAATTTGAAGTAATTCATAGGAATTCAAATAAAAATGCCCATCCAAACAGGGGGGCCCTAAGACTGTCCTGTCCAACCTCGATTTGGAATATATATCTTCAGAGACATTACAAACCCTTCCCAGATCGGGGATAAAGCAGAAGCGGAAAATGTTTCCTTTTTTTCCCCGCAGGAGCAAAGTTAGAAAAGACGGCCGCCTCCTCCGCTGCTCGTAATATACCGCTTCTAGGGATCTCTCCGGGCAGAGCCTTCCTCTTCTTTCACGCCACCGCTGCCGCCTCCCCGCAATGGCGAATCTGCCGCCGTCCCTCTCCATCGGCCCTTCCTTCGCTGCGCCCTTGCTGCCCCCCGCGTCGTCGTCGTCGGCTCCGGCTGCCCCGAAGGACCGGAAGATGGCGTCCGCGGAACAGCTCGTGCTCGACCTCTGCGACCCCGAGCTGCGTGAGAGCGCCCTCCTCGACCTCTCCAAGGTCCCTCCCCATCCCCCATCGCTGATGTATTTTTTTTGGGTAAACAAAAGAAACTCCAGGGAGGATTTGTGTTGGGAAAGACAAAATCCATTTGCTGAACCATTAGTGACTTGTTTTAGTTTTTGGGAGCAGCCTGTAAGGTTTAGATTGGATTGTGCACATTAATAGTATTTGTTCAAGTACTGGAGCTTTCTGGAACTCTGCACCAGAGGGAATGCCTTGTATTGATGAGTAAACTTATCCCTACGGGAGCTAGTAAGAAGTCTAGACAGTCTAAGAACTATAAGAGAAGACATTTATAATTTAGAAACAGCATGTTCTGCAGATCATCTAGATTAGTTACAAAGTTACTAGATACTTCCCTTACATCTATATTATCTACGGAAAGAGCAAGCCCATGGTACAAGCCACTACTACAAACATCAACATTCTTATGTTTTTAGTCAAACATCAGTGTTCCAATCTCCAAGGCTGATAACCCAAATTGGACAGTTTTACATTAACATTCAAAATCATAGGCTACAAACCTAGGATGTACCGTTCTTTTGTTGATTAAATAAAAAATTCTAACAATGAAAAATTGAACACGTCACGAATTAACCAGACTTCAAGAACACGTTCTTGTCCAATTGTTTGCCAGTAAGTTGCGTCAGCCTGGTGTTTGACATGGAAAAGAAGGTGGATCTCTTTCGAAACCCGGTGCCCCACTTGCAGGGCTCCTCAGTCCTTGTTAACTTGTGGGGTTGCACGGCATAGCACAAAATGAGTGAGCCAGGAGGTGGAGTGGGTTGGTTCAATCGATCCAGCAGCCCACTGCTTTCGACATGGCTTCTCAGTCCTTGTTAGCTTGAAGGTGAAGTTTCGTTGTCTAATCTGTTCCTTGAATTTATTTTTTCAGAAGAGAGAGATTTTTCAAGATCTTGCTCCACTCCTATGGCACTCTTTTGGCACGATTGCTGCACTACTCCAGGTAGGTTACAATTCTTGCACCCTTATAAATTTAGTCTGTGTGGTTGTGCATGCATATTGATTCTTTTCATATGAAATCTATTGAGGCTTTTGCGGAATTTTCTCATTCAGTCTATTTGGCTACTTGAAAACATATGCAGGAGATTGTGTCAATATATCCTTCACTTTCACCCCCAACATTGTCGCCAGGTGCATCAAACCGTGTCTGCAATGCACTTGCACTTCTTCAGGTACGCTTTTACACGAGAGAGGCCCTCACTCATGGCACCAGGGGTCTTGTGGTGGGTTGAAAATACTGCTGTTAGTGTTTCATAGCATACTGCAATGTAAAAGCGGAGGTTCTAAGGTGTCATATATCACTTTAAGCTCCCCAAATGGCTTTATACACCATTCTTCCTAAACTTCCTATTGCTTTTGTTTTTGTTTTGTTTTTTTATTTCAGTGCGTTGCTTCACACCCTGACACCAGGATCCCTTTCTTAAATGGTACTGATCGATGCCATTTTTATGACAAGGCTTAAATATCTCCATAATTTACATTGTTAAAGAATATTTCCACTTTTGTGCCAACTTTTCTCTCGTCTATAACATAGTTGAAGTATAAAATAACAGTGTTACTTGGACACGGACACGGGAGTCAGAATCCAACTCTGATTCAGAGTGTCCGATTCGGCAAATTTTTTTGGACACGGGTGTCCGAGTAACACTGAAAATAAGTAACATTGAAAAACTGTTACTAGCAAACAACATTGATCACATGTAGTTACTTTTATATGTAGAAAATGGTCATTATACTGAATTACTGATGTACTCTTCAATTTAGCAGTTGTCAATAACTGTCCCTTCCTCTCTTGGCTTCTTCCTTTTTCTTTGCAGCTCACATCCCACTGTACTTGTACCCTTTCTTGAATACTACCAGCAAGACAAGACCTTTTGAGTACTTGAGACTTACCAGCTTGGGTGTCATTGGAGCTCTTGTGAAGGTAATTTAAAGCCAGAAATTTATGGGAACTAAAATGGATTATGGATATGGACCATATGGATTTTTCTTTGTAGTGGTGGGAGGGAGGGGATGAAGGAAAAAAATGATGGTGGGGAGGGGATGAATTCAGTTTTTTTTTTTTGGATACTCATTCCGGTAATCCAGTCATGTTAATCAAACGGTCTGATTGGGATTTGGGTTCCCAGGAATCCCTATGGGAACTGCAATGATTGAACAAAACGGCTCGATGATTTGTTAGAACTCCTAATTTTGCTTTTAGTGTACATTATTTTTGCAAATCACAATAAGCTTTTCTTTGTTTTTGTGATATATGCAGGTTGACGATTCTGAAGTCATTGGATTTTTGCTGCAAACTGAAATAATTCCTCTTTGTCTGCGTACTATGGAGATGGGCAGTGAACTTTCCAAAACGGTATGTAGGCAGCTCATAGCTACCTCAACCCACACTCTAAATATAATTAGCTTCAAGTTCTGCTTGTATGGTTTATAGCTCTTGATAACACATTGTCATGTTCCTAGTACGATTAACTAATCTAGTCTGAAATTTTAATGGGGCAACACTGAAATCATGTTGTAACCTAATTTTATTATGGGCATGAATTGCTCAGATTATCTGTGATAGTTGTCTTGTGTGGGTTGCTTCAGCTTGTTTAATCTGATCTCACAAGGGGGCGTTTTTATTTTTTAACAGTTTTATAAGTTTCTAGCATATAGATTACTTTGTGGTAGCTAATAATGATGTGGATGTCAAGAAACTCAGGATAGTCAAACTGGTTCTTGAACTGTGATGTACTTACATCTGTTGGAATAAATTTAATTCGATTATTGGATCCCTTTATTCTGTGAGATATGGATATAGTGCTGCTTCTTTGTCTTTTTTTTGACCTGAATATAGCACTTTAGCCTCGCTAATTCAGTCAAGGTACAATTGCAGGTGGCCACCTTTATTGTTCAAAAGATTCTGCTTGATGACATTGGGCTGCGTTACATATGTGCCACTGCTGAGCGTTTCTTTGCTGTAGCCACTGTTCTGGCACAGATGGTTCAGGCACTAGCTGAACAACCTTCTGCAAGATTGCTGAAGCACATAATTCGCTGCTACCTCAGGCTGACAGAAAATACAAGGTTCATGCTACCATCTATACAAATTACAAATTGTAAAACTGTTTCATGAGTAAATTGGCCGTCCCTAATTTTTTTTAATCCTATGCAGGGCATGTGCTGCACTAAACAGTTGCCTCCCCACTGTGTTGAAAGATGGGACATTTAACACCTTCCTTCAGGTGCGTTTCAGCTCATCACGGCATAAAACAGTTATAGTTGCTTCACTAAAGAAGCTTTACATTAAAATTTGTGCTGCAAGTTTCAATTATATACTGACTCCAGCTTCTTACTACAAACACAGGATGATCATGTAACAAGGCGATGGCTCCAACAATTGCTGCACAACATGACGATTGCAGGCATGGGAGGAGGCCCTCATGCAAACATGGGAGGAGGTCCTCATGCAGGTCTGGATCACATCATGGGGATATGAATGAAGCTGGCTGTAGCAGCTCATCTGTCTAAAGTCTAAACTAGTGCATGTCTTGTAGGTAGCCAAGGGAAAACTTTATGTTGTAGTTTGCCTTTCTAAAGAAAATAGTTTATGCCTTTTTGAGGAAGAAGAGAATATGTCTGTACTTTTAGGTACTGCTTGCTGGCCTGTAGTGCTGTAAAAATACAACAAACTGTTGCAGCGTTTCGCAGAGCTGCTCTAAGCTTTTGACAACATTTCAAAGATGAAACAGGGTAAAAACTTCACAGGCTTACAAGGCTATACAAGCTTCTTTTTTGAGATTTTGCATGATCTGGTAAAGCATACTGGAGGGACGATCATTTTGCAAATAATATTGGACTGTATATTTTGTTTCAGCGTAAAGATTTCGTGCAACTTTTGCCATAGAAGTTAGAAAATATCTAGCCTTTTGATCAGAATAGATGTTCAGGAGTACATTGGACGTTAGTCAGTAATCAGTGTTGGAGAATCGCAGACAAGTCTTTTGGCCAAGATTTAGCCAGGATGTTGAGTTGGTAACTGGAAATTCAGAATGGACGCCCAGGACATTCTTCTCGAGTTCTCTCCTCTTCAAATACAGAATGCATTTATAGCCTTTTTTAGTGCTGCAGTTAGACACTGACACTACCATTGATGTATGCAGTATGCATCTGGGCTAAGCTGCATCTCTTAACCTGAGATCTGAGACAGGGTGACCTTTGATAGCACCACAAGGCCAATTTAGTAAGCCAAGTGAAGAGCTCAAGCAGCCACTCGAGCCTACTCAACTAGTCAAGCAACTCTCCGCTCCTGCCTCCGGCAAACGAAACTTCACTAATTAAATCCAAAATTAACTGGTAATTTAATACTCCAACCAAAGCTAAACGAGCTTAGCAGCTGATTAGCACCTAACCAACCCCTAAGAGCAGATGTGCTAATTGCCTAATCGCAATTCGCAGCTCAGGTCGTCGTCCCTTCCGTCACCTCAAGAGCTCGATCCTTTCCTTTCCCTTCTCCTCCCTTCCCTCCCCTTCCCCAGATGAAAAACCCTCTCCTCCTCTCCCTTCTTCGAGATCGGCCATGGCGACCGCTGTTGCGTCCCAGGTACGTACGTGCGTGTGGTTCCGTTCCCTCCGCTTCTCGCGCTGCGCGGTGGTGCTGAGTTTTTTCTCGCGTTCTGGTGATTCCTTTGTAGGTGGCTGTCTCGGCGCCGGTCGACTCGGGTTGCGGTGTGAGGAGTTCTGGGATCCAGGTGCGTGTTTTGATTTCATTTGTGTTAAAAGATCGCTCCTTTTGGTGTATCCCTTCTTGTAGGAATCGTGTGTGATTTGGTGGGCTCTGTATTGGTAGATAAGTACGGTAGGTAGATTGGTTCGAACAAGGAGCAGTTTTATGTATTCGATAGCACTGCCAGATTGCGACTTCGTGCTCTTTCGGTGCAGAGATTAGCTATCAGTTGCGCATAGTGGTAGATGCACATTTGGTAATCCAGCGCTTTTGCTTTAGTAGGCTGTGGATCCTGAACTCACTGCATTCTTGAATGGTGCTAACTGTGTGCTAAAATTTTACATTTTGTTATGGTTCAGGGTTGCAACAATCTTAGCTTCAGCAACAAATCATGGATCGGCACCGCATTGGCGTGGGAGAGCAAGGCCGTGCGACCGATACATGTGAACAAGGTGCTTTGCATGTCATTACAGCAAGCGAGCAAAAGTAAAGTTGTTGTTGCGGCTCTCGATTTGGAGAGCGCTAAGGAGCCACCCCTCAACACATATAAAACGAAGGAGCCATACACAGCCACGATTGTCTCGGTTGAGAGAATCGTAGGCCCTGAAGCACCAGGAGGGACATGCCACATCGTCATTGATCATGGTGGTAATGTACCTTATTGGGAGGGACAAAGTTATGGCGTGATTCCTCCAGTAAGTATTCCAGCTCTCAATGCCCTTTGTCTTATGCCCTTATCGGATATGAAACAATTGACTCGTCATTATTATTAAATAAGGGGCTAAACAGATAGAGATAGGCAGTTCTGAAATTATGTTTAAATCTGTAGACTTTATTTTCAGTATGCTGTTCAATGTCTTTGACCTAGGCGAGAAAATTTACTTTTGATAAAGGGAGATGAAACATGTACATCTAGAGTAGGAAAAATTCAAGGTTAATTATTCATTTCATTTGTTGTCCTCCATGTCTTTATCCTCTATCATTTCTCTCTGAATTCTCTGTGTATTTGTCTGTCAGGGAGAGAACCCGAAGAAGGCTGGAGCCCCACATAATGTTCGGCTTTATTCAATTGCATCTACTAGTTATGGAGATTCCTTCGATGAAAGGACCGGTAGTTTGTGTGCTCGCCGTGCAGTTTATTATGATCCTGAAACTGGCAAGGAGGACCCTTCAAAGAATGGTATTTGCAGTAACTACTTATGCAACTCAAAACCTGGGGACAAGATTCAGCTGACAGGTTAGTTGATTTCTTTCCGATGGATGTAAAGGCTTTCCTGTGTGTTAGCAGCGTTATATGTGATCCTTGTAACTCTAGAAGTAGTTCTAGTTCTACATTTTTCAAAAGATTCACTTGTGGTAGATCATCTGTTTCTGAATCCTTAGATAACTAGGGTATTAGTACATACACAATGTTATATATGTAAATCAAGGTGGAGGTTGAAGTAACCATGCTTCCAATGCCTTGAGAAAGAGGAGATAGTTTTTTTTTAAGTGAAACGGTAGGAGCTCTACCATGCATTAAGGTAGGAAAGCAAATAGTACAGGTAGCACAGAGTGTTCGGCCGTTTAGAAGTAAGCCGCAATGTTGGGGATAAAAGAATGGAGCAACACAAGGTTAGTAGGCCACGTAGAGATTACAAGGAGGAAAAAGAAAAACTTGGACTCGTCAAGGAAACGCCGTGGCACCGTCAAAAGCCATTTTGCGGTTGTGGACGTCCTGAACAACAATGCTAGACAATTGCGTTGGTGAACATGAAGTAACACTGAAGATCCTATTATTTCTTTCCTTCCAGAGGTTCCAGAGGGCGTACAGAACGATTCCATCCACATCCTCGATGCCTATCAGTAGAGGTCCTGACTGCCTGCCACCATCCATCAACCCCGCGAAGAAGTGTTGAGGTCTGAGAGGCGGATGATTAATCTGTAAGGAGTGGAACACCTGTCGCCATACGTGCTATGCAAAGGGACAAAGAAGGAGCAAGAGGAGATAGTTTGCAATGTTAGTGTTACAGATTTACAAGCTACATTCTGACAACTAAGCATTAAGAAAGGTCTAGCCACCATAACAAGCAACAGACAAACAACAATTCTCAAAAACCAAAACGCCAAGAGCCTCTCTTCTGTAATATGGCTATGCCCGGCACTAATATTGCTATCTTGTCTTGTCTGTTCTGCCCACAGGCTCCTTTGTAACTTAGATTTGCAGTCCCATCATTTGTTATACTTCTGTCTATTTTAAGAACATTTAATTTCCCCGTGCATACAACAATTTGATTTTTTTTTTAACAAAAATTGCTTTGCTTCATGAATAGTTCTCATATACAAATCCAACTTGTATGCATATCCATGTTTCCTGTAGAATTGTGCTTTCATTCTTAGTTCATGGCACATGATGGACGTTTTAACCTTATGCATCAAACTATGATTTCTTTCTGATCTCAGGGCCATCTGACAAAATAATGCTCCTACCTTAGGATGATCCAAATGCAACCCATATCATGATTGCCACTGGCACTGGTGTTGCTCCCTTCCGTGGGTACCTGCGTCGTATGTTCATGGAAGATGTCCCGAATTACAGATTTGGTGGCCTGGCCTGGCTCTTCCTAGGTGTGGATAATTCTGATAACCTTTTCTGTGATGAAGAGTTCACTAGCTATCTTAAGCAGTATACTGACAATTTCAGGATACTAGACCTCATCCATATTAACAGATTGTTTCAGTTATTATCGCTATACTTGTCCATAACAACACTTTCGTTATTTACTTAGATGCTTCTGTCAACTTCAGTCATCGTAGAACATTATTGACATTTGACAGTGCTACATAAATGAGCTAGTTGTGCTCATTGTATTTGTAGAACGTCATTGAGTTGTGTTGAATCTGTAGGTATGATAAAGCACTAAGTAGGGAGCAGAAGAACAGGAGTGGTGGCAAGATGTATGTTCAGGACAAGATTGAGGAGTACAGCGATGAAATCTTCAAGCTTTTGGATGGTGGCGCGCACATCTACAGATCTACTTCTGCGGTTCGAAAGGAATGACGCCAGGGATTCAGGATACCCTCAAGAAAGTGGCGGAGCAGAGAGGAGAGAGCTGGGATCAAAAGCTATCACAGCTCAAGAAGAACAAGCAATGGCACGTCGAGGTTTACTAGGATTTGAATGTTCCGCTTTTTATGATTGTTGTGCCGCGAGACGATGCCAAGAAAAAGACATGAGCACATGATCGAATGATTGTTGTGGTGGTGTAACTTATCAAGATTTTCTTGGAGAATCATAAAATCACCCATGTAATTCATAAGCGTCTGCATCACATGATGCGTGCAACGAAGCATGTAACTTGTTACAATTTCACGACATATTTTGTCTGAAGCTGAATTTAAGCTCCTGTCCTGGCCGTATGCGATTGAAGCGCAATCTAATCTTTTTAAAACATGTACTCTTGGAGCAGCCATCGTAGGAACTCTTCAATTCTCAAAAAGTGCAAACCACCTTTTAGGTCAGAGGAGCGAGAGCCAATCCGCCAGCGCCTCTCTCTCTGACCCAACTTTCCTCTGCAGACAAAAATGTTCTCATCATTAGCTTGCGTTGCTGCTACTGGCCCCTGTGAGCTGTGACTATTCACTGGTCACATTGTCAAATGACGAATGCCAATGTTATTAAAATTCAACTAACGCCACAGTGTCTCATGTAGAATCAGTTACATGAGTTGTTATTTGTTTCTTCACCAAACGCCACCACCACTGCATTACCTCGTCTCCACATCCAGCAAGAAAATCGATAGTTTTCAACCCCAACGCGATCTCAAATTCTGATCTAATCCGCACTTCTGATTGGAGTTGTTAGAGCTGAGGCTTCATTTGCATGTGCAACACTAGGTAAAGAGGCGGTTCATCATATTTCAATCGCGATGCAAAATATGAAATAGGACGGTTTCTCTCTTTGTTATCATGCCACGCATATCGAACCTAAAGCATTGATTGATTGATCGAAGGTCCAAAACATCTGCAACCCACCTCCCCTAGAGTAAGTAATGCTAAGGGCCTGCTTGCTTGTGACTAACTCCATCATAATTAACTTTAGGCAAATGCGATTTGCCATACTTTTTGTGGTAATAAAATTCAGCATCACAAGTGTGACAAAAAACTAAGTCTATAATACGTGAGGTATGAGGGTAAAAAATATAGTAAGTTCTTCTTATGATAATAAATCAAACACTCGACTAAAAATATATAGCACACGTATAAGGTTAGACCTAACAAGTTAGGCTTCGAATCAGACTAAAAATCCTGGTCATCACAAGTGTGACAAAAAAACTAAATCTATGATATATGAGACATAAGGGTAAAAAGTAGAGCAATTTTACGGTGGATAATATAGATAGTAAATAGCGGTAGTAAAAATCAGATCTAGCCGTACATTTCTCAGGAGTATTATGGACTTTTGATCCTTTACTACGTTACTCGTTAATTGTTATCGCTGACCTTCATTTTCCGCCGTCGCCGCCCTTTGTTGCGTTACTCGTTATCGCTGCCCTCCTTTTTCCGCCACCAGTCCGGTCCTATCGTCCTATCGACACCGTAGCCTTTGCCTTCCGTCAATGCCCTCCCGGATTGTGGCCACACTATGGCTGGCGCCCTCTCACCTGATTCGTGACGATGTCGTGGCCTCGTACTAACATATCGAGCGCTCTATCATGCGCGGCCCACGAAGCAGTTTCGAATTTTACACAAAAGTACCAAAAAAATACAATACGTTCAAAATTAAAAAAAAGACTAATTACAATACTACCACCGTATGATTTATACTACCAATACTACCAACAAAAGTATAACTAAATCCTAACTAATCTGATTTGTTAGATCAAATAGAATGGACAGCTAATATTCAATATTATGTATCGTAAAAATTCTAAAAAATATGGTAGCTCATTCTTATGATAATAAATCAAACACTGGACTAAAAATATATAGCACACGTATAAGGTTAGACCTAACAAAAGTTAGGCTTTGAATCAGACTAAACATCCTGGTCATCACAAGTGCGACAAAAAAAACTAAGTCTATAATGTGTGAGACATGAGGGTAAAAAATAGAGCTCTTTTACAGTGGATTAAAATCAATATAAGTTGTTCATTCCTTTGAATCTAATAGTTGAAATCTATTTAGATCTAGTTATACTATCATCTGTAGTATTGTTAGTAAAATTCTGAGAGGGGTAAAAGGGTAAAAATTCCGTCATACTATTTGTCCTCTACGATAAAACACGTCATGTGATCCTGATGAATGGCGGATGAATGGATAAGAAGACTATGAAGATCACCAAGTATTCGGTAAATCCAAAACTGTGAACGATTTATGAAAAATCTAAAATACCCCTGATGGATGGATATGAAAAAATCTAAAATACCCTTAAAAAATGGATGGTTAGATTTGATTTATACTACCACTACTTACTACATATGTTATCCAGTGTAATTTTTTTTAAATATATATTAAATTATTCTTACGATAATAAATCAAACACTGAATTTAAAATATATAGCACACGTACAAGGTTAGACGTAACAAAGTATGGCTTCGAATCAAACTAAAAATCCTGGTCACAGCCAATCATTCCATTCCCGGCGACCTTTTGGAATGGCAGGTGGGGCCCGGGTTCTGCTGGTTGGGCCCACTCCGACGTCCGCATGCTGCCCGGCTGCCTTGGCCGCTTCCACGACCGACGACTCCCATCCCACCATTCGCTCGCCTCGTCCGTCACTTGGTTCGTCTAACTACCCCCTAGCTTGCTTGTTTCGCTTGGCTGCTGCTGATGCTTCCCTCCACTGTCTACCGGCATGCCTCTCGGCTCTCGCGGTCGCTGTCCCTCTCGAGTATTACTCCACTTCACTCCCTTCCTTCTCCTCCTCCTCCTCTTCCTCCTCTAATCTTGTACTAATCGTGTCTCCTGTACGAGCGATTAGTTAGTTCCAGTTGTTACTACCTACACCTGTGGTAGCTGTAAACCCTAAGGCTGACCCGACTCTTGAGGAAGAGCTGGAGACGCGCGCCTGGCCTGGAGTGGCGGGAACAAGCTAGCTGCGCGCGGCGGCCGCAGCCACCGGCCATGGAGGCGATCCAGCCCGTAAGCCATTTGGATCCCTTCCATCTCTTCTCACCCCAATACATGTCGATAGGTGTTGTCTTTCGTTTTTTTTCCCTTGTTGGTTTGATCGATTGGAACTGGCTTTTTTTTAACCCATCCTCGTGGTTTTGCTCTGCTGAGTTGTTGGTTTTGGAATCAATCATTCAGTCGTGCCTGGCTGTTCTTGCGGTTGGCTCGGCGCCGCAGCACGTTTTCTGCGATAATTTCGTATACTGTGGCATCGATTTCTTGATTTGATCTGTCTCGATTTTTTCTGTTTTATATGTGTCCAGTGGTAAGCAATTAATTCGAGTTTTCACTAGAACGGCGCTGGTAATCTGTTAGTCCGTCAAGGTACTCATTGTTCACAGTAGTGCGGTACTACAGTACACATATGATGATATGAAACCAGATGATTCCTTCTGTTTATTGGTTTCATTTCCAGTGAGCTTGATTGTTTGTACACGTTTTGATTCCGATCAAGTTTGAAATCTGTCCTGTGTTGAAGTATTCATTTTCAAGATTGGAGTCACTTGCAGGTGTTGAGTGAAAGAATGAACCCGCTGCTCAACAGACCAACCTTTCCAGCCGGTAGTATTGGGCAACCTCAGGCTCATGCCGACGACGGTGCTGGTTTGTACAATGGATCTTTCCTTGACACCAGGCCTTGCACTGGCAAGCTCAGCAGCGGCTCGATAACATCTGAAGATTCACCAGCACTGACGCCGAGGTTGTTGTCCTTCAAGTCCAGCTCCAGCCCCGAGAGCTACTTCGAAGGGTATGGAAGAAGAGCGCTGTCACGATCAAATCGCCACATTTCCCCCGTGACTGCGCAGATCAGCTACGCAGAGTACTTAGATTTGATGAAACTGGAAGTCGACACGCAGATTGATAAGCTCAAGGGGGGTGTAACAGGTTTGGAAAACTACGCTTTGCCGGATAATGGTTATTTAATTGGTACACACCTGGGAATGTCTCTTGATGTGATGCTGATTGAGATAGATGAAAGGTTCAATGCATTGAAGTTACTGCTGGCCGTCGTGTTTCGGCAAGCTAGGGAGATGCTTGGCCTTGTCAACCCGTCGGTTTCTGATCTCCAGTGGGAGCATGAGTTGCAATTGGAGGTCATGAACATTACAATCGGAGAATGCATTAGTGGCCTGCAAGAGGAGCTAGAGAGGAAGCTGTATGAGCAAATTTCTATTACAAACACCATGAGTAAGAATTGGCAGGAAGCAATAGCTCAATTTGCCGCCATGCGTGAAGACCTTGGTGCTCTTTCTAAGCTGTTATTGCCTTCAGTGCCAGAGTCACATATTTCTCACAGTAAGCATGACAGTTCAGGCAACAGGAGTAATAGATGGAAATACAATTTCTTTGGAAAGAAAAACAAGGAGGATCATTCTCCATCTCACGCTGAGGAGAATAAGAGTTTCAGAAAACAAAAGTCTATAGTTATATCAGAAAAATCTGATTTCCGCCATCTGAACGGTGTGACCAAGGAAGAAACAATAAGCTATTTTAAGTCCGAGATGAGCAAATTGAAGAGGATGCATGAATTGGCCTTGCAAGAGAAGACGGAAGAGCTCTTCAAATTCAAACGGGAGAAGGTATCACTTGCTCTTAAGAATGACGTGGAATTTGAACCTTTACGAAAGAAAATTCCAGAGATCATTTCGAGAATGGACCAGATCATTTCCAAGAATATTAAGATACCCGCACTTTGCATGACTTACGATGAACTCGATGAAAGGTGCAGAGTGGCAAGTAGAATTGATTCTTTATACTATGAAAATCAGCATCTTAGAAGTTTGCATGCAGATAATATGAAGCATGTTAAGGAATTATCATCTCAGTTATCTGAAGCTACTAGAGAAATGTCTCTTCAACTTTTGTCAGAAGAAGAGCTCTTGAGACAAATTGAGAAAATTAAAGAAGAGTATGAGGACCTCCGAACTGAAGGCGATGTTAGAGATGAACTATACCGCACTGTTACAACAAATTTAATTGATGATTCTATGAACAACATGCATAATGCTGCACTGAATTTTGATGCAAAACTGTCTTCACTTGAAGTTGTGATCTCTGAAAAGGAGAAGGCATTGTGTATATCGAATGAAGAAAATCGGAAGTTAAAGGAGAAGTTAACAGAGCTAGAGAAAGAGTGTGTGATCCAAGATCATCAGGAAGATCCAGAAGTCATCAAACAAGAGAGTACAGAAACGATACTGCGTGACATCGAGGTGGAGCCTCACACATCACCAAGAAGATCACATGAGACTGCCAAGCAATATCTGCAGTATGATGAACTTATCAAACTGAACTCAAGTTTAGAAATTGCCTCAGCTGCCTTGAAGGAAGTTGATAAGAAAAATATGGATTGTAACGGTATTCTCACTAAGAATGAGCAAGAAAAGCAACTGGAGGGCATTTTGGTATCTATTATGAAGTTGTCAAAGGAATTTGTGTATATTGAGCAAAAATTGTCAATGGACAGAACTGAAAATAGGTTAGTCCATCTTCCTTTTTGAATTACAAATCCAATGTTGAACGTATTTAACATATTTTTTCTTCTCCTTTTTCATGAAAATACGTTTCATATATTTTGTAAGATTGATTTAAAAGTCTGTATGTTATTTCTTGTAAATACTGCAGACTGTCTATCATCAAATCCTGATCAGGACTACAACTTCTGGCATATATATTTTTTGTAATACACTCCATTATAACTTGATGTAATTATTTATTGGTTTTAGGTCAGAGGATTTGAGTGATCATTGCAATCACATGGTCAGACAAGCTGTTGTACTAACAAAAATAGGCCTCTGGTACAAACAAATGCTTGAAAAAAGGCGTTCTGAGCTCCAAAAGGCTGAAGCTAAGGTATTCCTTTGTTGATTTTGCCAAACACGATATGTTTATGCATGAATACATGCATACAGCCCTTAAGGCGCATTTAATCAAAATCCCTTGCGTCCTATCCTCACCCAGCAGCTCCTTTTAGTGTCAGCGTTGGTCCCACCTTAGATTTTTCCTTTACACTGATGAAAGGTTCATTTATATTAAGTGAACTTCTATTTGACTGCAATAACATGTGAAATATGTCTTGTATGATTCAGGTTGTCATTTTGGGTGACAAGGTTAATGCACATTTAAGCCTTCTTCAAAAGATATATGTAACTCTTGATCACTACTCTCCTACATTGCAGCAATATCCTGGGGTAAGTATCGCATGTCAATGTCATAAATGCTGATCGTTATTTACCTAAGTCGTTTCACCTAAGTTGCCTCTTGGGGTGCTTAACCCTTTGATGACATGTAGAAATTTTGACACTCCTAGGAGTTGTCTGTAATAGTTGGAAATAGTATACATGCTTCCATCCATGCATCTTGCAATGATTTGTTTGATAGTGAGAACAGCTGAATTAAATTTTAATATGTGTGCTCCGTATGCAGTTGCTAGATGCTTTCTTGAAGACATGCAAGCTTGTTGCAGGTTTGCGAAGTAAACAGAATGAAAATGATACAGCATAAATGAGGGCAGCTAGGTGAGACAACCTTTACTAGAAAGATGTTTGTAGTCACAGGTAGCACAAACTTTATAACTGGCAGTACTGCAGCCTTGGCAATCAGTAACATTTCTTTTGAACAAACATTACAAAACTATCTTGTCATTTTTGCAGTTTTACATCCCGATTTTAAACTTTGCAAATCTTTCATACCATGTTCCATCTCGTTTCATGCCAGAATTCCATAAGTAATGCATTAAGTTGTATTGGCTGGTGTTGACTATTGAATGACTTTGGCATTATACAAATTATGCAGGCTTTAAATTTACTTGAGACTGGCTTAGGACCCAGGAGGTGCTAGGTAGGTACAGCTGATTGTCCGGGCTCATGTGCTTAATCATGCGACTCCAGTTGTAGATCAAGTGGAGGATTCCTTTACACTGAGTTTTGATGTCCAGTTTAGTATGTCTGTACAGCGTATATTTCAAAGTAATTGAACTGGCACCTAACTTCTGATCTGCATATACATAGATGGTCTATTATACTCATGTACTATACACGTGTGTATATATATAGGAAAATACATTCTAGAGTATCTCGCGCAACGGAGAGTATGTATGTATAATATATGAGTATAATAGACCATCTAGGTGGTATGTACGTTTTTTCAGAGATGATATGTATATTTTTTTAAATAAACTCCTTTTTATGTGCGAATATAAAGGTATTTGTGAAATGCGCTAAAAACAATGGACTCCTTTGCAACTTTTTTATCTTACTAGTATAGCCTTGTCTTCCGGTTTTCTTTTTCCCAGCACGTAATATATGGTCTTTTCTTTTTCTACAACGTTTGTTTCCTTTTCCTTAATTCCAGGATATTTGTTTTCTTTTCCTTGAGATGATGCTGGAGGTGGAGGGAGATCTGTTGTGGGCTACAGGGATGAGTTAGACACATTAAACAATAACCATCGGATGTGGGTGAGTAAAGCTGAGGAAAGATCTGAGAGGTTAATTTTGATGGAGGCAAGTTTCTGGGGACGTTTCGCTGGGTGTATGAAGGTTGGGCCATCTTTAGTGGGGTGCATTATTTGGGGTGGACGTAGAAAAGAATGTTTAGGTGCGTTATAAAAGGGTATAGATAATTATTATATGTGTACCCAAAGCAATAAAAGAGTATTTCAAGTTCATTTGGGTGGTATATCAGTGGTGGGAGTAACTACACCCGAAATTAGATATAAACAGGTGCAGATAAGCGAAGTTTTCATTTTTTTTTTGCTCCCTAACACATTTTTTTTGGTAAATCTGGTTCTCTACTGAATAAATTTGCAACAACGGCCACCTCTTCGACCGCGGAAGGCTGTAGGATCGAGGCGCACCAAGAGGGTGTGAATTGGTGCAAACTAACACCTAAACCTAATCTTTTTGTGTTTTTATTAATTCTGGAAATTAATAAAATAATAACCAAACTTGAATAATCAATCTAGGATAAATAATCTAATATCATAAAAGAAAACTAGACTAAACATGCATGCTAGAAAGTAAAATTTTCTCAAATTTTATTCTCTTCGTAGTTTTCTGTTGTAGCAACGCGTTACCCAAAACACCAACCACTCTTCTTCCAACCGAGTCAAACAGCAATACTAGGATCGATCTACTTGGTGGAACAACAAAGAACTATGCAGCAGCACTAGCAGATAAATAATCTTGGCTGACTCGTATTCCACAATGATAAGAAGTAGACAAGAGATTGAGCAACCTAGACGAGTTTTCCTCCAATGAGCACACGCTCGAAGTTGCCATGAAACATCCTTGGCGCTCCTTTCTTTTTCTTCGTGCTCGCCGCCAGACCCCTGTGCTCTTCGTCTTTTACTGCAGCCGCACGACGCCACCGCCTTCTTCTCTCCGCTGCTCTTCTCTGTTTGTGCGGCGCTTATTTTTGTTTTCACGCGACACGCCGCACGTCGCTGCACGGAGGTCTCTGGCCTTTTCACCTGTTCTTGCGCTCCTTTGCGGCTTGCCCCAGGGAGGTCTCCTTCCTCCTCTTTTTATACGCCTTCAACCCTAAATTACATGTATGTATGCAACATACACAAGGCCTAAAAATATGTGGCCTAATACATATGCACACAGCCCAAAACTCACATATGCATGCGTACGGCCCACCTACCGCTCTCGCATAACTTATTCACCTGCACGGCTCACTGGCCGTCACATTGCGTCATCCGTCTGCGTAGACCTCTACGCGTCACATCTCACTGCACCTGCGTCCTTCGCGTGTTGCACCTCCTGCACCTACGATCTCGCTTGCCACTTACACCTCTGCGACCTCGCGTGCTGCGCCTGCACCTCTGCGACCTTCACTTGTGCTTCTCTCGGGCTACACGTCACTTGCGCGGATTCTCCCCGACCTGCAGTGTATGTCCATCTGCGTCCGTCTGACGCTGCAACGTGTATCTCGCGTCTGTCACAAATAAAACAACATCTCACAGTACCTTGTTTCATAACAAATATTATTGTCTATAAATCATCACACATATATTATATTATTGTCAAATTAATCATCACATATAAAAATCACAAATAGAATTAACAAAAGCGCTGCAGGCGACACATGTCACCTGCCACGTTGCATGAACTCGACAATAGGACCTGCCAAGCTATCGAGCTCAATTGGCAGGTACCGAGCTTATACTGCTCAGTGGTGGCTCAATTATCCATTTAATTAAGTAAATTCACTTAATTAATGACTTAATTAAGTGGTTAATCAAGGTGCTCGGCAGGAAAACTTGCTGAAGTATGGGTGCTCGATGGTCAGAATCGCATCCTGTACATAATAATGATCATTGACTGACCTGCAATGTACATATGACACATCCTTGTTGAGTCATCGGGTAGAGGTAGTAGCGATTCTTGTTTGCCAGTTGCCTTGAGTCTACGAAAGGCTGCTCTTAAACAAGCGATATGACATCATACTGTAAGCGTCCGCTATTTCGAGTGAGAGTTATATCCTGTTTAGAATAATTTCAGCTTTGACTTCTTCCCTCTGAAAGCCGAAAGGTGTTTCAAACGATTGGTTTCTTTGCAATCGAAAGCTAAAAGTCAGTAGCTCATTTGTATTACGAGAAACTGAAAGCCGAAAGCTGGTCTGAGGAACGGCTGGCTTCTTTGTGGGCTGGTTTCTTTGTGACCAAAAGCTAAAAGTCAGCAACTCATTTGTACTAGAAGAAGCTGAAAGACGAAAGCTAGCATGAGGTAGTTTTTCACTTCTTCGGTGAGCTGAGGTTCTAACTTTACCATTAAAATTAAAGAAAATCTCTTCAGCCCAGCTATTCAACCGTACAAACCCTTCATTTAGCTCAATTGAAAGCTACATTTTATAAAAAATACAACATGCCAAACAGGGCCACATGCTTATTCTCGTCCTGTTTTCTTCTGTCAGACTCCTAGACTGCCAAGGGTAACAACTAACAAGCTGGGAAATTTTGATACGCCTGAGGAATTCCTGTCTACGAGGGCCTTTTGTCCATTTGGTTCAATGTTGTAGGCCCAGATTAATGTTGTGCGAACATTATGAAACACGTTGAAATTTGATATTTGCGCTAATGGGGGATATATGCTTTTCCATGGTACAGGTATTACAATGTCTGTTCCCAAACCACATGACATCGTTTGTACTTCCGGATTGGTGAACATCGTTGATAACAAAACTGTATAATTGCACCAGTGCCAATCTAACACGATGAATGGTAAAACAGAGAACAGATTTTAAGTTGTCGATGCACGGAGTAGAAAAAACATGAAAACCCACAGGAGGTTGACCGTACTTTGATCAGTTAGTTAAGACAGCCTGCTCTATAACTGATTTCACTGGCTACAAGGTTGTCACAGTTTGCATCCTCCCATCTTGAGATGCACAATTACCGCAATACACTTCTGGTTTTTGTGTCAGTGACAGACTCAATGAGCCGGTACATCCATCGGTCAAGCATTCCTGTATTACGTAAGACAGAAAAGTTGGTATCAGTTTGGTGAGGGGTAATGAACCTGTAAAAACAATGAATTGTTGTTTCTTATTTTAATTTATATAATCCTGCATGCAACTGAGATTATCATACGAAACTGTCGGTACTGAAATCTATCCCTAACACCAGCGTACAATAAACCACAATATTGTAGGCTGGAGGCAAACCTGTCATTGCAAATGTACCCCCAAGAACTGCACATAGGCGAGTCATGAAATGTAGGAAGTTCCGTCTTCCTTCTTTGATGGTGACTGTGATTGGTGAGAGATCATACAAGAAGTAAACAGCTGCAGAAGGAAAACAGATTAGTCCTGAAAAGAAATGGAACACGCCATATTTCAAGAGAGAGGGAGAGTTACCTGGCCATGATCTATCAGTTGGGCGAATGGGAACAAAATACTCTGTGACAGAAAACTGATTCGTTGGCAATACTTGCTTTGAGAGGTATTTGTACTCGGTTGGAACAATCTGCATATCAATTTGAATAACAGATGAGAACACTTTCTCGGGAATTAGCAACTAATTGCAGAGTAAAATAAAGTGGTAAATTTCCATCTTGTCCGCAGGTGATCTGATGTACAGATCAGATCCACTCAACCAGGAAAAGGGCAAAAAAAAGGTCACTTTTCCTTTTGGCTCATTGATGACTTTGTAGTTTGTATTATACTGTGGATATTTGTACAGTTTTATATCATGATCACATTCTCTTCAATAGGAGCCTTCTCTGCTGTTTTCCATAAATGTTGCAACTTTCAAGCTGCTGAATGGCTACTCACCTTGATATAGTATTTGAAAGTTCCACTTGTGTCATGGAGTATCCTTGTAGTACCATCCAGTGGATTATGAATTCCAGGATATTTCGGACCAAAGGACAGGTCATGGATAACATGACTGACGTTAACATGGCTTGACCCTTCAAAAATCTGCATACGATAATATATGGGAAATGTTCAGTTGAAAACTGCACTAACAGTGCCAATGAAAGCATACATCACTTGTTTATAGATAGCACAAGGAGAGCACTCTCTGCAATAAGAGTTAAAGAAAAGCAAACAAAGTCGCCTTGTCTACATTTGAGGATCAAATTGAACAAAAACAATGATTTGTTTCAATTAAAAGAAACTACTTACATTAAAAGAGCTAACAGACCTCACAGGACAAATTGATTATAATTTATAAAAATGGCTATGTGCAGGCTGCAGCATACTCATACATCAAGAAAAAACAGGGTTTTTTTGTTTATATAAGGCAATTCATATTGCGTTTTCAGATAGGCAGTAAAACTACTAAAACACTGTGCAGACATAAGGACATGCCAACAAAAGAGCCTTGGACGATATCATCGTTAATATAAGCTGATAAGTAGTATCATGTGATGGCTAGCGTAGGCAGATACTTAGCTATGGACCCATTTCGCTTTTTTGTTCCAATCCCAGCCCTGTCCGGTGTGCCTGAAACTAGTAGGTTTTCAGTTGTTTTCTGGCCAACTCCTCCATCTTTTTTCTCCTCTCATCATTCTTTAAGTTTTTGTGTTTCCCTCATCTCTCATAATCACTGGTACCTTAAAAAAGCACCGTAAATCCTGATTCCGGCCAGTTTTGCAAATACTGGTCCAAGGTGGGATTAACAAGAAGTAGGGAACCGGCCGGTTTCAGTGGTTTTCGCTGGGATTTGGAACCCTGTACTTAGCTACTTGGGAACAAGTTCTGTCAAAAACATAAAATGATACCTCATGAAGAAAACCTAAGTTAATTGTCTCTATTTTTCGCATTAGAAGTTGCCGTTTTTCCAGAAGCTTAGCTTTTATCCTAGGAATCTTATAGTTAAAAAAAGTACACTTCACAGTAAAAGATATACAACAGAAGAATAGAAGTAAAGTATCTGCGTTTTAGATGAATAACCTTATCAGCAACAAAAATGTTTAAACCATGCACTGATATATGGAAGTTGCCTGCGACCCTCTGCACATCTAGAGCCCCAAACACCTGTAAAAATTGAAGGCACGGTTTCATTAACAACAACACAAAATATGCCTGATGATCACAGCACTAAATATCATAAAATGAATCAGTACCAGTAGATGAATAACTTACTCGACATCCTTCGCCATTTTCCAGTGCTTGTTTGACACTCTTAACCATTTTATCTGCATCTTCATTAAAGGTGTGCTCATGCTTCTGTTCATCATGATGCTCATGGCTATCGTCTGTTTTAAACTTTAAACACATGAGTGTATTACAGACAGAAAAACTAAGCTCCAAGACATTCTTAAAGTCAGACCCATTTTCCAGGGGAAAAAAGCAATCCAACAAAAACAATTAGCTATGGATATTTTATCATGAAAACCTAGATTGAACAAATAAGTAGGATGATCATCTGCAACTATTAAATAAGTGTCTCACTTTACAGTTCACACTGTCCAATCACCTGAAACTATGCCTGATGCCTAATTTTACCAATGTTAACCTTTCACTTAAGACAGTTTTTAACAAAGGAAGCAAGCTCAATAGCTCATTGTTGCAAACATTTCTCTATTCGTTGGTGCATCTTTCCAGTGCATGGTCATGTATACTACCGGATAAACAACTACAAGCTATATGTGGATGCTGAGCTACCACATGCAAGCAAAGAGACAAACACTACTTACTGAGAAATACTGTTTATATGTTTGAACTTATTCCAGCATACGGTCTTGATGAAACATTCTAACTAAAGTATATTGCCTTATCAAATGAAACATTCTAACCAAAGCATGTGGTAAATCAAATGGAACATTCTAACTATAAAGCGCATTGGTTCATCAATTTAGTTAATGTTGCTGTCTTGAGGTTTTTCCATGAAAATCAAGAGTGAGAATACATGCTTCCCTTTCAATATATATTAAATAATTTTTTCGAATGAAAGTTATAACAGCAAATAAACATTACTAGCAAGCTGTGTTTTTTCTACAGCGCGCAAAACAAGATAAGTATATGCATATTATGTATTGAAACAAACGTTCTTTCGTATGACAATTCAGTGCCACAAATGGTTTTCTTTTCAGGGAGGAAGCAGGGTATACCATGATTGTGATCCCCATGTTCCTTTTCAACAAGATCAGACAAGTATTCAGTACCAATGATATGGCCATACTTATCCAAGCGAAGCTGCATTATGCGGAAAAAGGAAGATGGAAAGTATTAGATATGAGAGCCAGAATAGTGAAAATGCATCATTTTGACAAACTACAGTACAGCTTTTGTTGAGAAAATACTAAGTTTTCTGGAAATATGAAGAATATTGTTTGCACTAGAGCAAGACATGAACCGCAGCTAAGAGTGCATGTTCTCTGTAACTTACACTAATCTAAGATATTAACAGGTAAGCATAATCTAGGATATTGGCCCGCTTCAATGCTGGTAAAAATGTGCATTTATCCATACTTAAGGGAGGCAATGTTACTCCATCACAAACAATGGAGATAATTAGCACAGCTAATGTATTATTATGTTAGAACATACACGAAAGAAATAAACTTTGAACATCAGATGGTACCTTCCAAATATTTGTATGTAAGTCAACTTCATGTTTGCCGGACATGTCAATTGCATCCACACTCAAAACTAAATAACAAAAGCCAGTGAAACATATATCAAAAACACGAAACACTTTATGCAATTGAATGTCCAAATGGAACATTATATCAAACTGGTATCGAGTGCATACAATCAATAACTGACCTTCACATGGTAAAGAAGGAAATGACATATTTATATGAATTGGCAGAGTTTCTCCTCGTTTTAGATCTACTGACATCTGCAGACAGAATCAATTAGCGAAGAGCTCATGATTTCAAAATAAAAACAAAATTTGAGAAGAGTTAACTATATTTATGTTGTCAAGGATCAGTGGATCACAACAAGGGAAAGAAAAGCCACCACATCCAAATGGAATTGCCATGATCATGTAAACAAAAACTAGCAGAGATTTACAACAATCAAAAGACACATGATTTTTTTTATTAATGTAACTGAATAATAATTCTTATTTCATTTTCATAGACATGCTTTTGTCATCATGCAAATTCTTTGGTCATATTTGTTTTGTATGTTCTACTAAATAAACTAAAAAGGAGAAATGCCTGTCACCTACAGACATATTCCCAACACAAACTAAAAGTCATAAAAGTTGTTTTAAGTGGAAGAACAAACATAACTGACATGGATATTTCATAAAGTTGCACATGCTAGACATACAAGAAAAGGCAGCAAGAACCAATCATATTCATACCTGATGTAGAGTGTAGGTGGTAAGATAAAACTTCAGCTCATGCACGAACAGTGTAACCATTATAATTAGCCCGAAAATCGTCACTGTCAATGCATCAATGATGGCACAAATTAAACACACATCTCCAAAATGAATATAAGCATCCAGCGGAGATCATGAAGAATAGGATATCCATACCGATAGCACCAGAGTAAGTCTTTTTCAACAAGTGCTCTTCGGCATGCGGAAACGCATTGAAGTTCCTCAAAGATGGTATCCTCCCCATCTTTCTGCTGCCACAAAACATATCAACCTCGTCAGAGAACTACAACGCATCGGTTTAGTGTTGTACAAAATCAGGCCAAAATCTCTCTAGCATTTGACCCGTATTCTCCATAAACAAACCCTCTCGAAACAACAATTCTTCAAATATTCCCTCATGAACAACACACCAGGAAAAATTCTCCTCACATCATGCAACATCCCCCATAAGTCTCTAACCTTTTGTTCTACTTACAACAGCAAATCATACGCAGGTTTTATCTATCCAGACCGATCTAAATCCCCAAAATTCAACCACAACCCACGGACAAGACAACAAATCCTTAACCTCTCAGCTCCCGAGGAAACAACGCGAACGGTGCAGGAACAAGCTACTCCATATCGTTCAATCGCCACGGCCAACCCCCAGGATTCAAGGCCCGGAGACCAGATCGAACGAAAGGAACCGAACCGCACGAGCCGGGATTTGAAAAATCGCTCACAGGGGACGGGATGCACGAATGGCGGCGCCGGCTTGGCCCTGGATCTCACGCCGATATCGCTCGTCTCGTCGCCTTCAATTTTAGGACACCACGCCGAGGCCGGAGGCGGAGCAGGAGGGAGGAATCGCGGTCGGAGCCAGGAAAAACTGGGAACCCAACAACCCGATACCAAATACTTTTCCACTGCTCGATTGTTCACTTCCTGGTGGGATGGGACCCACGGGTCAGCCTGTAATCCCAAAGGTACATATCTGCACCGTCGATCAATGATCGGAGGGACAGAAACTTACCCCAGTCAAGCCTGAATCCATGCACTGGGCTACAAGGCATTTGGTGTTCGACCCGGCTTATCATTTGAAAGGCCCAGCTTAATTGTTGGGAAACCACGTGGCCCAATGAAAAGCTCACGATGATCTCTTAGTCGAAACTCTAGGTGACTACTATATAAAGAGGAGAGGGGGTCCCCCCTATGTACAAATATTCAGAAAGCAATAAAGAATTCCGTCGTCGCTCCCCATATACTTGTGTGTGTCTCTCTCTGTTCTCCAATTTAGATCTGTTCGGGAACCCCGGACTATTTGATAGCGAGGTTCCTTAACACGTTATCAGCACGAAGCTCTACCGGAGATCAGAATTGAAAGGTGAGAAAATGTGGGAATTAGCGATTGAATCTAATCGGTTATTTCCTATGCATGCATCTAACCTTCGCACCGGTACTGCGTTCGTCACGTGGCAATAAGCTACATCGACACGAAGCAATAGTACACATGAAGCACCTTTACATCCGAAAAAAGAAAGGTTATCGCCTCGTTTTCCGCGCACGAAGCGCAACAATGCCGCCAAGCGTTGTCCGGCCATGCCCGCATGGTGATGCGCCCGGCCTTCCCTCATCACGCCGTCGCTAGCGCAAAATGAAGCCACCCGCCGCCGGTCTCGGCCTCTGCTCTGCGACGGCCCGGCCAAGATCGCGACCTTAGCCCACCGGCTTACGCAAAAGCGTCGCCGCCACGCCAGCCTTCGTCGCCTCGCCGGCCGCGAAGCCGTCGCGTCGCCGTCGCCTCGGCGGCCATTGCGGCGCCTCGGCGTGCTTGCCGCCGTCGCCGCCGACCAGACGCCTCGGCGGCCGCGCAAGCGCAAGCGCGCATGCCGCAGCACTGCACGCCGCCACGCTCGGCGCAAGCGGTACACGGCCAGCAGCGCCGCCGTCGGCGCCTCGGCCGGCCAGCCGGCTCGAAATCCGGCCGACGTGCCCGACCACAGCCCGCCGCCCTCGGCCCCGGCCACGGCTCGAAATCCGGCCGTCGCCCGCCGCCAGCCTGTCGTCGCGCCTCGGCCTCGGCTCTCGCCGCCAACCGTGCTCGAGCGGCAGCCGCCGCGCCATACCTCGCGTCGCCGCCGGATCGCCTCGCGCCGCCGCCGGATCGCCGCGCGCCGCCGCCTTGTCGCGCCGCGCGCCGCCGGTGTGTCTTCCCACCGACGGCAAAGCAATTGGGAGGAGAGCGCAAGGAAGCACAGGCGCAAGAAAAAAGCGATGGCGGCTAGGGCTTGGGAACCCTAGCCGCCGGTTCTTTATGGGCCAGGCAGGCGCGATCGTGGGGCCCAAAAGGCCAATTCGGCCGGAAAAAGAAAGAAGAAAAGAAAAGAAAGGAAAGAAAAAAAAAGAGAAAAAAAATTGCAGAAAAATTTGAAGAAAAAAATGCCAGAAAATCAAGAAGATTTATTTGGCTCTGTTTTTAATTTTTCTAGCTTTATTTCTTTGTTTTTATGTATATTCTTTATGAATTTGGATTCATTGCTTTATTTTATATACTGCAATGCATAGCAATTTATTTTTCTGCATTTTATGCTTTTTGCAACCATTTTCTATTAGATTACACGCAGTAATCTAATGTCGAAATTTTGAAATCATGCAGATGTGCGGCATTGTGAATCGTGAGTTTGAAAAACTGGCCGCGCACGGTCAGAACTCCTCATTTGGGCATCGGACGTAAAGATCGTTCTTGGGGGCAAGAAGCTCCGCGCCGCGATTGGTCTAGGGTCCTCGCAGGACGCAAAACCTACCGCTGAGCAGAACGATCAAGCCCTGTATTTTCTCAGGCACCACCTCTCAGCCACTTTGAAGAACGAATGCATGGCTGAGAAGAGTGCACATGAGCTTTGGACTGCACTTCAGAAGCGGTTCGAAAAGCTCAAGTACACCAACTTGCCCCAAGCACAGCAAGATTGGGTACGCCTGAGATTTGCGGACTTTAAAGCGATGGCGAGTACAATTACGCCTTGCAGAATTTGTACCAATCTCTCCTATGTAGCAAGAAGATCAGCGATGAGGAGAAGATTGAGAAAACTCTCTCCACCTTCCACCCAAATGCTATCCAGAGTGCACGCACTATCGTCGGGGCGCATACAAGGAGTATAGCGAACTGATTGATGTAATGCAAGTTGCGGAATCGCAAGACGATGTTCTACGCAAGAACTATGTCTCGCAGCCACCTGGACGAGGCACTGGCACATAAGTCAATGCCAATAGCTACAAGGTGAGAAAGCCCATTAGCAAAAAGAAGGGCAAGCAGGGTGGGAAAGAGAGGACTCAGGCCAAAGGAAAGTCCAAAGCCCCAGTGAAAAAGGATGACAAAGAAAAGGCGCACGCCAAGCCGTATGGACAGCAGAACCAAACGTGCTTCAGGTGTGGCACTTGGGGACACTGGTCGAAGATATGTCGAGAATCCAAGGAAGTGATCAACGCATATCAGGCTAAGAGGAAGGCAAAAGAAAACGCCCAGAGAGGCGCACTTCGCTAATATCGGTGATGATGATGCCATGGATGAAGATACCCCACTTGTCTCATCCTCACGAATAGCCTTGGACATCGACGCTGCGGCCAATATTATGGCAAATGAAGAAAACTTCATCGATGACATAGAAGCGAAATTAATGCATATTTTATAGATTCAGTTTAATGCATTTTTTTAGATTATGGTTGTTAGCATTTTCTTTGAATAATGAATTGTAAGCTCTAGAAGAGCATACTTCTCCCATGAATAAACATGCAATTTATTCTTTATTCGAAGATTCTTCAAATTTGCAAGCAATATTTGAACTATTTTGCCTCTATCTGATTGGAATTATATTTCTTTGATCTAGAAATCGTGTAGCGCCCAAATGGAAGAGATATGCATTGTTGATAGTGGCACAACAAATACCATCTTAAGATAGTCTAAATATTTCCAGTCGATCACGAAGAACGCTGGAAAGATTACTACGATCGCAGGAAGCGACTCATATGTAATCGGCTCAGGAAGAGCCACTATTATATTGCCTATGGGTACAACTTTGGTAATTGAAGAAGCTCTTTTGTACCCTGAATCAACGCGCACTCTCTTAAGCTTCAAAGACATCCGCGCCAATGGTTTTCATGTAGAAACCAACGAAGAAAATGGCAAAGAATACTTGTGCATTGTGAAGCACGCGGTATGTGGAAAAATGGTATTAGAAAATGTCCTCATATGAATCTGGGTTGTACTACACGAATATTCATGCACCAAGTGTATACTTCCTTGAAGACTGCTTTTAGAAGCTCGAGTTATTTTCTTTATGGCATGGTAGATTAGATCATCCCGGTCTTAGAATGATGAGAAATATAGTGAACAACTCACAAGGTCATGGTATTAATGTTAAAAATTTCTGAATCATGAAGATTTTGTGTGCCTGCATGTGCCACGGAAATTAATAACGAGACCCTCTGTCATGAAAGTGCAAAGTGAAATCCTGCATTCTGGAACGCATCCAGGGGATATTTGCGGCCGATTCAGCCCTTGTCGGGCCGTTTCGATACTTTATGGTGCTCATCGATGCTTCCTCGAAATGGTCGCATGTATGCTTATTGTCAACAAGAAACCATGCTTTTGCAAAGTCGATCTCGCAGATCATAAGAATTAAGAATGCTTTCCACGATCATCGCGTGAAGTCCATCGAATGGACAATGCCGAGAATTTACTTCAAAGGCATTTGATGATTATTGCACGGCAACAGGGATAGCAGTTGAGCACTCCGTACCGCACGTCCACACGCAGAATGGACTAGCAGAAGCACTAATAAAGAGGATTAAATTCATTGCCAGGCCGCTTTTACAGAGTTGTAACTTGCCCAACACTTGTTGGGGACACGCAGTCCTGCATGCAGCAGCTCTTATCAATTTCAGACCGTCGGCCTACAACATCCATTCGCCTATGCAACTTGTGCACGGGATCATCCCGAAGATCTCCCATCTCAGGAAATTTGGGTGTATGGTATATGTACCTATACCACCCCCTCAGCGGACTGCAATAGGCCCTCTCCGAAAGTCTGGGATATACGTTGGTTATGAGAGTGCATCCATAATCAGGTATCTGGAACCCATGACTAGAGACTTGCATATAGCCCGATTCGTTGATTGCATCTTTGACGAGGACCGTTTCCCGTCATTAGGGGGAGGAAATCAACCTTTGGATGAAAAATGTCGAGAAACCATATGGCATTCCACTGGGATCCCCGCATATGACCCCCGCGCTAATGAAGTAAATCAAGAAGTCCAGAAGATAATTGATTTGCAGAATTTATTAAATGAACTGCCTGATCATTTTTGTGATCTGAAGGGTGTGATTAAGTCGCATGTACCCGCAAGGAATGCACCAGAGAGGGTGGAAATACCAAAGAAAATAGAAGGTATCCCTCAGCCTGTTCAGAGACCTCAAAGAAAAAGAACAGGAAATCTGGCTCCTCAAACCCAAAGTACCCGGAGACGTCTGGAGAAAACTGGGCGAGAGGACTTACCACAACCAGTCACGAAAATACCCCAAGAAAAGAAGGGGAGCCAGTTGAGACCTGGCACTGGAAAGAAGCCAACAGAAAAGGCAATTCCAGACTTGAATCTTCCACTGCAGGAAGCCACCGAAAATAATGTGTACGCACACATAGACGATGAAAAGCTAAAGGAACTTGCTCCTGCGATAGGGAACTTGAAGTTGAGAATGAAGCTAACGGATGTTGTCACAGCATATTTGTATGGAAACTTGGATTCGGAGATATACATGAAAGTACCGAAAGTAATTCCTATCCCGAACCAAGACGGAGCAAATAGAAACCTGTACAGTGTGAAATTGGAGAAATCACTGTATGGATTAAAGCAGTCAGGAAGAATGTGGTACAATCGCTTGAGTGACTTTCTCTGCAAGAAAGGCTACACAAACATCGAAGATTGTCCATGTGTATTTATACAGCGATCCCCGAATGGATTATGTATAATCTCCGTCTATGTAGATGACTTGAACATCATTGGGACGAATGAAGAAATTGAAGAAGCATGCTCATACTTGAAGTCTGAGTTTGAAATGAAGGATTTGGGTAAAACCAAGTTTTGTTTAGGCTTGCAGCTTGAACATGTCCAAGGAGGAATCTTGGTACACCAATCAACCTACACGCAGAAAGTGTTGGAAAGGTTTGGATTTGAAAAGGCATATCCTGCGAAGACTCCAATGGTCGAAAGGTCACTCCAAGCAGACCTAGACCCATACAGACCTAGAGAAGAGGGGAGGAAGTCCCGAGAGCGGAATTCCCATATCTGAGTGCGGTTGGAGCACTCATGTACCTTGCGAATAGCACTAGGTTTGGACATTGCGTTATTGTGAATTTGCTAGCTTCGATCAGTCTGAGAACCCACCAAAAGGCATTGGAAAGGGATCAAGGACATCTTTCGTTACCTCCAAGGAAGCAAAGATCTTGGTTTGTTCTTCAGACGAAATAATGAACTGAATTTGGTTGGCTATGCTGATGCTGGGTACTTATCAGACCCGCATACTGGCAAGTCCCAAACTGGCTATATTTTCCTATATGGAGGAACAGCAGTTTCTTAGAAGTCGTCTAAGCAGACCCTTGTCTCGACATCGACAAACCACTCGGAAATCATTGCTTTGTATGAAGCCTCTCGTGAATGTGCATGGCTCCGAAGAATGGTTCACCACATCCAGAAGTCGTGTGGTTTGAACATTGAGCAAACTCCCACGATCATATATGAAGATAATGCAGCTTGTGTTGCTCAAGCACAGATGGGTTATGTGAAGAGCAATCTCACGAAGCATATCAACCCCAAGTTCTTCTATGCTCACGAATTGCATAAGATGAACGAGATCAAGATATTGCATACTAAGGGCCTGTTTGGTATGGCTCCAGCTCCACCAGATTCATGGATCTGGTGAAGCTAGGTATTTGTAGCTCCACAGATCCGTGAAGCTGGATCTGCGGGTATATTAAGAGTGTTTAGGTAGGTCATTTTATTTAATTTTAGACTAAAAATATAAACATAATTCTATTTATTTTAATCTACAAGATTCAGATCTGAGGTGGAGCCAGGATCTGGAGCTTTACCAAACAGGGCCTAAGTCATGTGAAAATCTCGCAGATTTGTTCACTAAATCACTCCCAGCATCTACCTTTGAAAGGTGTGTTAAAGGAATTGGAATGATGAGACTTAGAGAAGTGCAGATTTCAGGGGAAGATATTTCACATACTCCCACATAAATCTCGAACATGAACTTTGAATACCCAACATGAATCTCGAAGATTAGCAATTGAAGTTTGGGGTGAATTGTACTCTTTTTCCTTAGCAAGTTTTTCATGAAGTTTTCTTGCATAAGGTTTTAACGAGGCAATTCGTGCAACAT
Organism: Otatea glauca; assembly: GCA_036346275.1. Classification (NCBI taxonomy): domain Eukaryota; kingdom Viridiplantae; phylum Streptophyta; class Magnoliopsida; order Poales; family Poaceae; genus Otatea; species Otatea glauca. The sequence continues at coordinate 63,904,711 of CM070716.1, read as the reverse complement.
AGTAAGCGTATGCTATGTACTCTTTCTCCAAGTATTTTTTCCCACTGGGTTTTCCTGGGGTTTTAATGAGGCATATGCATCTCGCGGTAAAGGGCCCAAGGGAGTGTTGGGAAACCACGTGGCCCAATGGAAAGCCCACGATGGTCCCTTAGCCGAAACCCTAGGCGACTACTATATAAGGAGGAGGGGGTCCCCTATGTACAAGCAATCAGAAATCAATAAAGAATTCTGTCGTCGCTCTCCCTATACCTATCTCTCTCTCTCTGTTCTCCAATTCAGATCTGTTCGGGAACCCCGGACTATTCGATAGCGAGGTTCCTCAACACTAGCATATGTGGAATTTTGTAAAGGAATAGTTCCATTCCCCGCTGGGAGCATAGAATTTGTTGAATCACCTCACCGTGGAAAATCCAAATCCCGCGTCCCTGTTCTGCGGAAAATGCATTTCCTGCACTCCTATTGCATGGCAGTTGCATTTTTCACACCTCTATTCCATGGTATTGCCTTGACATCGGTGGATTCGGTGCCCATCGATTTCCCGTGTCCCTATCCAACGACAATTCAGATTAAAAAAATTCTTGCGCTACAGTACCACAACATTTCCTTCACGTGAACTTGTATCGCGGAGATGAGCTATTTTTGTAAAAAAAATTAAAAAAGAGCTTTTTAAAAAAATAAGGGACCAAATATGCTAGCAATTCTTCCATCAGTATCGCCTCGCCGCCGGCCGAAGAACACCCTACCATGCCGCCGTCTCGTTTCGGTTCGGTATGCTTCCCTTTTCGTTTGTTCGATGGTCATAAACACACTCTCTCCCGTGCTTCTGACTCCAACGCTGCAGAATTGAATCGATCTCTGTTGATGGGCAGCTTGTGCGCTCCGCCGCCACCGTCGCTCGTCAGCAGCGCCAGGATTGGTCACGGTCCTCACCTCGGTCTTGCCTCTGCCAGAGTCTTCGATTCCAGAGGTGAGGGATTTCTGTTGTGACTTATTTGGTTGCAGCCATTAGTTTATAGTTTTTTACTTCCTAAGGTTGTTTGGCTAAGTTTTTTGGAATTGTGTTTTGCTTCTTGATGGTTTCAGGGTTGAGTGTTACTTGCGCGATGAAGTCGTACAGGCTGTCCGAGCTCAGTGACGTGGAGGTTAGCGGACTCAAGGCGCATCCTCGCATTGACTTCTCCATTTTCAACATGGTAAGATAAGTCAGAAAGTAGTCATGGTTATGCAGTCCCAAGTTGTGTCATAGTCTAAGAACCATGGGGTTTTGTTTTGTGCGGTCAGGTGGATCCGATTGTTGAAGATGTACACTTGAGATGGGTTCCAATTATCGACGATAATCGATTGATTATCGGCCTTACCGACCCAGTACGGTATTATAAACCGGTCGACATATCGTTCAAATTCAAATTCAAAAAATTCGTAAACTTTGCGAAAATTTGTTCTAAAATTAGTATTAATATATTTGTGAATTCTGAGATGAAAATGAGTTGAAAATACAATTATTTGAGACGTTTTTGATGCAAAACCGAATTGAATTAATTGAAAAGGGTTAAAAAAAGAAAAGAAAAAACAGTGCAAGGCCCATTAGGCCTGGTCCGGCCCACTTCACTTGATGAAGCTACAACCCCAACCAGGACTCTCTTCGGACACATTGAATCCCTTTCGACATCCTCACACTGCGCTCTTGCTGTCACCGGTGATTCCGCCCAGATCCGTGCGATGTCGGTCGTCTTACCGCCGCCGAGGCTTCGATAATCAAGCGGTAAGTACCGATAATAATTTCCTCCCACTGATAATTGCAGTGTAGCTTTGAGCCATGGAGATTTTCTCGCAAACCCTAGCGATAATCCATTCTTTTCGAGCGATAATCGGTAGGATGCACTCGATAATTAGTACCCCCAACCGATTATCGAGATTCGCTGGAAGATCGCAGCACTAGCGATTTTCGCCCAAACAGTAACTATAATCGTTGATTTCCTAACTATTTTGCCTAAACAGTAGCGATAATCACCCAAACATGATCAAATCAGTGACAATATTGTGCACTATTACAAGAAAAAATAAAATCAACAAATAAAATCCTTACAGTGCACTATTACAAGAACACAGATATATAGACAAAAAATAATTTCCCTTGATCTTGTGTAGTTGTGTAACATTGTGTAGATGCATGTATGGATTAATGCATGATGTTAGGGTTAGTGTGATTGGGAATTTTTATTGGTAGCATTCACTGATGTAATGCATGTTATAAGTTGTTAGCAAGCACATACATTAACTTCATGTTTTGTATTAGCATTCAGTGATGTCACATTAAATTAATGTTTTGTATTAGTTGACGGATTGTTGTTTTATATTAGCAGATGGCAGATCAGAGTGATGTTGTGTGGGAGCATGGGGAGAAGATGGGGACCGAATTTCGATGCAAATACTTTCACCAAGAGAAAAGAGCCGGTTCAACCCGCTTGAAGCACAACTTGGCAGGACGAGGTACGAATATCGTCTATTGCAGGCAAGTTCCTAAGGAGGTTCGCGAGTACTTTTCAGCGTGACCTAGATAAGCTCAAGGATAAGAGGAAGGGAATGAGGGACGAGAGGATAAGAAAGGAAGCAAAAGCTGCAGATTCCCCACCGAGAAGAAGTTCATATGCGGAATACACAGGTGATGCTGATGAGAATGAGCAACTCTAGCATGCCATGGATGCCTCCAGGACAGAAGTAGAATTTATCAAACGGGTTGGTGGCAGGTATGAGCACGGTGGTGTTCGTTAACTACAATCTTCGACTTAGAATTCAAGCCGAAGAGAGTCAAAGGTCTACATCGGAAGATGATCCATTCCAGCGTCTTATGAAACTTACATTATGCGACAATGATAATCCAATCCGAAAGTGGATAGAGAAAGAGAGGGGTCAAATGTTGATCCCTTACTTGATGAGGAGGACACTGAGACTGGGAGTGACACCCTCTCCCATCACACCTTGTGACAGACCCGGTTGACCCTGCTGCGTTGCAGAAGAATACTAGGGCTGCAAGTATCTTCAAATGGGCAGGCAAGACAGTGGGTGACAGTTATATGGGAAAGAGGAAGCACCAAACAGTGGCCACGAGGGAGCAAGCAAAAAAGAGTGCTCCCTCGAAAGGAAAGAGGAAGCTTTTTAGAGAGGAGGAACATCATGTAGGGGTGATGACTCGACTGATAGCATTCCCGAGGACCATCGGAGCCCGCTGTACCAAGAATCTAATGACAGTAGCTCCAAAATAGACACCGTTGGTAGTGAGTCCGGTGACGGCGCCTCCATCTCTCTCACTTACCTCTCAGAAGGACAACATCCCATAGAATTTATAGAGGAGTCCCAGTCCACTCATACGACACAGGACAGAGACCACAGGGCTCCACAGTCATAGAGGACAGCTACTTTAGGCAAGGGAAGGAATCATCCACATAGCCATGACGCACCGCAGGATAGCTCTAGCTCATTCAACGTCCCCGAGACACAAGGGAGCTATGGCTCATATGGCCAATACGACTACTCCCATTTCGGATGCTCATGCACAACCTCTCACACAATGGGTATATAAGTGGCAAGACCCCGATTTTTATGCCATGTTATATCAACAGTGGGAAACGACTAGCCCATGAATGGGGCAAAGCTGGCATGAATACAAGACAGAGTTGATAGCTACACGAGGATTATTGATTATATCCACAGAGGAGTACAACATAGCCAACCAAGTGTACAGCCAACAATACCACCTGTAGCCCCAAAGGTAATGTTTCATTTGTATATTTTATTTTATTTTATTATATTATCGATTTTTTTACTAACGTAACGTTCATGTAGGTTCAACATGGCATATGCGACAATGGAAGGACGATGATACTATGCCAACTGCGAACATTTATTTTCGGTGAGAAATGTTGCTTGCAAATGTCATATGCCATGCTATTGAAATTAATGTTATTGAAATATAGACTTGTCAGATTGATTTGCAAATGTTATTGAGATGAAATATTATTTGTTGATATATTATTGCTAAATGTCTACTTCACAACTTCACGATGTTTAAAATATAGCAAAGATCATGTCGAAATTTTCTCATATTTTTTTCCATATTTTTCCATATATAGTTGTCCTATTATTGCAAAATATAACAAAGGTCATGCTGGAATTTTGTCCTACTTTTCATATTTTTCTATACATTTTTAACATTTTCCCTGATTTTTTAGGCCTTTATCGGCTTTTTACAAATTTTCCACCATTTTTTTTGCCATTTTTCCCATTCTCCAATCGGCAGTGACTTTCCATCATTACCGCTCGATAATCGGTCCATACCGGCTGATTATCGAGACTTACCGGATGCTAATCCTATAATTTTGCCCTGGTTTGACCATCCCATTCAAACCGGTTTGACTTCGATAACCATTCGATTTCCTCCGATTATCGCTCGATGATCGCCGATTATCGCTACCGCTCTTATCTCAATTTTCATGTGGCAAACGATATTGTCAACCTTGCGCGTGAGAGGCGATGCTACGGTTAAGGAGTAAGTGTTGATGTATTGTTTGACCGTCTTATTCATAGCCTAATGCAAGATTTTCTTTAATTTGGTGGGTTGGTCTGTTCAGCTATACAGCAAAGTTTGACAACGTTGCACAATTGATGTGGTTGTGCGTGTTAGTGATCTTCTGGATGCGGAGGTATTTACCTTGTGATGTTACAACTCAGTTTTCGCAGCTTGTGTTAAGCCGTTTGATAGATAAATTGTACATTATTATCCTTTTTCTGTTATGGTGATGTTACCTAAATGTTTGGTGATAAGCTTGTGTTTTTAGGCTAACATGATGCATGCTTTTGATAGCAACAATTTGCGTTCAGAGTCTTCGAATCCTTAGAAATAGGTACACCTAAAGATAATATTTTGTATCCTGACATACTAGGGTGCGTTAGTATGATTTCATTATTTGCTAGATGAGTTTATCTCCTTACCTGCAAAAGTTTCGTAGCTTGATCCAGCTGTGAAGGAAGCCTTCGGTGTGGCACATGACAATATTTATGCCTTTCATGTTTCACAAAAGTTGTTCGAGAAGACTGTCAAGAATATGAAAGTAAGGGTTGTTCTGTGTTTCCATTTATAACTTTCTCCTTGTTCGATGTGACTAATGCACTCTTCCTTGAACATGTGAAGGGTGTAAGATGTAAAAGAATAACAAGATGCATTGGTTCTGTTGGACTTTATTTTCCAGGTGGCACCGTTGTATTGCCTTCAACCACCCTAATACTTGTTGTGGTATGTTCATGTTTGCCCAAATCCTCTCAAGTGAAATTACCATAAACCATCCATTGTTTTCATCTTGTAACATAGTTTCTCTCTCTAGTAGCCTGCGCAGATTACTGGATGCAAAACTATTGTTCTTGCCACACCTGTAAGTTCAAACTCCATTAGTTTTGGTGATTGGTTTTAGATTAATGCTTAATCATTGTTTAATGACAAATCTATAACATGTTTATTGAGCTTTATTATTATTAGTCTCAAATTTGGATGGAAAATGAAAAACTCAAGGCATGCACTCATATTCATTTTATTATCCTATTGCATACTTAGGATTCAAGTTAAATGATGAACTCTTCCATTGCTTATACATTAAATATGTGCATTATATTTCCAATTCCATATACTACATGGATGCACACATCTAGGGGGAGTTCGTACTTTTACTTGATGTTTCAATAGTATTGATCCACGTCTTCTTGCCAAATAATATAAAGGATCAAGACATTGAAACAAAACCTTGAGTATAGATTAACTTGCCTAGCTGTAGTATACTCATGGAATCTTAGGATAAACTCCAATGCATTCTCAAATAGAAATTGTGCATATTGATTCAAAGCAAATTATTTATACATAAGTTTTTGTGGAGTTTATCCTATTGGTGATGATATTAAGAGTATTGATCCCTTTCCACCACTCCAACATAATTTGGATCAATACATGTTAACCATCAAAATGAGTATATGAAACTTGTGTATAGTTAATATATACTCATATCAATTTAAATGAAATTTAAATTGAGCTCGGTTGTCTTTCAATCAACCAAAGAACGTTTCATCATGTGTTGATGGTATTCTTTGTTGATCAAGGACAAACGAAAAGTTCTTGAGTATAATGAAGCTAGTTGAAATAAAGTACTCAAAACACAATTAATCATTCAAATTTATTTGGGTTGTGCTCAATCTGTCTTGGGGCGTCCATTATGTGTTAATGGAGTGCAAATTGATGATTGAGACAACCGTATTTGTTGGCTAATAACCTTTCATGAGTTGTGAAGTAGGTTAAGTCCAACGATGATATAGAATCGAAAAGAAGAAGTCATCATGTGTTGATGAGCTTAAAGGAGATCCCGAAGTGAAGAAAAGAGAAGATGAGGTTCATTATGTGTTGATGAACAAGACGAGACTCGATCTGGAGAGAAGATGATTGGATATCATAAAATCTCTAAGTGGATCGCTAGAGGCAAAGGTATAACTAGATAGGCTAAGGATGTGTTCCTAGTCTTTTGCCGGTCTCGGTGTTTGGATGGGAGACCAGATTGCTAGTTAGGTTGCCGTACTATTAAGAGAGGTTGAGTCATTTAGCTTGAACTTCATCATGTGATGATGAGCTCAATCCGGTTCACTCTAACTCACTTTCTTATTTGGATTTTGCATGAGCTAAGTATTTGCATGTATTGCAAATAAGGGAGCTCATGCTTGCTTCTTATTGAATCTTAATTGATTGAATTTTGCATGGAGCTATGGATTTGCATGTGTTGCAAAAATGAGATAGCTCATGCAATTTGATTTGAGTGGTTTTTGCATTGAGCTAAGTTTTGCATGTGTTGCAAAAGAAGAGAGCTCATGCAACTTGATTTTAATGGTTATTATTTGCATGTAATTAAGTTTTGCATGTGTTGCAAAGGAAGAGAGCTCATGCAACTTAATTTTAATAATTGTTGTTTGCATGGAGCTAAGTTTTGCATGTATTGGAAAAGAAGAGAGCTCATGCAACTTGATTTTAATGGTTGTTGTTTCCATGGAACTAAGTTTTGCATGTGTTGCAAAAGAAGAGAGCTCATACAACTTGATTTTAATGGTTGTTTTTTGTATGGAGCTAAATATTTGCATGTATTGCAAATAGAGAGTTCATGCATCAGAGTCTTTGCTTGTGATTTTATCATGTGTTGATCATCTCATGGCTCAAGATTTGAGTTAATTGTTTGAATTTATTATTTGCAAATGAACTGGAGGTTATGGGTTTTGATCTTAAAGCATGTGAATAGGGTTTCAAATATGTATTGCAAATTGATTTGATCATGTGTTGATCATCACTTGGCTAAGAGGATTGATCTCATAGGTTCTTAATTTATTTGCGAATGTGTTTTGCAAATAAGTTGGAGTTTTCAATGCGATTCTTTAGAGCATGTGAATAGGATTTGCAAATTGACTTAATCATGTGTTGATCATCACATGGGTCAAAGAATCAAACTTTTAAAGTTTAGAGAAAAGTTTTTGTGAAAACTTGATTTTCTCCCTGTGGCCGGCACTACCGCCCATGAGGGTGCGGTACTGCCGCAAGGACGACAGTACTGGCCCTAGGACCAGTAATTATATTCCAAAGAGGGATGTTTTTGGGCTCTGCCTGGCCGACATTACCACCCCATTGGGGCGGTACTGCCGCTCGGTCGGCACTACCGGCCCCAGATGGGCAGTAGTACCAGACTGTTTAGGCAACGGCTAGTTTTCTGATCGTTACTCCAGAGGCTAGCACTACCGGCCCTACATGGGCGGTAGTGCCGAGTTTTGCTGAAAAATACCCGATTTGCCCCCAACGGCTAGTTTTCATGTGAGGGAGCTATAAAAGAACCCCATGGGGTGCAAAGGCTATGTTGCTGGTTCTCTTGAGCATTTGGGTGAGATTGTGCATGTGTTGCACTTAGATGAGAGCTTTGTGCATGTGTTGCACTTGGTGATCACCATTGTGCATGTGTTGCACTTGGTGTGGTTCAAGCTAGGAGGCTTGACCTATTCTCTTGGTATTTGCCGACACCTAGACAGCGTTGAAGGCGTCATGCACGATGACCTTCTCAAGGAGATTGTGAGAAGGCCCGGCAAAGTTGTCAAGGTCAGAGCTCGCTTACTAGGAAGTGAAAAAAGCAACCACTAGTGGATTCGAGGCGGGTGCTCAATTCGTGGAGCCGGTCTAAAGTAGTTTGGGCTTGCCTTAACGTGGATTTGGGGAGATCGGGAAGTTTTCGAACACCACGGTAAAACATCGATGTGTCTCTTTGTGTTTGCTTACAATTATCTATTTACATTGTTGCAATTTACATTCCTAAAATTAAATTGCTTGATTGTCTTTAGGATTGCATATACTTGAGTAGAGACATAATTAGCTAGTGCACTTAGTGAGCCTAGTTGTTTTAGGCCTTAATTGTCAAAAACTTAGTTTATCGCTTCCGCATTATTTGTTGTTGAGATTTTGTCATAGGGGTATTTAGACGAGAAATTAATTAGAAGAGAAATTTTTAAAAGCCGTCTATTCACCCCCTCTAATCGGCTTCCTTTATCTTACAACACCCCCTGATCGCGATGGTAACATATGTAAGGTACACTTCATTGGATATAGAACTGCTTCTATTTATTGAAACAGTTGCCTTTCTAAGGTTCAAATGATTGAGAATTAGGCGCTGTGCTTGTTTCCTGCAGGAGCCAGGATTACTGTGCTAAGAAAGCTGGTGTCACATATATGTATTGAAAGCTGGAGGAGCTCAGGTAGAAGGATATCTGATGTTATTTTCTGCTCCCCTAGTTTAGTTTAGTGCTCTTAATGTTGTTTACTTTCAGGCTATCCCAGCCATGGGCCCATGGCATGGGGAATAGCATCGTGCCCAAAGGTACTTGAAAAATTTCTTTTATCACTTGTTTGAAGTGAGTGGTATGTAGGGACCAGAGTCGTTTCTTTCTTTATTCTGACCTACATACAATTATACATTGACATATGCTTGTTAAAGAACTGTAAATATGATGTAATTGGCTTAAGCACTTTTGCTATGTTATATTGTGGGTGGATTCATACTCTTCCGCATCAACCTATTAAAATATGGACATGCTATTAAATAACTGATTTCCATTTTTATAGCTTAGTTTCAGCCACGTTTAGTTAGAATACCACATGAATGCTATAGTTATAGTTATAGTTATGTTACGCTTTCACCGTGGCTTACTAACGACGAGAGCAACATAGTGATATAAGTCTCACCGCATGAATCAGATTTTACTATCTATAAATATAGATTTTACTATCGGTATAGATAGATTTTACTATCGATACACACGACGTTTATTAGCGAGACTTATATCAGTGTGTTGTTGTCGTCGTCAGCAAGCTAACGGTGAAAACTTTTTGTGAATCGGAGCTGTCAATAAAAAGTTTTTGACTAAAACAAATAAATTAGATTCATTTACAAACTAGGAACGTAACTTACTAGTCGGTTAATATGTTTTATAGTCTGTACACGTATATGTTCTTGTAGTTTTAGCCATATCTTTTTATTGGAAGCTCTGATTTGCAAATAGTTTTTACTAGTAGTTACTGACGACAAGAGCAACAGAATGATATAAGTCTCGCTAATAAACATTATTTTTTCGACTGGTAACTAAAATTACTATATATATAACGTTTAGTGGCGAGGCTTATATCATTATGTTGCTCTCGTCGTCAACAAGCTACTAGTGAAAACCGATCGTAAATTGGAGTTGCCAGTAAAAAGATATGGCTAAATAAAAGAAAACAAGATTCATGTACCATCTCTGGTTACAAATTTACTAATCGTTGGGCATTAGTGGATGGGTTGGATTACTGGTCGCGTTGGCCCAATGTCGATTATTATATATATTTAACGTGGTAAGTACATTTTGCTGATATAGTAACATTAATTCAACAGAGTATATAATATATACCTAACAGATAGTAATATTGATTCAACAGACTACATCAGTTACGTGGTCAAACCGACTAGTTAATGCATTTTTTTGTCTGTAAACGAATATGTTTTCTCTTTGTTTTAACTATATCTTTCTATTGGAAGCTCCGATTTGCAAACGGTGTTCACCAGTAGCTTACTGACGACGAGAGCAACACTAATATATAAGTCTCACCACATGAATTAGATTTTACTATCAGTTAATATAGATTTTAATTTGGGTATAGATAGATTTTATTATCTATACACACTGCGTTTATTAGCGAGACTTGTATCGGTATGTTGCTCTCGTCGTCAGTAAGCTAATGGTGAAAATCTTTTGTGAATCGGAGCTATCAATAAAAATTTACGACTAAAACAAAAAAAAAGATTAATGTACAAACTAGGAACGCAACTTACTAGTCGGTTGGATTGCTTACTAGTTGGTTAATGTGTTTTGTAGTCTGTATATGAATACGTTTTCTCTTTGTTTTAGCCATATCTTTTTATTGAAAGCTCAAATTTGCAAATGATTTTCACCAATAGCTTATTGATAATGAGAGCAATAGAATGATATAAGTCTCGCTAATGAACAATAATTTTTCTGACTGGTAACATAAATTACTATATATATAACATTTAGTGGCTAGACTTGTATCATGATGTTGCTTTTGTCGTCAGCAAGCTACTGGTGAAAATCGATCGTAAATCAGAACTACCAGTAAAAGATATGCAAGATAAAATAAAACAAGATTCACGTACAAATTACAGTCATCCATTGTTTTACTAGCAATTGGTTTAGTCTACACACAGGCGGGATGGTTTGTACGCGGTTCTCTAGCCGAAGCATCGCAGCAATATGGCTCGCGCGCATGCATAGAATATCGCTACCGTGTGTGTGTATATACAATATAATTACCTAGGGCACCATGGTGCCTAGGCACCATGATATAAAAAGAATATTTTCTCTATGTATTTTCATATGATTTTTTTTGAAATTTTTAGGATATTGAGTTTAACCAGTTTAATAACTAGTTCAAACAAGTTTGAACTGAAATTCAAACTAGAGTTTCCTTTTTTGATGATAGTTTGGTTGTAGGTATGTGCTAATTTTATATATAAATCAGCAAAGTATGTGATCAAAACTCGTTCAAAATCTTTGAATTCGAGTATATTTTTTAAAAGGTATGTGTTTCATTTGAATTGTTATAGATGGGTATATACCCTAAAACTAAATTTTTTGAAAAATATACTCGAATATGGCTTGAATTTGCGCATTTGAAATCATGGTGTCTCATTTCGGTTTCCTATATATATGTACACGTATGTATATACGTATATATACGTACACATGTGTGTATATGTATATGTATATGTATATGTATATGTATATGTATATGTATATGTATATGTATATGTATATGTATATGTATATGTATATGTATATGTATATGTATATGTATATGTATATTCTTATTCTACACTTCAGAATTGCTATTCAACTTCAAGAAGTAAATTCCACGTCTTTGGTTAAACGTAGTGAGTTAATGCGTTGCAAATAACACCAGTAAATATAGCCTGGTAGTAAATCACAAATACGTTTTATTATAGAACAACAAATTGAATTACTACCGAATCAGTTGCTAATTCATGCGTTGGTCAACCCAGCTAGTTAATGCGTATTGTAGTTTGTACATGAATATATCTCTTCTTTTTCTTTTTCATACCTTTCAGCTAATATTGATTTTGGTCTTAAAATTTTACAGGGTTGTATAATCTCACCTCCCCTATCTATGATAATTTTTTAAGAATTTTTGAAAATGTGTACTTATGGTTTTCATGAATAAGAATATAGTTCTATTTGCTAGATCTGCAGTAAAATATTTGAAAAATTCTCAAACAATTACTATATTAGGGGAGTTGAGTTTCTATAATCCTGTAAAATTTGAAGACCAAACTCAATCGGATTTGAGATATATGAAAATAACAAAGTGCTAAACAACAATATATACTATCTTTTACTGTCAAAAAAATAAAATTTTACTGTGAAAAATTCTCAAAAAAATTACCACACGTACAAGAGGTGGGATTCTACAACCTTGAAAAATTTTAAGACCAAACTCAATTGGATTTGAGATATATAAAAATAACAAAGTACCAAACAACAGCATATACTACCTTTTACTGTCAAAAAAACTACATTTTACTGCCTATTACTCAATGTGTTACTACATGTTGTATAAAGCAGCCTTATGGTGTAAAATTTATGAACATCATATGTACAAGTTTTATAAAAATCTTAAAAAATTAACATAAGTAGGGTAGGTGAGCTTCTACAGCCCTTCAAAATTTAAAGACCAAACTCATTCGCATTTGAAAAATATGAAATTGACAAATCACTGAACAGTGAAAAATCACTACTTAGCCAAATTTGCCTTTTTCATATCTTTTAGCTGATATTAATTTTGGTCTTAAAATTTTACAAGGTTGTATAATCTCACCTTCTCTATCTATGGAAATATTTTGATAATTTTTAAAACATATACTTATGGTATTCATGAATAAGAATTTAGTTCTGTTTGTTAGACCTGTAGTAAAATGATTACAAAATTCTCAAAAAATTATCACACAAAGGGAAGGTGAGCTTCTACAACCCTGTAAAATTTGAAGACCAAAATCAATCGGATTTGAGACATATGAAAATAAAATAAATACCAAACAACAGCATATAGTATTTTTTTACTATCAGAAAAATAACATTTAACTGTGTAAACTTCTCAAAAAAAATTACCACACGTAAGGGAGATGAGATTCTACAACCTTGTAAAATTTGAAGGCCAAACTCAATCAAATTTGAGAGATATGAAAATAACAAAATACTAAACAACAACATATACTACCTTTTACTGTCAAGAAAACTACATTTTGCTGCATATTACTTAATGTGTTACTACATGTTATATGCAGCATCCTTATGGTGTAAAATTTATGAAAATCATATGTACAAGTTTTGAAAAAATCTCAAAAAATTACCATAAGTAGGGTAGGTGAGCTTCTACAGCCCTTCAAAATTTAAAAACCAAACTCATTCGCATTTGAAAAATATGAAATTGACAAAGAACTAAACAATGAAAAATCACTAGTTAGCCGAATTGGTCTTCTTCATATCTTATGGTGTAAAATTTATGAAAATCATATGTATAAGTTTTGAAAAAATCTCAAAAAATTACCATAAGTAGGGTAGGTAAGCTTCTATAGCCCTTCAAAATTTAAAGACCAAACTCATTCGCATTTTAAAAATATGAAATCGACAAAGAACTAAACAGTGAAAAATCACTAGTTAGCTGAATTGGTCTTCTTTATATCTTTCAGCTGATATTGATTTTGGTCTTAAAATTTTACAAGATTGTATAATCTCACCTCCTCTATCTATAGTAATTTTTTGAGAATTTTGGAAAATGTGTACTTATGCTTTTCATGAGTAAGAATTTAGTTCTATTTGCCGGACTTGTAGTAAAACAATTGAAGAATTCTTAAAAAATTATAACATGTAGGGGAGGTGAGCTTTATAAACCTATAAAATTTGAAGACCAAACTAAATTGAATTTGAGAGATATGAAAATAATAAAGTACCAAACAACAGCATATACTATCTTTTATTGTAAGAAAAATAACATTTTACCGTGAAATATTCTTAAAAAATTACCACACGTAGGGAGGTGATATTCTACAACCCTTTAAAATTTAAAGACCAAACTCAATCGTATTTGAGAGATATGAAAATAATAAATTACCAAACAACAGTATATACTACCTTTCACTATTAAGAAAACTGCATTTTACTGCATATTACTCAATGTGTTACCAAATATTGTATACAACAATCTTATTATGTAAAATTTACGAAAATCATATGTAAAAATTTAAAAAATCTCAAAAAATTACCATAAGTAGGATAGGTGATCTTCTACAACCCTTCGAAATTTAAAGATCAAACTCATTCGCATTTGAAAGATATGAATTTAGTTCTATTGATCGAACTTGTAGTAAAATGATTGATAAATTCTTAAAAAATTATCACATGTAGGGCAGCTGAGCTTCTACAATACTGTAAAATTTGAAGACCAAACTCAATTGGATTTGAGAGATATGAAAATAATAAAGTGCCAAACAGCAGCATATACTATCTTTTACTGTCAGAAAAATAACATTTTACTGTGAAAAATTCTCAAAAAAAAATAGCACACGTAGGGAAGATGAGATTATATAGCCCTGTAAAATTTGAAGACCACACTCAATCGGATTTGATAGATATGAAAATAACAAAATGACAAACAGCAACACATACTATCTTTTACTGTCAAGAAAATAACATTTTACTTCCTATTACTCAAGGTGTTACTATATCCTGTGTAAAGCTGTTGTTTAACACTTTGTTTTAGTATAGTAACATGTCATTTGTTTGTATAGTAAAAGGCAATATATCTAGTGTTTTCTAAAGATCATAAAAAACACATGTACATATTTTGAAAAATTCTCAAAAAAATTACCATATGTAGAGGATGTGAGATTCTACGATCATAAAAAATTTGAAAACTAAAATCATTCTCATTTGAAAGTTATAGCTAAATCAAAAAAGAGACAAATTCATGTATAAACACTAAGTAGCATTTATTAGTCATTTATGTTCAAACATGTTTACTAGTAGTTTTGCAACGTTATGGGCTTAGTCAACTGGACAATCTGTTGCACTAATTAAAATCACGGGCGAACTCGGTCGGTAATCAAAACTAGCTGGGCGTAGGATATGCTATTCTACACGCAGCTGTAGAATAGCATTTCTATATGTATATGTATATGTATATGTATATGTATATGTATATGTACATGTATATGTATATGTATATGTATATGTATATGTATATGTATATGTACATATCCAGTGAAAACCACGTTTACTGTGAAAACTTCGTGAAACCCACGAGGTGAGCTTCTACAATCCTGCAAAATTTAAAGACCAAACTCAATCGCATTTGAAAGATTTGAAAAAGACAAATTCAGCCTAAATAGTGATTCAAATGTGATTGAGTTTGATCTTCAAATTTTGCAGGATTGTAGGAGCTCACCTCCCCTACGTATGATAATTTTTTGAGAATTTTTCAAAACTTGTACACGTGGGTTTTACGGAGTTTTCACGTAAAGGTGGTTTTCACCGGATATATTGCCATATGTATATATGTATATGTATATTATATGTGTGTATATATTGTAAGCAGACGATGGTCAGAAACGCATCCTGTACAGAATAATGATCAGTGACTGACCTGCAAATCTGCAATGTACATATTACACATTCTTGTTGAGTCATCGGGTAGAGGCAATAGCGATTCTTGTTTGCCAGTTTCCTTGAGTCTACGAAAGGCTGCTCTTACACCAGCAATATGACATCATACTGTAAGCGTCCACTATTCCACTATTTCGAGTGAGTTCCTATTCCAATATTTCGAGTGAGAGTTAGGTCATATTTGGAATAGCTTCAAATTTGATTTCTTTCCTCTGATGGTCGAAAGCAATTCCAAATAGCTAACTTCTTTGCGGTCGAAAGCTAAAAGACAGCAATCCATTTGTACTAGGAGAAGATGAAAGACGAAAGCTAGTATGAGGTTGTTTTTCACAACTTCGGTGAGTTGAGGTTCTGATTTTACCATTAAAGTTAAAGAAAATCTCTTCAACCCAGCTATTCAACCGTACAACCCTTTAACCATTTAGCTCAACCGAAAGCTATATAAAAACTACAGCATGCCAAACAGGGCCATAGGCTTATTCTCGTCCTGTTTTCTTCTGTCAGCCTCCTAGACTGCCAAAAGGGTAACAACTAACAAGCTGGGAAATTTTGATACGCCAGATGAATTCCTGTCTATGAGGGCCTTTTGTCCATTTGGTTCGATATTGTAGGCCCAGATTAATGTTGTGCGAACATTATGAAACACGTTGAAATTTGATACTTGCGCTAATGGGGGGATATATGCTTTTCCATGGTACAAGTATTACAATGTCTGTTCCCAAACCACATGACATCGCTTGTACTTCCAGATTGGTGAACATCGTTGATAACAAAAATGTATACTTGCACCGGTGCCAATCTAACACGATGAATGGTAAAAACTGGGAACAGATTTTAAGTTATCGATGAACGGAGTAGAAAAAACATGAAAACCCACAGGAGGTTGGCCGTGCTTTGATCAGTTGGTTAAGACAGCGTGCTCTATAACTGATTTCACTGGCTACAAGGTTGTCACAGTTTGCATCCTCTCATCTTGAGATGCACAATTACCGCAATACACTTCTGGTTTTTGTGTCAGTGACAGACTCAATGAGCCGGTACATCCATCGGTCAAGCATTCCTGTATTACGTAAGACAGAAAAGTTGGTATCAGTTTGGTGAGGGGTAATGAACCTGTAAAAACAATGAATTGTTGTTTCTTATTTTAATTTATATAATCCTGCATGCAACTGAGATTATCATACGAAACTGTCCGTACTGAAATCTATCCCTAACACCAGCGTACAATAAACCACAATATTGTAGGCTGGAGGCAAACCTGTCATTGCAAATGTACCCCCAAGAACTGCACATAGGCGAGTCATGAAATGTAGGAAGTTCCGTCTTTCTTCTTTGATGGTGACTGTGATTGGTGAGAGATCATACAAGAAGTAAACAGCTGCAGAAGGAAAACAGATTAGTCCTGAAAAGAAATGGAACACGCCATATTTCAAGAGAGAAGGAGAGTTACCTGGCCATGACCTATCAGTTGGACGAATGGGAACAAAATACTCTGTGACAGAAAACTGATTCGTTGGCAATACTTGCTTTGAGAGGTAATTGTACTCGGTTGGAACAATCTGCATATCAATTTGAATAACAGTTGAGAACACTTTCTCAGGAATTAGCAACTAATTGCAGAATAAAATAAAGTGGTAAATTTCCATCTTGTCCGCAGGTGATCTGATGTACAGATCAGATCCACTCAACCAGGCAAAGGGCAAAAAGGACATTTTTCCTTTTGGCTCATTGATGACCTTGTAGTTTGTATTATACTGTGCATATTTGTACAGTTTTATTTCATGATCACATTCTCTTCAATAGGAGCCTTCTCTGCTGTTTTCCACAAATGTTGCAACTTTCAAGCTGCTGAATGGCTACTCACCTTGATATAGTATTTGAAAGTTCCACTTGTGTCATGGAGTATCCTTGTAGTACCATCCAGTGGATTATGAATTCCAGGATATTTCGGACCAAAGGACAGGTCATGGATAACATGACTGACGTTAACATGGCTTGACCCTTCAAAAATCTGCATACAATAATATATGGGAAATGTTCAGTTCAAAACTGCACTAACAATGCCAATGAAAGCATACAACATTTGTATATAGATGGCACAAGGAGAGCACTCTCTGCAATAAGAGTTAAAGAAAAGCAAACAAAGTCGCCTTGTCTACATTTGAGGATCAAATTGAACAAAAACAATGATTTGTTTCATTTAAAAGAAACTACTTACATTAAGAGAGCTAACAGACCTCACAGGACAAATTGATTATAATTTGTTAAAATGGCTATGTGCAGGCTGCAGCATACAGTCATACATCAAGAAAAAACAGTTTTTTTTGTTTATATAAGGCAATTCATACTGCGTTTTCAGTTAGGCAGTAAAGCTACTAAAACACTGTGCAGACATAAAGACATGCCAATGAAAGAGCCTTGGACGATATCATGGTTAATATAAGCTGATAAGTAGTATTATGTGATGGCTAGCGTAGGCAGATACTTAGCTATGGACCCATTTCACTTTTTTGTTCCAATCCAAGCCCTGTCTGGTGTGCCCAATCCAAGCCCTGTCCGGTGTGCCTGAAACTGGTAGGTTTTCAGTTGTTTTCTGGCCAACTCTTCTTTTTTCTCCTCTCATCATTCTTTAAGTTTTTGTGTTTCCCTCATCTCTCATAATCACTGGTACCAGTGGCATGTGCTTACCTTAAAAAAGCACCGTAAATCCTGATTCCGGCAAGTTTTGCAAATACTGGTCCAAGGTGGGATTAACAAGAAGTAGGGAACCGACCGGTTTCAGTGGATTTCGCTGGGATTTGAAACACTATACTTAGCCACTCGGGAACAGGTTCTGTCAAAAACTTAAAATGATACCTCATGAAGAAAACCTAAATTAATTGTCTCTATTTTTCGCATTAGAAGCTAGCCGTTTTTCCAGAAGCTTAGCTTTTATCCTAGGAATCTTATAGTTAAATAAAGTACACTTCACAGTAAAAGATATACAACAGAAGAATAGAAGTAAAGTATCTGCGTTTTAGATGAATAACCTTATCAGCAACAAAAATGTTTAAACCATGCACTGATATATGGAAGTTGCCTGCGACCCTCTGCACATCTAGAACCCCAAACACCTGTAAAAATTGAAGGCACGGTTTCATTAACAGCAACATATAATATGCCTCATGAGTGAAGATCACAGCACTAAATATCATAAAATGAACCAGTACCAGTAGATGAATAACTTACTCGACATCCTTCACCATTTTCCAGTGCTTGTTTGACACTCTTAACCATTTTATCTGCATCTTCATTAAAGGTGTGCTCATGCTTCTGTTCATCATGATGCTCATGGCTATGGTCTGTTTTAAACTTTTAACGCATGAGTGTATTACAGACAGAAAAACTAAGCTCCAAGACATTCTTAAAGTTAGCCCCATTTTCCAGGGTGAAAAAAGCAATCCAACAAAAACAATTAGCTATGGATATTTTATCATGAAAACCTAGATTGAACAAATAAGTAGGACGATCATCCGCAACTATTAAATAAGTGTCTCACTTTACAGTTCACACTGTCCAATCACCTGAAACTATGCCTGATGCCTAATTTTACCAATGTTAACCTTTCACTTATTGTTGCAATCATTTTTAACAAAGGAAGCAAGCTCGATAGCTCATTGTTGCAATCATTTCTCTATTCGTTGGTGCATCCTTCCAGTGCATGGTCATGTATACTAGCAGATAAACAACTACAAGCTATATGTGGATGCTGAGCTACCACATGCAAGCAAAGAGACAAACACTACTTACTGAGAAATACTGTTTATATGTTTGAACTTATTCCAGCATATGGTCTTGATGAAACATTCTAACTAAAGTATATTGCCTTATCAAATGAAACATTCTAACCAAAGCATGTGGTAAATCAAATGGAACATTCTAACTATAAAGCGTATTGGTCCATCAATTTAGTTAATGTTGCTGTCTTGAGGTTTTTCCATGAAAATCAAGAGTGAGAATACATGCATCCCTTTCAATATATATTAAATAATTTTTCGAATGAAAGTTATAACAGCAAATAAACATTACTAGCAAGCTGCGTTTTTTTCTACAGCGCGCAAAACAAGATAAGTATATGCATACTATGTATTGAATCAAACGTTCTTTCGTATGACAATTCAGTGCTACAAATGGTTTTCTTTTCAGGGAGGAAGCAGGGTATACCATGATTGTGATCCCCATGTTCCTTTTCAACAAGATCAGACAAGTATTCAGTACCAATGATATGGCCATACTTATCCAAGCGAAGCTGCAGTATGCAGAAAAAGGAGGATGGAAAGTATTAGATATGAGAGCCAGAATAGTGAAAATGAATAATTTTGACAAACTACAGTACAGTTTTTGTTGAGAAAATACTAAGTTTTCTGGAAATATGAAGAATATTGTTTGCACTAGAGCAAGACATGAACCGCAGCTAAGAGTGCAAGTTCTCTGCAACTTACACTAATCTAAGATAGTAACTGGTAAGCATAATCTAGGATATTGGCCCACTTCAATGCCGGTAAAAATGTGCATTTATCCATACTTAAGGGAGGCAATGTTTCTCCATCACAAACAATGGAGATAATTAGAGCAGCTAATGTATTAATATATTAGAACATACACGAAAGTAATAAACTTTTGACATCAGATGGTACCTTCCAAATACTTGTATGTAAGTCAACTTCATGTTTACCGGACATGTCAATTGCATCCACACTCAAAACTAAATAACAAAAGCCAGTGAAACTTATATCAAAAACACGAAACACTTTATGCAAATGAATGTCCAAATGGAACATTATATCAAACTGGTACCGAGTGCATACAATCAATAACTGACCTTCACATGGCAAAGAAGGAAATGACATATTTATATGAATTGGCAGAGTTTCTCCTCGTTTTAGATCTACTGACATCTGCAGACAGAATCAATTAGCGAAGAGCTCATGATTTCAAAAGAAAAACAAAATTTGAGAAGAGTTAACTATATTTATATTGGCAAGGATCAGTGGATCACAACAAGGGAAAGAAAAACCACCACATCCAAATGGGTTTGCCATGATCATGTAAACAAAAACAAGCAGAGATTTACAACAATCAGAGGACACATGATTTTTTTATTAATGTAACTGAATAATAATTCTTATTTCATTTTCATAGACATGCTTTTGTCATCATGCAAATTCTTTGGTCGTATTTGTTTCGTATGTTCTACTAAATAAACTTAACAATGCCTGTCACCTACAGACATATTCCCAATACAAACTAAAAATCATAAAAGTTGTTTTAAGTGGAAGAACAAACATAACTGACATGGATATTTAGTAAAGTTGCACATGCTAGTCATACAAGAAAAGGCAGCAAGAACCAATCATATTCATACCTGATGTACAGTGTAGGTGGTAAGATAAAACTTCAGCTCATGCACGAACAGTGTAACCATTATAATTAGCCCGAAAATCGTCACTGTCAATGCATCAAAGATGGCACAAATTAAACACACATCTCCAAATTAAATATAAGCATCCAGCGGAGATCATGAAGCAATAGGATATCCATACCGATAGCACCAGAGTAAGTCTTCTTCAACAAGTGCTCTTCGGCGTGCGGAAACGCATTGAAGTTCTTCAAAGATGGTATCCTCCCCATCTTTCTGCTGCCACAAAACATATCAACCTCATCAGAGAACTACAACGCATCAGCTTAGTGTTGTACAAAATCAGGCCAAAATCTCTAGCATTTGACCCGTATTCTCCATAAACAAACCCTCTCGAAACAACAATTCTTCAAATATTTCCTCCTGAACAACAGACCAGGACAAATTGTCCTCACATCATGCACCATCCCCCATAAGTCTCTGACCTTTTGTTCTACTTACAGCAGCATATCATACGCAGGATTTATCTATCCAGACCGATCAAAATCCCCAAAATTCAACCACAACCCACGGACAAGACAACAAATCCTAAACCTCTCAGCTCCCGAGGAAACAACCGAACAACCCGAACGGTGCAGGAACAAGCTACTCCATATCGTTCAATCGCCACAGCCAACCCCCAGAATTCTACGCCCGGAGACCAGATCGAACGAAAGGAACCGAACCGGACGAGCCGGGATTTGAAAAATCGCTCACAGGGAACGGGATGCACGAATGGCGGCGCCGGCTTGGCCCTGGATCTCACGCCGATCTCGCTCGTCTCGTCGCCTTCAATTTTAGGACACCACGCCGAGGCCGGAGGCGGAGGCAGGAGGGAGGAATCGCGTCGGAGCCAGGAAAAACTGGGAACCCAACAACCCGATACCAAATACTTCTCCGCTGCTCGACTCGATTGTTCGCTTCCTGGTGGGACGGGACCCACGGGTCAGCCTGTAATCCCAAGGGTACATATCTGCACCGTCGATCAATGATCGGAGGGACAGAAACTTATCCCAGTCAAGCCTGAATCCACGCACTGGGCTACTAGGCCTGTGGTATTCGACCCGGCCTATCATTTGAAAGGGCCAGTTAGTATCCCCTGCAACGAAGTGGGGAGAGAGGAGTGTGTGAGAAACCAATCAACCATGGACGGCGGCTACATCCTGCCCTTCTATCGGGAGATGTTCAGTGTTTCAGCCCACTTCAAAAAAAATTATAGGACTAGTCCTTGTGTGGAATTTTTTTTTAGAAATGGTCCTATTTCCGTGGAGAAGCGCGGAATTTGTGATCACCCCACTACGGAAAATCCAAATCCCGCGTTCCTGTTCCGCGAAAAATACATTTCCCGCTCCCCTGTTATGTGGCAATTGCATTTCTCGCATGTGCACTGACGCCGATAGATTCGGTGCTGCCGATTTCCCTCGCCAACATTCCGCGCAATTCAGATTTAAAAAAAAATGTGTGCTACATTATTGTGGGATTTCTTTCATGTGGTACTGTAGCATGAGATGAGCTATTTTTATAAAAAATGTCTATTTTTTTTAAAAAAAATATTAAGGGCCAAATATGCTAGCAGTTCTTCCATCGGCGTCGCCTCGCCGCCGGCCGGAGAACCCTGCCCTGCCGCCGTCTTGTTTCGGTTCGTTATGCTTCCTTTTCATTTGTTCGATGGTCATATACGCTTCCTCTCCCGTGCTTCTGACTCCAACCTTGCAGAATTGAATCGGTCTCTGTTGATGAGCAGCTTGTTTGCTCCGCCGCCGCCGCCGCCGCTCGTCGGCAGTGCCAGGATTGGTCACGGTCCTCGCCTCTGTCTTGCCTCTGCCATAGTCTTCGATTCCGGAGGTGAGGGCTTTCTGTTGTGACTTATTTAGTTGCAGCCATTAGTTTGTAGTTTTCTACTTTCTAAGTTTGTGTGGCTAAGTTTCTTGGAATTGCGTTTTGCTTCTTGATGGTTTCAGGGTTGAGTGTTACTTGCACGATGAAGTCGTACATCTCCATTTTCAGTACGGTAAGATCAGCCAGAGAATAGTCATGGTTATGCAGTCCCACATTGTGTCATAGTCTAAGAACCATGGGGTTTTGTTTTGTGCGGTCAGGTGGATCCGATCGTTGAAGATGTACGCACGAGAGGCGATGCTGCGGTTAAGGAGTAAGTGTTGTTGTATTGTTTGACCGTCTTATTCATGGCCTAATGCAGGATTTTCTTTAATTTGGTGGGTTGGTCTGTTCAGTTATACAGCAAAATTTGACAACGTTGCACCAACCAGATCGACCAGGCGCAAGAAAGCCAGAGAATGGGAAGGAGAGAGAGGAGAGGAAGAAATGTGGAAAAGGGGGAAGAACCAGAGAAGAGGAGGCCAGACCGAATGGATAAGGCATGGGCTGGAGGAAAAGAAAAAGAAAGAAAAGGAAGAAGAAAAAGAAAGAGAAAATTAGGGGAAATGGAAAAAAAATCCAAAATACGTAAAACTGGGTAACTAGCCGTAGAAAATAATTGCAGCATAAGTTATACGCTAATAATCGCGTAAAACGACTATAGCTAATAAATCATAAGAAAAACAAAATAAGAGAAAAGAAAAAGAAAAACAAGAAATTTGAAATTTAGTAAATCGGTTAAAATAATAATTATTTGTACTGAACAAGATTTAAAATAAAACAAATCGGATGAAATCTATTAAAACTATCAATTTCAATCGGTCTAACGGTTATCTAAAGCGTGACGAAATAAAATCAAACAAAGTCGTAAAAATCGCAACAAGAAATTTATAAATCTTGAAATAATGAGAAATAATGGTTGGACACCTTAAAACATGTAAAAACTTATCAGCCACTAAATATGGTATTTATATAATTTCATGAAATAAATTTGATCGGACTGCGGAACAACAACCGGGTGAAGATGTATATTTTGATCAAAATCTAGGCAAGCATCTATGACCATGTTTAAGTTAATATCAGCAAATTATTTAGAATATATGTGGTATCACTGGTGCATGGCAAAATATTGTTTTAAGAAAAAACTAAATCGGTTGTTGGATTGTTGGTAAACTGCCAATGCAGTCGTGAATTTGGAAATGTTGTTTGGCTCACCCGACAGGTGAAGTCGGGGTGAGGTAAATATGTGGTGGGTAGAGGGTGCCATGTTTGAGTATTTGCCGGAGGGGACTCTACATAGGTATGATATAATGATAGCACCACTACACTTGGGTAATGAGCCGTATTAAATCGTATCAAACATAGTGTGTGGAAACAACCAGAAAAGGTTATCCTATAATGGTGTTTGATATCCACATTGGGTAAGTAAGAAGTGTGAAGCTAGGATACGCCAAAGGCCCAGTGAGGGACACGATAATAATCAGTGTTGGTTATTTGTGCTATATTTAAAGCCATGAGATGAGTATCTCCTATTTTGTGATGGAGTTCAATTGGCCACCCCGTATCTTAGTACCCTAATTTGTGTTGTAGCATAACTGGTAGGTGATCAGGGTATATGAGTACCTTAGATTTTGTGACGGGGTACAACTGGCCATCCCATATAACAGTGCCATCGAATTGGTATAGAGATCTAAATACCATAATAGTGATAAACATTATGGGTTCCTGACTACGGTCGGGTTCGCTATGGGTAAAGTGATACAAAACCTGCGTAGGGTTAAAATCGTGAATTCATGCCTGTCTTCTGAATTAGAAGCTACGTAAGTTAAATTTGCCTCATATACGAGTGCTAGTAGCAATTTCACAGATAAAAATCGCAAAACGATATTTTCCTAATAAAACCTATTTTCGGTAAATGGCCTTGAGGAAAGGATTTGTGGAATGGAATCAATGATGGTTCGGATTATAAAACTCATAAATTGCATATTGTTATTAACGCTTGTTGAGTACATCTTTATACTCACCTTTGTATAATTCCCTCTTTTCTTAGACTCTGATTGCTATGGATGTGCGAGGAGTGGATGGCTAGTCACCCATACGACTAGGGTGATGAGGAGGCGGAGGACTACCTAGAGGACTGGGTGGAGTAGCTGCCCTTACTGCAGAGGCTACCGCTCTCTAGGGTATAATATAGAGTAAATGTTGTATTAAACTTTTGTTGTAAATATTATGATAAGACAAGTGACGAACTGTAAGATGGTACATTGTATGGTTGGAAATGTAATAAATTTCCTTTAAGTCTCTAATTAATGTTCTGTTGCAACACTCTGAATTCGGTGTATTAACTGATAAAACGTCGGGTTTGCTCGATGTTTTGTTAGCTAATATACCCATATCAGTGTAATTAGCTCAAGATTAATGATAAGGTTATTGTTATTATCCATAGTTAATTATGCAGGTCACCACACTTTCCCCTTGTTCGATGTGACTAATGCACTCTTCCTTGAATATGTGAAGGGTGTAAGATGTAAAAGAATAACAAGATGCATTGGTTCTGTTGGACTTTATGTTCCAGGTGGCACCGCGGTATTGCCTTCAACCACCCTGATACTTGATGTGGTATGTTCATGTTTGCCCAAATCCTCTCAAGTGAACTTACCATAAACCATCCATTGTTTTCATCTTGTAACATAGTTTCTCTCTTTACCAGCCTGCACAGATTACTGAATGCAAAACTATTGTTCTTGCCACACCCCCTAGTCACGATGGTAACATATGTAAGGTACACTTCATTGAATATAGAACTGCTTCTGTTTATTGAAATAGTTGTCTTTCTAAGGTTCAAATGATTGAGAATTAGGCGCTGTGCTTGTTTCCTGCAGGAGCCAGGAGGTTCTTTACCGTGCTAAGAAAGCTGGTGTCACACATGTATTGAAAAGCTGGAAGAGCTCAGGTAGAAGGATATCTTATGCTATTTTCTGCTCCCCTAGTTTAGTGCTCTTAATGTTGTATAGTTTCAGGCTATCTCAGCCATCGCATGGGGAACAGCATCGTGCCCAAAGGTACTAGAAATTTTTTCTTTTATCACTTGTTTGAAGTGTGCGGTATGTAAGGACCGGAGTCGTTTCTTTCTTTATTCTGACCTACATACCATCATACATTGACATATGCTTGTTAAAGAACTGTAAATATGATGTAATTGGCTTAAGCACTTTTGCTATGTTATATTGTGGGTGGATTCATACTCTTCCGGATCGACCTATTAAAATATGGACATGCTATTGGATAACTGATTTCCATTTTTCTAGCTTAGTTTCAGCGACGTTTAGTTAGAATACCACATGAATGCTATAGTTATATTAGTGTTTTTGCTTTGTGCACTTAGTTAGTCACAACAGTTGTGCCATATTTGCATCATTTTTGACAGATCAACTTCATTACTGCCTTGCAGGTTGAAATTTTTTTTGGAACGGAAAACCTGTATGTCACGGTTGCAGGTTTGTTCTGTTCTATCCATTGCCTAAAACTTACACCTTGACCTTTATCTGCCTTTCTGATAACTTTTTTTTTTCGTTAGTGGTTCTCATTCAGTCATTCTTATTTGACTGCAGAACAACAAAGCCATGGTCTCTATAGACATGCCTTCTAGCCATGGTTATTAAAGCGTTGCTTAAATGGCAAGGTGATCTAGGGGGCTACGCTGCGCCATCGCCTTGCCGGAGAAGGGTATGGCATTCGCCTTATGGCCATGGGGTCGCCGAGGCATCGTATGGCGTTGTGGGGTCCTGAGACGGACACCATACGTGAACTAAAGAAATGGCAGATCGAGTTGTCGCCGTGCAGCCGGTCGCGAAGACGGGAGGGGATAAAGACAAGGTAATAGAGAGCGGGGGATTCAGGGTAAAGAGAGTGGGGCCAGCCGCCCGCTGCCACCTGCCGCCCCGTCCCCATTCGGCGTGGGAGCCACCATGCCGCCTCCTCTGCTCCGGCGCGGGAGAAGGGGAGAAGGTGAAGGGGAAGGGAAGGGGACGAGGGGCAGACAACGAAGAAGGAGAGAAAACGTAGGTTAGAGAAGAGAGTTACCTGTGAGCAGAGGTGCAGCGGAGGCGACGCAGCAGCAACGGCAGAGGCGACGCTTCTCCCCTCTCTCCCCTCGCAGTCCTCCCGACAAGTTGACGCCTCCACGCCCCATGAACCAGCCTGTGACGGCGTCGTCCATGGTCTGTAATTATTCCCCCACCTCTGCTTTGATATAATAAAGAGAATGTGAATTTCTTGGCATTTTCATTCAATCATTATAGACATTTCCTCTTCTCCCGTTTGTAGATCTAGTCTTCTCCCCTATTCTTCTGATTTGCTCTGTTTCTTGCTTTCATCTCTGTTTTGGCAGTAGTAGCTAGGAGCAGCAGTAGTAGCTAGCAGTAGCAAGCCAAATGTGTAGTAGTGGTAGGCTAGTAGCCAGCAGAAAAAACTTGCAAGGGGGATGGGTGCTACATGGGAGAAGATGAGCTAACATTAATAAAAAAAACTTGCAAGGGGGATGGGTGCTACATGGGAGAAGATGAGCTAAACATTAATAAAAAAAATTGCAAGGGGATGGGTGCTACATTAATTTGCTGCCATACTAGGTTAGGATGTGTGTATGACGTCGCCTCACCGCGCGCCTTAAGCGTTTTGGCAGTAAAAAGATGGTGAATCACCTCGTCTTATCGCTTTAATAACCATGCTGTTGACCCTTCAGAAGTCTTGGTCATTGCTGATAAATATGCAAACTCTGTTCATGTTGCTGCTGGTCTGCTATCTCAGGTATCTTCTCTTCCTGATATTCTTCTTTGCACTGCTGAAAGGTATACGACATATTGACCTTTGTTTACTCTTTGAAATCTCAGATTTGAGAATCTGTAACAGACAGAGATTACTTTGACATTTCCAAGCATCCTTAAATACCATTTCATGTTCATAATGTATGTTAGATCACAGTTGTCCAGTTAAATTTTGTAGGCAGAACATGGCCCAGATAGCAGGTTTGTCTAGTTATTGCGGGAGATGGTGTCGATTTGGGTGCCATTAAAGCAGAAGTTAGCAAGCGGTGCGCTGCTCTTACTAGAGGAAATTTTTCTTCCAAAGCTCTTTGGCCACAGTTTCACCATGTTTGCCAAAGATATGGTTAAGGTAATTCTTCATTATTGTCACCCCTTACCACCTCATTCATCTATGCAGCTGGCTTGTGTTGCAAACGATTTCTCCTTTTGTGGCCTTCGTCCTCACGTGCTTCTCAATTTGGTGAACAATTTCAAAAAGTACACTATGCCTATTATAGTTTGAAGTCATGAAACTATCTGGTTACTTCCTGTTCACAAGGATCCTTGACAGCTGCCTTTGTTTCTCCCCTTTTGCAAGCAATATCATTCTCAAATATGTATGCTCCTGAGCATTTGATCATCAATGTGAAGGGTGCTGAGAAATGGGAGGCGCTCATTGAGAATGGAGGTAGTCAGGTAGACATATTTCTCAGCAGCTTGGTTGCAGTCACATAAATCTTGATCTTTGCGTTACAGCTTCGGTTTTCTTAGGACAATGGACCCCAGAGAGCATAGGCGACTATGCAAGCGGGACGAACTACATCCTTCCAACCTACGGTTATGCAAGGATGTACAGTGGCGTGTCACTGGATTCTTTCCTCGAATAACTCACCGTGCAATTTCTGTGAGCGGAAGGGCTGAGAAGGCTGGGTCCGCACGTTGCAAAGATGGCCAAAGTCGGAAGTCTAGAGGCGCAAGTGAGCTGTCACCCTCAGGCTGCAAGAAATTGAAGCCAATGTAACTGTGCTGCCTTGGTTTATTGACTACTGTAGCAGTAAATTTGATGCGGGGAGCAATAAAAAAAAATTTGAGAAATTTTACGGCGGATAACATGGGTAGTAAATAGTGATAGTAGAAATCAGATCTAGCCGTAAATTTGTCAGGGGTATTATGGACTTTTGATATATTGCCGCGTAACTTGTTATCCCTACTTTTTTCGCCGCCGCACTTTGTTTTTCGTATGAGTTTTTAACCATGGACGGCTGCACGCGCTGCACATCCTTCCAGTTGTACTCGGCGGCGACTCCTCCGACGGTTTTGCCCACTCCCTGGCAGGTGCTGTAGATGGTGAAGATCGCGAGCACGAAGCTCCAGTGCAACTACTGGGATATCCGTCGAACCCAACCACAGGGGGAGGCGGTGCCGCATTCTCCATCGCCGCCCCCGTTGCCGCCGTTCAGATCACTGCTGGCTTGTTGAAGTGGCCCGTTCTCTTTGGGATCCATTTCAGCAGCGCGTGAAGAGCGATTTCTTTTAGGGGTTTATTGGGGATCTACGAAGAAGCCATTGGAATTTGCACAACTAGAATGCAAGTTGCGGTGATTGCTTGCCGGTTGACGATATGTGTGGATTTTTTCTCTTGGCGGGCAGAGCACGAGGCATAAAGCCATGGTTTATTCGGCCGCAGCGTTATGATGCCATTGGACGCCGTCCTTGACGCTATCTCTCCACCTCCTCCGCCAACGCTACCTTGTAGCCCGACTCCGGTGCTTCCTATGTTAAAAAAAAAGATAATTACACTATTACTCCTCATACGAATTCTACTAACAATACTACCATAGGAAGTATAACTAGATCTTAACTAATCTGATCCGTTAGATCAAATAGAATGGATGACTAACATTTAATATTGTGTACCGTAAAAGAGCTCTTTTTTGGATGTATTTTTTCCTTATGCCAGCTGTGCTCCTGAGAAGGGGTGATCCAGCTGTTATGTGAAATAACGCTGGTAATTTTGATCCATTCTATTCTATGAATAAATAAACTTGTGTGCAGAATGTGTTGTCAAAGTTGTTTATTCTATGACGGTTTTTCATTTTTAATGCAAATTAGGTCAGTAACATCACAAAAAGTTGAAATTAGAGAAATAACATAGCAATGGAACTTGACTGCTAAATAACATCCAAAAGACAAACAATCTGGAAAACAACACTAAGGGTATTATTTCATCACTTTTTTTTCAAGAAGACATAATTACCCTCTTCTCCCTCCAACTCTGGCGTCTACTGATGTCTCTCTTTGGCTGTGCTGTACCTCCTCCGGTCATGTTGTCGCTTGGAGATCGACGATGGTGGTGTCGATAAGCCACACCTCCGCCGTTGCTTTGGACTCACAAACCTGACGTCACGTCGTTCTTTGGAGATTGGCAATTGCGACATGTATGGAGACCATCGGCAGTGGTGCAGACGGCAGTGGTAGCATGTTTGGAGACCGGAATGGCAGCATCATGGCTCGGGTGTGGCTCGACCGGAGAAGAGGGATAGAGTGAGGTTGAAGAGGAGAGGGCAAAAGCATCATTTTAATCTGTGGATGATATTTTTCTATTTTTTTGGCTGTTTATGGTGTTATTTTCCTACGAATGCGATGTCATTTTCCTAAATCCTGAGATTGAATTGTCACGAATATAATTTTTCTTTTTTAAAGAAAGAGGTTTTTTTTCCACGTAGAAGAGGTTGAGATCACATGATCAACCGCTTTTACGGCCTACTGAGCTCTCCTTGAAGCCCCGCTACTCAGCTAAATGCTAAAGCCCATGGAAACCGTCGCCTTAGACCACTCATCACGTGACAACCCAGCTGGATTAGGTGGAGCGGGCAAGGGATAATAACCTCTCTTGCATAGCCGCCGGCCGCCGTCACAAATCATTGTCACCATCCCAATGCCAGTTTGATGCCTCAGTAGGTACACCTTTACTATGATTATCATATTAGATGCAAGCAAAAATCTTGATTTAGTCAGTTTTAGTCTATTTGGTGTGCTCGCCATGCTCAAATTTGTTAGCTTGTCAGCGGGGGACATAGAACTTTACCGATGGGGGGTTCGAAATAAAACATTATAATATTTTTTGAATATAGCTAAATACTTTTTTCATTCTTTTTAAGTGATATTTTATAAAATGTGCAATCAAAATCTCTAACATTTGATAATTGGTGTATTTACAATAATCTATATTGACAATTCTTATCAAAAGTATTTATCATAAAATTATTTGTTTATGATGAAAATACATGTTGTCATTTAAAATAGAACTTAGAGAGATTAACACGATAAATATTTAAACAACTCAACTAGCATCCTACAGCTAAAAAATAATACACTCCATTTTTAGCATAACTCTATTACAAGCCACTCTTTTTTTAAAACTGATATCTAGCGATTACAGTCTTTTTTTTTTCTTATGCCCTATCTTACCGTATCCGATCACGAGAAATGAGGTGTTTTGCTTGTATATATTGACTAGATTCATCACAATAGACATAATCTAGTTTGTTCAAAGAAAATATATGAAGCACTTAGATATTTCTAAGGATTTGTAAATTTTAAAATTAGATAATCTAGAACCTTCTAATAAAATTATCTCTCTTTTCATTCTTGAGAAACTAGTTGGGTGCATCACCTTGCAAGGAATATCGCTACTTTTTTCCATTCTATAATATAAGTCTAAGTTCAGCATACACATAGACCATCAAAATGAAGTGTGAAAAAAATAACAAGAAGATATTGGAACATCAATTTGAAAGAGATGATAGAAGCGGGAGTTCATTTTGGTCATGGTATTAAGAAATGGAATCCTAAAATGGCCCCTTACATCTCGACAAAGTGTAAGGAGGCACTGAATCTAAAGGAAAATAATGTTGTTGCACCATGCATACCCCTATTGAGTGGTGTATAGTTATCCTCTTCTTCATTACTAAATAGATCGAGCGGCTGACACCTCAACTGGCTCAGGCATGGCTATGCTCATTCTTTAGTCTATATTCTTCAAGGAGTCATAATATATCCTTGTCCTCATATAGCGAGGAGGACAAAATTTCATGTTAACCATACACATCCCTTCATATGTCTCAATACATTCCCAAGTGTAACTAATATAATTATCCTATTACAAATAATAATTAGTTACATTAAAGAATGTGATCCTCATGTTGGGATCTATGTATGTCTCAGGTCATAAGATCAACCATAAATATTATATGAAAGCAACCAATGACACGTATGTAATGCTTAATGCGGTGTTTTATAATAGGTCCATACAATAACATGTTCACCAACACGTTATCTATATAATTATGTTTACATCACATATTCATGATTCACAAAACATGATCATCAAAAGGTCATATGCTTGTCTATATAAATAAGCAATTGATGTTCCAATCAATTAAACGATAAGGAGCAATTTATAATAATAGCACAAACATGACACAAAGTCTCATGATCAATTCACGTACCTGATGATTTATAACATGGTATTTTTTAAAGAAACATGACAACATAAACATATATCAATCTTCTTTATGATGGTCCACTAGGGCATATTTCCAACAATCATCTGCTTTTGTGATCTACATGTAATCTTTGACTTTCCATCCACACAATTTGTTCTGTACGAGTGGTTATATTTAGGATTAGCTATCGAGCTTAACGAGCTATTATCGAACTTTTTTTGAAATTGACATAATTCGACATAAAATTATTTTACTTGTTATTTAAGTGGTTATTTCAAATTCAAGCTAACGAGCCACTATCGAGCCAAGCATCATTAACATTTTTTGCTTGAAATGGACTCATTTCAATTTTGAACTCATTAACTACTGTAATCGAAGAAATTTTGATTCAATCCCTAACAAGCTTTTTTGCCGGCCCTCTCAATTATTTGTAAGCCAACCAAAGGTGACGGACAACATCTTTATTCCTTCTCCTTATGTTCTTCCTGTCGATATATTAGACACGAGAAAGCGGCGTGACACACATTGCCGCCGTGCCTCCGCAAGACGTGTGCCCACGTTGCCCTTTGCCAACCATACGCCGCCACGCAGCGATGCGCGCACCATGAAGCGAGCAAGCCGAGGGGCCGCACACATGTGCCTACGCCATCGGCCAGGGGACCACGCCCAGCGAGGCCACGCCACGGCGCGGCAGTCGGTCACGCGTCATTGGAGGGAGCCGGGCAGTGGCCCGAGCTCCCAACCGGGAATCCAAAAGTTTAATGGGGCAATTGAATATTTGCCACACCTAAGTTAGTGTAATAGATGATTTGTCACGTCTTGTCTCACCGATATGTGGCTTTAAGATCCAAATATCGGTGAGGCAGACGTGACAAATCATTAATTGCACCTCAACTTTGTAGTAAATAATTAATTATGCCTAAGTTTAATATAGGGACTATGAGTCGTTAGATTTGCCAAGAGTAGTGCTGTCCAAACGAGCCGCTTGAAGACAAAGACGGCCTGTTTAAAAATGGGCACTGGCGCTTTAGGCATGGCCCGTTTAGGCCGGCTAAATAAGCGGACCGTCTTGTGTCGTACCACGTCTTGAACCTCCGACCCGAGCACAACCGTTTGATCCTCGGGCCGTCTTGTCTTGCCCGGATCCTCTGCATGACCAAGCGGGTTCGTCGGCCGTGTCCGTTTAGCGTCGTGAAATTTGAAAAAAATTAGAAAAAATAGATAAAATATGGTAAAAAATTCAAAAAATGGGAAAATTTAGAATAATTAGAAAAACTCGAATGATGAATAAAAACTTTTTAAATATATATATAAATTAAGAAAAAACTAAAATACAAGATAAATTCTAAAATAAGACAAATAATTTGAATTAAATAATGAGCTTTATTGATGTTTGGTTGCCTCGTTAAAAACTTTGCCAAGTAAAAACTCAACACGAAAAACCTTGGCAAAGAAAAAATCGACCTATAACTTAGTGATACAATAAAAAGTGAAGATTACAATTATTCTTCCTCATTATCTAGATAAAGATTTTGAACGTCTCACTTGACTCGGTATTTTCGCGGTATGTTGAGCTCGTTGATCGACTTGTTCCCAATCTTTCACACTGAGAAGTATTTCCACCATCTCACTAGTCAGACTTGTTCTTCTCTCCTCGATTATTCTTCCGGATAGACTAAAAGCAGACTCCGAAGAAATCGTGGAGACAGGAACTGTTAACACATCCCGTGCTAGTATGGAAAGCACCAGATATGTTATCTTGTGCTCGTGCCACCACTGTAAAATGTTGAAGTCCTCCTCTTCCTTCTCTTGGTAGTTGACAGTGTCGCTGTTGAGATAGGCAGCTAGCTCCCCACCACTTGATGTGTCCGCACTTGTCGTTGATGTAGTTGAACTCTGAGGAAGAGCCACCGCACCTATATCTTTCCTCACGCGTTTTCTTCTTACATTGTGGGTGCTTTGGTGGAGGTCGCGCATGCTAACTCCACAAACTTCGATCGTACTTATCATAAACTTGATTAAGTTAGCACTGACGGTTGAAACATAACTAGAATAATCAAGACCTACCGCATCACTTAGAAGTGAGAGAACATTACGAATCCCAATTTTAGCTCTAGGATCTAAAATAAATGCAAATGCATATAACATAGGAATTTCTTGCCAATATTTTAAAATTTTAGTTTTCAAAGCATAAACACTTCCATAATATATTATCATTTTCGTGGCTCTTTAAGTGGTAGCAATTTCTAAAATATGATGCACAATTAAAGGAGAGGTTGAATAATAAACTCGAGATAAAGCAACAATGGAATCAAAAAAGTTCTAAAATGAAAGCAAGTATTTAGCAACATACCAATGTTATACTGTGAGTCTTGGTTGACCATCCGTGTAATGACGATGCGTGTTAATAAAAAGAAAATATGCTCTCATATGGTATGACATTCTTAAGCATCAAGTAAGTAGAGTTCCATCTAACAGCATATCCAAACCAAACTTACGCGGACGTACATTCATTGCAATACAATAAGTTTTATATCTTGCTACTCGTTGATTAGAATGAGTTAAGAAAGATATTGCGATCTAAAAGGTTCAATATCTTGATTTAACCTCTTTAAACTAGATTTAACTATAAGATTAATAATATGGCAAGCACAACGTTGATGTAATAAGAAAGATTCAGCATATGAATTGAAAAGCGGAGTAAGTATGTTCATGATGTAAGTATTTGCGGAAGCATTATCTAATGTTATTGCAAAATCTTATCATTAAGTCCAAAATCTTCCACAACTTTTACAATACAATCAGCAATATTTTCACCAAGATGTGCTACATCAATTAATTTGAATCCTATAATTCTCTTTTCTAGTTGCTAATCATCGTTTACATAATGAGCAACTACACTAAGGTAATCCTCTTTAGCTCTACCACTCCATATATCAGATGTCAAAGACACGAAAAAATACAGTACTAAATTTTTCTTTTAGCTTATTGCGACAATTATTATAATATTTAATCAAATCTCTAGTTGTTGTCATCAGAAACTGCAGAAAATCTAGGATTATGAGCGGTCCTAATAAAGTTTTCAAACGCGGTGACTCACCAAAGTTTAAAGGAAGATCTTGAGAAGCGATTAAGCGACAAAGAGATTCACGAGCTACCTCAAGATTGTAGTCCCGCACGCATCTGCATCGGGGTTGTACTACAGATGTGTATGCCTTGAAGCCATTCCGCTTTTTTCTACAAATCGACATACCTCTTCAAGTGCCCGTTCCACCAAGATTTCGCAGCTTAATTTATGTTTGCAATATTTACAAACAAAGATACCGATTTGGGCGTCGTTTGATATCTCAAAAATCGGTGAAATCTTCCTGGACTCGATGTCTGCGTCTTGCTCTTTTCGTCCGGTGCTTGCCAGCGGTAGCACTTGTAGAGCCTGAAGATGGCACACTCCTGCGACTTCTTGACATATGATGCAAGAAGCTCATCGGGTGAAATCTCAAATCGGAAGGCGGGAGCGACGGAAAATCCCGGGCTCCATAAAGCAAACTACAAGAAATAATGACGCTATTAATACTAAGATATGATTTAAAATACTAACAAAATAAAATAATAAATCACAATTATCACCTTGATTTCTTGACAGTGTTTAAAGCCGAATTTGGATTTTTGACAAAACTATTTTAATTTTGCCAAATTACCACTAAGAGCAAAAGAATTTCCACAAGAGAATGATTAGAAGAGAATGCAAGGTTGCTGGTGTAGAAATGAGGAGGGGGCAGCCACCTATTTATAGGAAAAAATTCGGGATTTTTCTGAATTTTTTCGATTTTTTTATGAATTTTTTAAATCTGCAACAGCTATAAACTGCTATTTTTTTAAACGGGCCTACCGAAAACGGGCCGTGCCGTGCCGCCCCTCCGGCCCAAGCACGGCATGGTCCGGCACGGCCCATTTAGCGCTGGACCGTGCCATGCCCACAGTAACGGACCCGTGCCGACCCATTTGGCCCGGCCTGTTTGGACAGGTCTAGCCAAGAGCTCTGTGTCTCCCTCTCCCCTCCCTGCTGCTTCTCGTCTAAAGTCGGACGGTACGCTTCACCCACCCAGAAGGAGCGACTATACGTTCTCTGCCTCTTCTCTTCGTTTCCACCGTTCGTGTTCCCCTTCTTCCGGCGGCCGGCGCGGTGAGCTCTTCTCCTCCTCTTCCTTCGTTTCCATCGTTATCCAGATCTCCCCCCTCCCCCTTCCCCGGTGGCCGACGCGGTGAGCTCCAGCCGGAGATCCCCTGTCAACATCCTCGTGGGGTATTATATCTTTCCTCTGAGCAACCTCATCCAAATCTTTCTTTCTGGGATGGATACTCCAATGCATGCGGATTGTTGCGTGGTGGAGTACTAACAGCAGTTTATTTTTCAAAAAATTTGGGGGTTCAACTGAACCCCCATGCCCCACGTTAGGTCCGCCCCTGTAGCTTGTAGGGGATCTTTGCTTATACTGGGTCTTGCAGAAGCTTTGGGCAGGCGGATTCGGCGTGATGGGCGACGCGAAGCCACGGGGGGAGGATGGGGCGCGCTGCGTTGGCTGCGGCCGGCGTGTGAAGACGCTCTTTGTGCAGTACTCCCCGGGCAACATCCGTTTGATGAAATGCGTAAAACTCCCCGTTCTCTAGCCTACGGTGTCATCCATTTTGCCTTCTGCGGGTAAACCGCCCTTGAACTCTGATTGTTGTTTGTAACTTTGTATGTAGGATAACTGCAAGGCTGTTGCTGATCCCTACATTGAGTGCGAGTTCATGGTACAACGCTCTATGAGTTATGAGTTCAAATTTCCCCCATGCATGATGCATGAGTTAGGCCTTAACTCTTCTTACCCCCTCTGTAGATTATCTTGATCGATCTGATTCTACACAAGACAAGGGCATACCGTCATCTGTTGTTTAATAAGCTGAGCATTGATTCATCTCTTGACAAGGTGGGAATCATATGATACTATGCAAATGCACTCAAGTGATATTCTTCCTTTTCAAATATCCTAAGGTGTAATCAGCTTTTATAAAGTTCTGCATCCCATATTCCTTTTTTTCTGAGCTGTCAGTATTAAGCATGCAGAAATTGTCCTTTGACTTGTCGTAGCAATCCTACACCAAAACAATATTTAGAAGAAATAACCACTAGTAGTGCGGTGAATCTATAGATGTGCTGAAGCATGGTCCTGTTGCTGTTATTATTGTTTATTTGGGTGGAATGGTTCGATTAACTCAGTGTCTACTCTCTATCTAAAATCTGTGCAAATTCTGAATTGCTGATGTGTCTGATTATGCAAACATATTAAAGCAGTAGTAGTTTCTTTACTCATAATGTGTGGCATTCCCCTTCAAGACCTTGTTCACTGTGTACGTCCAAAGTTATTTTTTTATGTGTTTAATTGTGTTCTTATATGCAGGGAATACTGTACCTGTCCATTCTGATGCATATTGTTCTTGACACATGTATCCAACTTTTTTTTATATAAATGTTTAACTTCAATTTTGATCGTGTGGTGGCGCTTGAAAGAAAAAAATCCTAACAAAGCACGTTACCTAATCAAGGATATGTACGACGATGTTGTGACTAGTGTTTGAGTATGTGATAGCTATGCTAGTGACTTTCCTTGTTAAGATAGGACCACATCAAGGGTCAGCATTGAGCCCTTACATTTTTGCCCTAGTGATAGACGAAACCACGCAGGACATATAAGGAGAGATTCCTTGGTGTATGCTCTTTCTTGATGATGTGGTGCTAATTGATGAGAGTAGGGTAGGTGTTGATAGGAAGCTGGAGTTGTGGAGGAAGACTATATAATCGAAGGGTTTAAGACTTAGTAGGACTAAAACGGAGTATATGAGGTGTGTTTTCAGTTGTGCTATGGCAGATGATGGAGATGTTAGTTTGGACGGGAAAGTAGTACCTAGGAAGGAAACTTTTCGATATTTGGGATCGATATTACATAGTGATGGTGAGATTGATGAAGATGTGAGCCATAGGATACAAGCGAGGTGGATGAAATGGTACCAAGCATCTGGTATCCTATGTGATAGAAAAGTTCTTCGAAAGTTAAATGGTAAGTTCTACAGGACGCCGATCCAGTGTTGTTAAGGCGTCGCCTAGGCGTCCAGTCGCCGACGGCCGCCTGCTATGGCTCGTCGCCTCACTTGGCCAGGGAAAGGCGGTCGCTTAGATGTTCCAGGCGTTGCCAGGCATGCTTGGGCGTCGTGCCAACTCGCCACCGCGGTCGTCGTTGAGAAGTGGAGAGGCAGCCACAAGCACGAGGTACGGCAGGCGGCGACACGACGTGGGAGGAGGAGCGACGGGGGCGGCGCGGCGCGGGAGGAGTGGCGGGGACGACGCGACGTAGAAGGTGGAGTGGCGGTCGGTGGCGTGGCGCGAGAGGACAGGGGGATTAGAGGGGCGATGGCACTGGTGAGCAGAGCAACATGTGTGGTGTGGGAGGGGGAGAACCGGGCGGCGGCGCTGGTGAGGAGCAGAGCAACGCGTGTGGTGTGGGAGGGGGAGAACCGGCAAGCGCGGAGAGAGAGTCGAATCGATCGAGAGACGAGGCGCTTGCATCGTGGAAGGTGACTTAGGGTTAGGGCACATCTTTGTTTGGGCCGACCACCAAGCCCATAGCCACAACATTGTTTTTTTATTAGGTAGGATCTTCTATGGATGGTTGTTTGCTCTTTGTTTGTAACACCGTGAATTCTACATTGCCTAAGGGTATATCGATATTCTTGAACCATTTTTGTCGCGTAATCCTTGCCTAGGCGCCGACTAGGCGCCTAGGCGCCCGAGGCGCCGGCTAGCGCCACGCCTTGTCAACAATCGCCGATCGACACGCCATATTGTATAGAGCAGAATGTTGGGTGACAAAAAGACAATATATTCCATAGATGAGCGTAGCAGAGATGCGGATGTTGTGGTGGATCTATGGTCATGCAAGGCGGGATTGAATCCGCAATGATGATACAGGTGATAGGGTTAGGGTAGCACCAATTGAAGAAAAGTTTGTCTAACATCGTTTGAGATGGTTTTGACATCTCCAACGGAAGCCTCTTGAGGCACCTGCGTAGTGGAATTTTAAGTAGTCTCTAAAACATGAGGCGTAAATCGTAGAGATTGACGTGAGAAGAAGCGATTAAAGAGACTTGTGGGATTGGAATGTATCCAAAGAGTTGGCGTTGGATAGGAGTGTATGAAAGTTAGTGATCCATGTACCAGAACAATGACCTAAGATCAAATGTTTGGGGTTTTATTGACTTTGATTGTTATTGTTGTTTAACTTCAATTTTGGTTGTTTCAAGTATCTATTTAACTTAAATAGACATAACTATGTAAGTCGAATATCTTTTCAAAAGGCAACAGAGCCGGCACGGATTCTTCCAGGAGCATGCTCTCAACAATTTTCAATTACACCAAGGTGATTAATGTTGACAACATTCAAATAATCTGATGTTTCCACTTCTAGTTGTATTAACAATGACTCCAATTTTATGTTGTTCTTCAGGTTCTTGGTGATGCATTGTTAGGGAACAACATATTTATGTGCATGTTAATCCTGGGAGTTCGATTTATCCTCAAAATATCTTTTGATATTACAAGGTACTGTTATCTAGCATGTTTTAAATATCTGGAATACCTGTGAAGTGGAATTTTTCAATTATCATAACAAAATTCTCTTTCTTAAAAAATACATTTATTGGCGGTTCATTATGTGTGAATGGGTTGTTGAGTGTTCTCAATTGTATTCATGTAACCAGTAGAGATTCTGTAATAGTACATTTCTGTTCTAGAAGGTGAAATCGTATCAGAATTTCATATTTAATTTGTGATTTACTTGGATTGACAGTTTTACTTTGTCATCACTCAGGTATAGCTACTTCAAGTTATTTCTCATTACAATGAAGGACCGAGATGGCGAACAGAGGGGGGGTGAATGGTCGCAAATAAATTTTCCCCCAAAATACTCCAACAAAAACCTCGACAAGATCGCTCAAAGGAAATTGCGAAAAACCCGAAAAACTAGACAACTATGTGTACGCCAAGCTTGCATGGATAAGTACCATAAAATATGTGGTGATTTTTGAGTCACAATCTTGGTTGTCTAGTGTCCAAGATAAAGAGGAATCAATCCAACTCTTGCTTTTAGAAAGAACATCAATTCAAATCACAAAAGTCACTTTCAGAAAAGCAAAAGCAGAATTTCTAGAACTTGTCCTCAATTTGAACAGGAGGTTGGTTGGTTTGTGTAGCTCACAAAATTTTGAGAATTTTTCTCCCTATGAGAATTAGAGTCGTGAAGAACTCCACCAAATTTCTCCTCCAAAAGACTTATAGAAAAAACAGGAAAAATCGAAGAACACAGTCAGTCAAGAACTTCGAGCAGAAAGTTTGGGGCTCGGTTTTCACCTCATGGTGCCCAAACGGTGCAACAAGTGAACTCCAAATATTTTCTGCAAGGGATATCAGAGTCCCGCACCTCCTCCAATAAGAATAACTTAAAAATGATTTTTATAAAAATCAAATACTAAATGCTGCGCAAAGAACAAGTTCTGAACAAAGTTGGAACTTGAAAGAAAAGATGTTATCTACTCAATCCAAGAGTGCAAAAGAGATGTAAAACCATATGAACACACTCAAAACATCCAAGATCAACAGCATTTAGAAGGAGGGGAGGCAAATCCAAATTGCGTGAAAGTAAATTGCGAGAATGTAATTTCTGAAAGTAAATGCTGAATTTAAATTATGTAAAGTAAAGACATAATGTAAATGCGCAAAATAAATTCAGAGATGGATGGATAAAACTTT
This sequence comes from Otatea glauca, assembly GCA_036346275.1. Lineage (NCBI taxonomy): Eukaryota > Viridiplantae > Streptophyta > Magnoliopsida > Poales > Poaceae > Otatea > Otatea glauca. The sequence goes on along the minus strand of CM070716.1, from coordinate 63,863,899 downwards.
CATTTCTGAAAGGAGAGGTTACAAAGCCTCACTTTCATGTAGGCAAAGCTCAAAGGAGCATTCACAAACCTCAAAACCTTCAAGGGGAGGAGGCTACCCCTCCACCCCTATTTATACTACTCTTGGGCCACCTACCACCCTTGGATGAGTCCCTCAACCCTAGAGCACTCATCTAAGGGCTAGGATTAACCCACACACACAGCCATACAAGGGCTAACCCAAAACCCACACACATACCGGGTTTTCTTGCACGGTTTTCAATGCATACTACCTTGACCCGCTAACCTATAAACTAGACCTCAATCCGACGGCTCTCATTTATCCACGCGGCATCTAGCTAGCATCATCTCCTTTCCTTGTCTTCTTGACTTGCCCGGACTCCGTCTCCGATCATCTTCCGGCGATCTCCCAACCGTCTGGACTTCCAACGCTCCTCGCCTAGTCTCGGTCATCCTCCGCACCGTCGCCCTGCAACCATCAAAGACAAGAAAACACATCACATAGCAATGCCCACAATGATATGCAATAAACCCATCCAACTCATCACTACCATGCCCATACGACCGGTACTGCCACTCCTGGCAGAGACAACTCAAATTGCTTCATTTTGAAAATTAATCCAAATCAAACTCAAACTTGAGCACACCTTACTCAAATAAAGTCAAATACTCATCGCAAACATGGATGGACCTCCACATGGTCTTTCAATCACCCCCTTGATGACTATATTGACAAACAACACAAAAGGCATAAATTTGAGTTTGAATGAGAGAAGAAGAAAGCAATTTGATTGCAAAGCCAAACTTGGTCCAGAGAAAAAGTTATAAAATCATGACCAAATTGGCAGAAAGAATTTAGAGCAAGACCATGAAAAGAGCAAGTTTTCCACAAAAGCTCTAAAAACCAATCGTAAGTGCCAAATGTGATTATGATCCATAAAAAATAGCAAAGATTTACAAAGATCATAAGAACCAACAAGCTTTCACATTTTTATCTCTCTCTCTTTTTTTAATGATGCCTTTTCTACATTTTCTCCCCCTTTTGGCAATATAGGCATCAAAATGGAATTTTCTCCCTCTTTTTATGTATGCTAGAAATGCAATCAAAAGAGCTTTGAAGATTATCCAATTGATCAAAATGGAAGGATATTACACCAAGCTTATCAATTTTAAGATGACTAAACTAAGACATGTCCAAGTGCAAATACGAGCTTAGTTTTGAATATATCATTTTTAGCAAGATTTGACAAGTGCAACACTTAGCTTTAGTTTCAAAAATAGAAGAATAGCCACTCTAAGGATCAAAAGGAAAACCTAGAGTTCAACCTACTCAACACTTTGGGGAATCTAGAAGAGCATACAAGGTCCTTCGGGCTCATTTATCACTTAATGCAAATTTTGATTCATCATCATACAAGACATAGCGGGGTGCAAATGTTTGACATTATTTGCATTCTTTACCCACATATGTCTTTATTTTTAATTTATTTGCATTTTCTTTTGACAACCAATTGACTCAGTCAGATGCGACCATCTCAAGATGAACTCTTAAGAGGATGGTCTAGGTCAAACACGATGTATTCCAAGTTCATCCCAAGTGTAATGGGAAGCGGTCTTGTGAATGCAAGGTGTTGAGTCGTATGTGCACAAGAAGAGTCAATTTTGTTTAATTTTTATTTTTAGCACAATGATTTATGAGCAATTGAAGGACTCTAGCATGGATCAAACTAGTTTCACCCAAGTTGCTATAGAGACTCTAGAGAACTCCAAAATTTCTCAAATTATGGCACAAACCTCTAGAGAAGAAACCTAGCAAGTAAAAGCAACAAGTTTCATCAAATTTTTCATTTAAGGCTTATTTCATTTTTTTAGCTTAGCAAGTTAAATGAACTTGGACATATCTAAGCTAGTGATTTCCTCCATATGATGTAGCATGGTGTATAGCATGAAGAAGAAATCAATTGCATAATAGACAAAGCTCATTAAACAGAAATGCAATCTATATGCAATGCACGAACAGATTCCCAAACTCCCTCAACAAATGAATCAATTTTAAGCTCAAATCTGGTTAAAGTTGAGTTATTATCAAGATTAGGCATAAAGAAAACCCGAATGAACTCAATAATAACCGTAAAAACAGAATGAGGAGAAGAAGTCGAGAAACCGCAAAGTCGGATGGCTATTGAGCATAGATAAGATAGAAGAGACTCACTACGGCTCGACTCGCTCTTATCTTCCCCAGAGATCGACATAGGAAGTTGACTCTAGATCCCAACTAAGGAGTGA